>OX103974.1:4914103-4935406 GCA_944470395.2 Schistosoma turkestanicum
AACATATCCACAAGTTTTCAGTTCGTTAGTCACGCGAATCAGTGGCGCAACAAGCAGACAGCAGTAAATGCTTTGAATAAGATTTGAGAAGGAAAGAACAAAAATTTCGCCATCGAAAACGGTGAAAGATCACAAAAATGCAAGGCAAAGATCCAGAAAACAGTCGCAAACGAACAATTGGATTGCGGGTTCATAAATGACTGTAGGATAAATGTGGAATATCTAGCCGTGAATGCATTACAATCATCGATTGTGGGATGGACTAGACAACTGAAAAATGAAACAAGTTAGCTCGCTGTAAAATGACGTAAGTCAGACAAATGATTGAGAAGTAAGCAAAGCAAAGTAGTCAACAATATCAGTCAAATCAAGTGTGAGAAAGCAACGACACCATACAGACATTGATCAGCAATACCGAGACGAGACTGACCTCGTCGAGTTTTCAGTGTATTGTGAGAATAAAATCAGCAAATAAATCGATTGACTTTTCCCATATTTTTTATATGTGCATGCGTATTCAACTCTGCTCATATTCTTCACTAATTGTCTAGCCTATATCACTGAGTCTGGGAATAAAAAAGTGGAAACATTCAAGCCTGTTCTTTGAATACAACACTTTAAATAATTTATTGAACTGTAAAAGTGTCTGTTTGCTAACCTGCATCTCATGACTAGGACCGTAACATTGAATTGTTAGTGATCAACTCATTTAATTTGGTCGTTTATTTTCATGTATAAATCAACGTTTAAGTAATGGTGTCTTAGAGAAATTCGATTCTTTAGTTGATGAGATTACATTTCATATACAACGTTAGTTTGATATTACATTGATTGTGAAAGGTTGTAAACGATCACAAGAATCAACAGATGATTGGAAACACGGAAAGTTAATTCAGATTTAAGAACTATTACCTACGTTTTCATCGATACCTGATAAAATCTTTAAAAACAATTATTTTTCTGAAAAGGTTGAATGTAATTTGCTTCCTATGATACGGCACTGTACATCATTTTACTACCTAGCGTCTGTTAGTTTAACTAAGATCATTAATTTGCATGAACGAATGACTCAATTCATTGAGTCGGCATAAATGATATACTGATGGTTATATGAAACTCAATATTAACTGAGAATGACATGACATGAAATGTTCGAGGAATGTGGGATACCAGAATACTGCTGAATTGAAAAAGTACAACCTGAGAGTCTTTGTTTCAGTTAGTACATGAGACGCAGTTTGGACAACTAAGATAAGCTGCAAAAGAGCTGATGTTATCCTCCGGTAATGAAGAGGAAAATGCTGCAGACACAAAGCAATTTCGCTAATCTTGTCTAAACCAGCACAAACAGCACTGATAGGATTAAAAACTCATGGACTTACAACAGTCAAAGCATAATTACAAACAGAGGATGGAAAAATGTTCAATGAAAAAGATCCAAATCTATGCAATTTCTCACAACATCAACGAAGACGTTAAAGTTGAATTCTACGAAAGGCTGAAGTCAATATTTGAGAGATGCTGGCCAAACTATTTGAAGATCCTTATTAGAGTCCTAAATGAGACGTTCGTTGTGGACAACACTGGATATGGAGACATGAAGAGGCGACATTTGCTGAGAGAAAAGAAATAAAATAGTGAGAGATATACAGATCTCTCTGCTTTCAACAAACTGGTTGATGGCGGCACAGTATTCCTCCATATACGCGTACACGAATCTACATGGATTTCAAAGAATTACTCTACTTAGAAACAAATAAGCCATATATTTATGAAAAAAGTTGCAGAAGGACCGTGGGATGTGAGATCTAGGAGAGGTGCTGATATAGGCTAAGATGACTACTTGCTGGTCACCAAACTGAGGCTGAAACACAAAAGACACTGAAAAATCGGAGGGACGAAATCACAAAGTTTTCTTTCTTCGGAGTATCGGTATACACAACTAATTCCAGATTTTAGGCGTTGAACGTCCAACTGGTGGAGCGTAAACAGCGATCGGAAATAATTGGAATAGGATCAAGGGGGCATTCACCACAACATGTCATTGGGTTCTGGGACACAGGAAGTACCACCAGAAGAAATGGATCTCTGTTAATACTCCAGAAAATGGCGACGAAAAGAGCAACAAGAAGGAAAAAATGGATGACAGCCAAACATGTGCACAGAAAGTGTAGGCAAAAGCTAAATACACACATGCAAACACGAAGGTAAAGAAGATCATGGGAGCCGACAAATGTAAATATGTAGATGATCTAGCAATGACGGCCGAAAATTGAGGGCAGCAGGAAAAGAAATTATTTCAGTGGAGGTAATGAAAGTAGACGTGAAAGTACTCAGAAAAATATTTCACAAAGCGTCAAGACAAATTAAATGAGTAAAGACCAATTTTACAGAGACTGGATGACTGGATAAGGATCGTGAACATGGAAGTGATAGCAAACATGACGAGAATCTTGAAAAAAGGAGAAGAAGGTTGTTTGTTCAAGGCCATGGTTATTTATTTGGAATAAACATCTGTCTCTGATAGTAATATAAGTTATTTAAGCAGAAGTGAAATTTATGGATGTTTACGTCGAAAATTGAATTGTAAAAACAGTGTTTCCGAGTACAAGCGTGTTTCAATAACTGATACGTTGCAATTTAATCACTGAGTACCATACTCTTGTACAAGCTGTGGGACTATGAGCAAGGTAAACTCTATATTTTGTTTGTACTGAAATCTTAAAACGTACAATTATATCAAGCAATTTTTTTGTCCCTATTTAGTTCTAACAGATGCATGTTCGAGTGAACTGATTATTTGCTTATTTCTACATTATGAATACTAGTACAATTATTCTTCACTATTGATCAAATCACTATGGACCTTTAGGCAGTTAATTTCTGGAATAATTATAAACGTCTTATTTGAATTCATTTTCTTGAAAACCGAAGAAACATCTAGTAAATAATTAAATATGCGAATAATTAAAAGGGATGGAACCATTGAAAAAGTGAGTTGTTCTCACGACTTTAGAAACAAAAGATTGTTTGTGCTGAATGTTTGTCAAATATTTGTTCACATCTGTGATTGATGAGTCCAAATATTACAACAACAATAATGTAACAAGACAGCGCCTTTCGAAATTTACATTGACTTGTTGTCTTCCATCTACTTTCAGCAACCATCCTATTTCGGATATCAGTTTGATATATTCAGTCACTCCTGTGGATGGAAACCTGGATTTCAATCATTCGTTGACCACCTAAGTACCGATTCGGACAAACGGAATCATTCGCGGAAAGAACGACTTAGCGATAGGTCTGGCTGACTCAATCAACCACTCTTTCTTAGTTGCTTCGGCAGCATGCACACATTCATTCTCAAGGCAAATAGGCTAAGTAAAAATTAGCGGAAATAACCGATGAAACTCGCGTTCAAGGCAGCCCATATATAAACAGCCGTTTGAAAGCCGAGATGTTACACGACAATCAAGTTACTGAGTTGACGGAATCATATTGGTGTTGTTTCTACGCAGAAAGTACAAAACAATTGATTGGAGGGATTTGTCGACCTCCTGTGGTTACACAAAGTTAAAGTTACTGGGAAAATACCACAACCACCACTAAATATGTTTGATGAAATACACCTAGCTGGAAATTTCAATACTAGAAGCCACAGGCATACTGAGCTCTCATGGAGTTCAACTTGATGGATTAGGAATGATAATCCACAAACCTGGATCACTTGTTAACGAAGTATCAGCTCCTGGTCGAGGACGTTCACGTCTATAGACAATGAGAAATCAGTGACCTATGCACAAACTTGTTGATTATAGTCATAAGCAAAACACTCTCAAAGGACTAAGACTAGCCGTATCTTTGCTACCCTAAAGAAAATTAGGCGCGTATGACAGAGATCCTCTTACATCTCCCATGATCACGGGAGCGATGAAGCTGACATTAGATGATCACTGACAAATATTGGGAGTCATCATCCAGAATGATGTCGGTGAAAATGTTACTCATTAGCAAAACACGTGGAAATAGAAGACGGGGTGTTAAACGCGGCTTTAGAATCCTTTTTGAACGTTTTGTTTTTTGGAAAATCCCTCCATGTTTACATATTTTTGCTATGACATGACGGACTTTTTCTGTTGACATTTTTGGTATTTTATTTGATTCCAATTTGAGATTTTATCATTGTATATTGTTATTCTTTCTATATTTTGTACTTATATTGAAGATTTTGTGTTTGCTTCTGAACTGTACATATGTTGTTTAAATTTGATATAATATGGCTACCGCCACATTTTTGGATTGATGCAGTGGCCGCTGGACTTAGCGTCACTTATTTGTCACTGTGTCTGATACTCTGCGGAGTAACTGAACCGTGGAAGAAGCACTATTTCCAGGTAATGCTTTGTATTTCCATTTTTTGATTAATACAGACGCTTTCTCCTAGAATTTTGCCCTTTTTGAATTGGTTGGGACCCGGGACTGGGAAAAGCGTACAGGAGTGCCTCTATTGGAACCCATTGGGACGGTCACTGTAGAAATACATTTACAGTCTGGAAATATTTCTATCAACGATTATATCCTGGAAATAATTCTATAAACGATTATATTTTGGAATTATCTATTACGATTACAGTTGGATTATTAAGAATTATAAAGAAACATTTGGAATTTCAATCGTTTATCACACTAGACTTTCTTGGAGGAAGAAGTTTGGATTATTTCTCATATTCTGGAACTGAACTGTGGAATTACTACATTTTGTATTTGTTACCTTCCTTATATTGAACTTCATTTATGATGTCAAACAGAAAAAAATCACACATGAGGAGGGTGGAAGAGCTGGACGGATCGCAGAGCTCTAGGCAAGTCGTTAATGATGAATATTTTATGGGTAACCCACATGTTATGTCTGATACTTATTATTGTAAGTCACCTTTGGCAGGCATTAAGGAACCAGGATTAAGTGAGAGTTCTAAGGTACCAGAGACCGATCAGATACGTAAGACATCGATAGAGGGTTTAGAACTACCTTAGGTCGAACTTTCATATTTTGAGCGAATTTTGCCCTTTTTGAATTGGTTGGGACCCGGAACTGGGAAAAGCGTACAGGAGTGCCTCTATTGGAACCCATTGGGACGGGCACTGTAGTAATACATTTACAGCGGCAGTGAATGCTTACTTCAGGCGAACAGGAGAGCCTAGCACAATAAGGAGGTTTCCTTGAGGGGCATCCATCGTAGTATATAATTCGCAATAAGAAAGAGATGCAGAGGCAATGTCTGAAGAGATAGGCAACGCTTTCATATGAAGATAGCGTTAGAATACATACAGACTCTAGGCATCTGAACAACTTTCATGTCTAAACGAAAATCTGTGATTCCGGGTTTGTGTTCTCTGAGTAGTCTGAATGATGAAGTTCTCATCAGCCAAGAAGTGGCTCGGATCTTCATCTCAGACTTCTTCGATGAATAAATTGACGCATCCACCTGTTCGAAATACTATTTAAAACCAGAGCGATCTGGAAATTTAGTGAATATCCACATTACTATTGAATCAATAATAAGTAGGCTGAAATGCTGGCCGCCACTGCAGTCATAAGGTTTTGAATTTTTGCTCCATAGTCTTGGAACAATGAGCAGAAGCCCTCTTTCGACTGATAAGTGGCTTGTTCTGGCATGTGATGGAGTTAAAACAAATTTCAGTCGAATGAAAACAAGCTACTAACATTACAATCTTCAAAGGAGGAGATAAGCATGACGTAGCCTGTTGCAAAACAGTGTCATTAGTAATAATACGATCAAAGGTAATGTTAGTGAAGAGGAATAAACATCTGAGGTAGACCAAGTAAAAAAAGAAAGTACTCCATGACGCTTAACACGTATTCTAATACTCTCTTAGTATTGGACATTCGGACATAATTCTTGGACCGAAAAACACCAGTGCACAAAATATTTCTTGACCATCCAAAAATCTTTATTTCATGTTTTAATGATCAAGACTCCAGTATCTTCATGATGCGGTGTACATTGCTGTCTACCTGATATGATATTACGTACTGCAGTTATTACATTCCATGCTCATCGCTTTCATTGCTACGATGCACATTACTTCATCAGTCATAGTGTACAACAATCTTTGGAGTTGAAAATTTATTTTAACTTTTATCACTGTGAAATATGTTGTAAATTTCGTACTAAATTCCAATCTGTTGAAAAGTGATCACGCTTATTTTTTTTATTCAGAAAGTCTTAACTAAATACAATGAAATAATCATACCATTCTCATTTTCATATCTCGATCTTCTCATCCTTATTCAATTAGGTTTACTCAATGTTTGTTGAGCTCATTGAACTCTCTTTTACCTCATAAAATGATCAGTTTCTTTTGTCGCAAAAATGGTATGAATCTGTTATATATGTTATATATTGTAGGTGATGTATTTTGTATGAATAGTAGACTTTCGAAATCGTAACACTAGAGACTCGTTTTCAAGCTGAGGGTAAACATTTTCACCTTCATCACTTTCATTTTTGAACATGCAGAACATTCAGTGCAATTTGAAGACATTGTTTTGTATGCGCTAGACAATCTCAGTAAATATGATGTTAGCAATAGCATTCACTCGATAGGCAAGTCTTCCCTATCATTTCAAATCTCTAAAATCGTCTGAATAAGTCGGTCGTGAATTAGTGAACTGCGTCAATTTTACATCACGAAGTAATGTATGAAATAATTTCCGTGTGATTAATTCACTTATTCTTCAATTTCTCGATATCAGTCACTTGTAGTGTGACTTTTTCATACGTATATGCATGCATAACTGTTCACGGTACTAATAATATGAATTCTGTGAGTGTTCAAGATGTTAGATCCCTAGAAGTCGCTTGATAAATATCTTTATTTAGGACAAATTTCTTCAACCGATCAGGTCAGTTTGAGATCACATTTCACACCAGGTAAATCCTTGGCTGTGATTGATGACTGTGCTGTTTTAGTGTGCTATTTTTGTGACTGTCCCAGGGTCGTCTCTATGGAATGTGAATAAACGCGATTTGTGTGCTTGTATGTAATATGTGCCGGCTATGTGTTTGTAAAATACACTTTCTACGCTTTGTAAAGACATCTTGCTGGTACAATTGGGACGGTCGAATGACAGTAGCCTACCTGGACGCTTGTTCATTGTGTTTTTATCGTTATTCAACTAAGGTGAACCCGTAATAATTTCAGCATACCCAGATATGTTCATAGCACTTACTAGCTGCATGTGAGGAGCTCAAATCTCACTACAGTAAGGTTCAAAGTTTGTAATTCATCCATCGAATTTTAAATTTTCAATGTTTTTGAGCATAAGATGATTGAATGACATTCAGCTAACACAACTCCAACAATCCTTGACGTCGATTGTTTGGTGAATTATTTTAGTATGAATTAGTGTGGCTATCCAATGAGCGTTGCTTTGAGTGCATAAGTAAGCTTGAATTGTGTCCTTAGGAACCTCACTCTTTCGGGATGCCTGTATGATACATTATCGACGCCTTTTCAAGACATCTTGTTTTAGTTGTCGGAGACTGGAATAAAAAGATAAGAATGGAGTGTCGTTTCGCTACATCATTTAATGCGCTCCAATTAGTGAGTGGAATGAACTCATTATTTCAATCACATCCACGGACTAGCTTATCGATATTGAAAAGTGGAAGTAGTGAAATTGAAACAGTATGCTCTCAGATTTAAAATGAAGAACAGTAACCGTAAATCCAGAACAATCAAACAATATCCACTAACTATATAAATCTAATTATCGACATGATGCAATATACATTGTAAAACTATTATATTCACTCAGTTTCCAACAGGTTAGCAGCAACTGCTCTCGTTCTCATTGTATTATTCACGCACAGGAGAACTGCATTTATTCCGAGTTATAATGCTGAGTTGTCAAATTACCAACTAGTTGCCCAAACGTGATGAGAATGACCTACACAGGTATGGCAGAATCACATCATTTGCACTGAACACTAAGTTTAGGCGTAGTGAATACATCACTTGACCTGGTTACCCGGGAACCTGACCTGACGAAAAATCGGAATAGATCACATCGCTATAAGGCTTCAAGAACAACCACTAAAGCAGTGAGATCGACACGTAGCTACTGATGCCTATTTAACGGCATCTTGAAATGATATACAAAAAGCTGTGCAAGCAGAAGTGATATCTGCGGTGATGGCTATCATGAGCATACACTCAACAGATGGATGCGCGGAAACGCATCTAGACTGGCTCTGAGTGCTATGAGGAGTGCAGTCAGCTTGGACGCAGACCGATTAAAAGCCTTTGCAATGATTGCAAACAAAGGTGTGTAGCGAAATTGAGAGAGATGAAAACGGCAGCAGTGAAAGTCAACAAACATATCAAGGTAACCGGTATCAGGAATCCAAATGGAAGTGAAATTATCTCAGAAAAGGATGACCTCATTATTCTTTTCGCAATCCATTAGATTGGATTAACGGTCAGAAAAATTAAGCGATAAGTCGAATCGACTCCACGCTTTGGTTGTCCATGATTGTCAGTCATTCTGGTTGGCCAGTCGACGTAAATCCTGCAACTGTTTGAAATGTTGAGAAAGCTATAAGAAATCTGGAATGAGGGAGAGCAAATGGCCCTGAAAGTTTGAGAGCTGATGGTTGTCCAGGTTCAGTAGCTAGATTGTCTGAGATCATATGTAGAATATCGGAACTGAACGTAATCTCATTCGACTGGACTCAATTTCGGATTGTTTCAATGTTTAGAAAAAGAAAAAGTCGTCCGGTGACAGTCACACAGGAATCCGCCTAACTAATACGATTTACATACTGTGAGCATTGATTATATTTAGACGATGAACAAGAGCGCGTGAAAAGCATGCTCGAGAAAACCAGGCATAAACGTGGATAAATGGACCACATATAAATATTTCGTCAGCTTCTGGAACGCAGACACATTTAATCTCACGACAATTCTTGTCGTCCTGAAACTTAAAATGGTATTTGACCTCGTCGAGCGTTAGATTATGTTGCGTTGCCTGTTATTAGTATTTGAACCGAATGAGTACATAAACCTTCTCTTTTAATTTCGTCGAAGACATGCTTTTGGCGATATCACTACGTTTTACTTTACAGAAATTTACTTTCTACGTGGGGACTCACCTTGTGACTTGTAGTACGATGATGACAGTTCTAATTAGTGAAGACTCCGACAAAATTAGGAGTCTCCTGACCGCTCTTAGCAACAGTTTACGCAGGTTGAGTATGCAGTTCAGCCAGTCAAAATGCAAAATGTTGCTTGAAGAGTGGCATGTATGGGCATCTGAACAAGTGAGAGCGAGCTAGCTACTTTAAATTTTGAAGGCTACATTTTTCTTGGGAGTTATGTCATTGATGTCAGCCTGGTGACTGACAAAATCTCAGCAACAATACAGGAGGCTCCGTTGGCTTCTGCCAACTTTTATCGCTAACGGCGTCGATGAGATTACCGCCTACAAGCTAAAAGACGAGACTAGTAAGCCTCAACGTATGATGTAAGCTAAATGATTAGGACTGACAACGTTTTCTCGCGAGACCGAAAGAAATGTTTTCGATTCTACCGTGCGTGGTTGTGGATACACACTACGGTCGACTGTCAGTCGAGTGATGATGAGAAGGAAGCGTCTGATGATGTTGCATGATAACGATGCTATTGATGTGCACATGTCTTGTGTCTCTGAAACGGAACATGAAGAACAACAAGTGAGTTTATCGGTTTCCAGTTGTGATATTAATGCTGTTCTTCTAGTCGCGAGATGGGTTGTACAACAGTGGAAAAGTTTCACCCTACGGATGCTAGTGTAGCCAGAAACAACATGACTTGTCCGACAGAACGGAATCATGATGACGATGATAATAATCTGGATGTCACTGATGTGATAAATGAGTTTTCGACGATGACCAATACTGATCAAACCTCCTCTGTACCAGGAGATTGAGAGTTAAATATTGTTATGCAACTTAGGGTCTTCAGGAGAATAGTAAAATCGGCGATCCCACCCTTGCATATTATCTAAGGGTCAAGAACTTCTGTAGATAAGTCAGCATCACGAACTTCAGCGTTTCTACCGTGCGGACTAAGTGGTGGTGTTTCGACGACTCATCCCTATGATGTGCAAGGTAAATCCCGAATGGGATATTAGCAGCCCTACGACGTGTAATACATAATCATGCGGGTAATTGGATGACGTTTATACTACGCTCAGGTCATGCCACGATAGATAGGGGAATCTAGAACCTGATGGAAAGGTGTCTGAAGTGTCTGAAAGCGCTTGTCTTTTGCATGGAGTGATTTCGCGGGCCGGTGTAAAAACAGTTTTGAAGACCTTCTTTTACGGAAAATCCCTCCATGTATATATATTTGTGTTATGATATGACTGACTCTTTCTGTTGACATTTTGGTACTTTATTTGATACCATTTTGAGATTTTATCATTGTATATTGTTATTATTTCTATATCTCGTACTTATATTGAAGTTTTTATGTAGTAGTAGTAGAACGATACAGTCGTTTTGTATTATGAAGTTTTTAAAGATGGTCTAGTATGGATCAGTTTGTGATGTCAACCATGAGAAATCACTCGTTCACATTCACATTCCGGTGAATTGCGTAGAACGAGAGCTGAATTACAGAACAATCAGGTGTGACTTGATTATGGCGTACAAAATATTAGGTGCGCTTAACCATCTCAAAGTACGATGATGACAGTTCTACTTGGTGAAGACTCCGAAAATATTAGGAGTGTTCTGGCCGCTGTTAACATTAATTTACGCAAAATGAGGATGCAGCCCTTCCGGTCAAAATGCAAAATATTGGTTAAAGAGTGGCATGTATGGGCATCTGAACTAGTGAGAGAGAGTTAGCCATTTGAAGTTTTGAAGGCTACCTTTTTCTTGGGAGCGTGTAAGCTGCTTGAAGTGTTGAAGGCTATATTTTTCTTAGGAGTTTTGTCAATGACGAGAGCCTGGTGAGTGACAAAATCTCAGCACCGATACAGGAGGCTCCGTTGGCTTCTGCCAACATTTATCGCTAACGGCGTCGATGAGATTACCGCCTACTAGCTAAAAGACGAGACTCCCAAGCAGCAACGTTTGATGTCAGCTAAACGATTAGGATTTGCAACGTTTTCTCATGAGACCAAAGGATCCATCTTCGACTCTACCTGCGTGGTCGTGGATACACACTGTCAATCAGCCTCGTAGAAGAACGAGACAGTCGTTTTGTATTATGAAGTTTCTAAAGATGGTCTAGTATGGATCAGTTTGTGGTGTCAGGCATAAGAAATCGCTCGTTGAAGTATGAGATGGTTAACAACCGCCTCAGTTGATAAAGTTTCAATACTTCATCAATCAATTGGCCGTCCTAAATTAGTTTACTAACGACAGCGTCGCCTACTCGATTGTTGCAATATACTTGAGCAATGCTTTGAAGACATTTATAACCAAATGTGCATGACCTGAGATTACGCTCAACTCTTACTGACCATGGTTAGCCTGGTCGCACGGCTGCAATACGTCGAAAAGACAAGAACATGCGATTGTTCGAGCAGACAATACGGGTTATTTGAGGAAATCAGAAATATCATCGCCGTGAAACAAGTTTTTAATTTGTCGAGGAATTCAATCGTCACACGTTTCTGCCTAAGGAAGCATGTCCTCAACTCCGCAGTAAAATTTCAAAGGAATTTCGTTATGAATCTTATTGATTCACTTTAGTGAATATCATTTACAAGTGTGCACAGAAAGGTAAACAAATTGACTAATTTTCCATTATGATAGTCAAACCTAAAATGCAGAATTCATCAACGATGCGACGGCAGCTTGAGTCTTATTATTCGATAATTTAATCAAAATTATATCTTCTCATACATTCATGAAGAATTCAGTTAACGTTGGACTTCACTTTTAGCTGACAGCTATTCTGTCAATTTATAAATATTATTGTAGACAAAATGAAGGTCTCCTGTACATCTTGAAATCAAAAAATGTCCTCAAAGAAGGAAATGATGATTTGTTTTGGTGGTGTATGATACTTGATAAATGTCTTGTCTTGAAAATTCTGCATTAACATTGATATCGTTCTTTTTCAAACTGAGCCGGAATTGGACAAGTACTTCCACAATGCTGATGCAACATGAAAAACTGTAATAAGTTCTATAAAATTAACTTTTATAACCTCCTTATGCCGTAGTGATTGTCTTTTGTGACTTTATTTACATCCGTAATTGCCATCTTGTTTCTTTCTCGCTTCATCAAACTTTCAATCCCTTAGCCGTGTTATCTTCATGTCTGTTATCCTTTCTGACTGCAATTTATTTCAATCTCAACATTTTCAGAAGATAAAATTGATCCCTAATGATCGTACCAAATATTGAAATCCTAATGTTGATGGAGACGATATTAAAAGGTAGAGAAACTAGTGAATAACGATTTTGAGAGTCAAAATAAAATTGTATACTGTATCAATCACTACTTTAGAGTCTGTTTATTATTGGTCATGTATAGTTTTACATATCGTAGAATTGTTTAAGTGCGCTCAACCATCTCAACTAGAGTACAAAACGACTGCAGATACTATCTAAGTCGAGGTGACCACAGCCCCACAGTTTTAGGTAGATACTTGATAATAACGTACTCACATAAGGATTATCATCACCTTCGGAGACAATCTTTAATTGATGGATGCCTTGAGACTGGCTAGTTGTTATTACTTTCATACCCTCAAATCATTAGCTTATTGTACTTCAATTCTTATCACGGGTCTCTCTTCTTTGTCTACACGGTCTTCACTGCCAATTAACAAACTAAACTATCCATTTATTTACCTACTTCTGAAATCTTATCACTGTTCTCCATATTGCAAATAACTGATCCTAGGTCCGGCAATGTGATATCTGCAGGTATTCAGTAACCCTGCTGTACTGAAAAAAGTATATGATCAAGACATGGGACATAAAATGTCACAAACAACTGTCAACTGACTGGAATCAGGCAGTCGAGTTGCTGGACTACCATCTATTAGACACAACAAAACACATGGAACTGTACTGAAAGAACAAGAATCGTGGACTCAAAGATCAATTGATTTATACTAGATCGTGAAAACGATATTGGATATTAGATGAAAGTAAACTTACTCACACTTAAAAAGGTTGATTACTGGATATTAGTTACATAATCAGTATATAACAAGAATTCGAATAGAAATGCAAAAATGCCATGTAATTGATGTCAAACCACATTATAGTGCAACTGATTCGATAAAATTTTATAACACGAAGAATCAAAATAGTTTCATATTCACGACCTTATCTTATAGTAAAAATGCAATAACAGATGTTTAGTCATTAAACTCATCACTGCTCAATGTTAAACTTATAGATAGAAAACTTAATATGATTATCACTTAAATTTTTTAAGATCATTGAATGCTGTTGAAAATATACGCCGAATAAAATGTCTGTGAGAGAGTAAGAGATGAATCAGAAAATCGTCAATCTGCGGGAGATACATCACTATTTAATGGCAATATTATTTCGATTCGAAATTGTTTGAGTTATACTGTTGTCGATTTTTAGACCAAAATCTTACGTGTCTTAGCTGGTTCTTAGGACGCCTGTCACGACTGGCTCGGTAAAGCAATTATGAAGCAACTGGATGACGAATAGATGAAATAAGAACATATTACGAATGGGGTTAATATCATAAATCATACCGAAGTGAATAAACATTCGATTCCGTTGTACAGGTGATTCACTTTTTAAACTCAGTGATAATTATAATAAATATGGTTTATTCTCAAATAACAATACGGTACAAAGGGCATGCCAATTTACATGCAAGATCAATATGATAAAACTGCTTACATATTTTCATATAGAAGGTTTACATTTTAAACATACCATAATAAAATTTTTTCCGATTTCGAAATGTACCATTCGAATAATTAGCGCAAGGTACTAGGTTGCATCATGTCGAACAACGTACGGCTGCAAATCTACGCATGGTTAAGTCAGGTCTTCACATAACAAGAATTAATAATAATAATAATAATTTATTCTCAAATAACTACGGTACAAGAGTCACACCAGTTTACAGGCTAGATCAAATTGTCACAAATGTTTTCACAATTACTGTAAAGTTATAGCAGTTAAAATAAGTATGAGTCAGTTTCTGATTGCATATTTACACCATGTCACTGACAGAAACAGTATTATACAGACACATTTTCAATAGTAAAGTACAAATAAGGAAGGAAGGTGCACAATAGGTTCTTTTGGCGATTTGCCGAGATCAATAGTGAATTTGTTGGGTAAGGTCATATGGAACGCGCTTGATACGAGCTGTGATCCAGACAGTCGTGTACCTAGGGTGCATGTTCCCTAGAGTCGCCAAGGATTTCCCACCGTGAATGGGGTTCTGAAAAGGAGAAGAGAGAGAGAAAAAGGCAGCAGTGTGGCAAGTGTATATATATAACCAAAGCACTACTTAACCTGTCATGTTGAAGTAGTCAATACAGTAGTAAGTCAAGATAAAATTCATACTGACCACTTAAATTAAAGTAAATTATGGGAATATAAGAATATAACACACAGATAAAGGAGTACAGCAAAAAGAAGGGAGAGTTGTGCGGTGTCAGATGGATAGAACAGAGGTCGAAGTAAGAAGCTGGATTTATGTACGTTGAAATCGAAATTCTAGTTGAAAGAGTAGAGTTTGTAAAAATAAAACTTTGATGAATAAAATCTCGCTCTGTCTGACTGTTTATTATTATTATTATTGAATGGAAACCTCTAAGTCATACTGTAAGCGCCTGAGTAGGAATGTTGCAGGTGTCTCGACAGAATAGCGACCTCAGCATAGTTTTGGAAACATGAACCACAGAAGTAGCAAGCGTATAAGAGCAACCTCAATGTTACTGATTAGTTGTCTCATCAATCTAAAGAGCCGAAAGCAAACAAAATGTTCTGCCCCACAAACATGGGTGGTTTGAAGTTATCGCCCACACCATCAATGTTTGCTGGTCAGTAACAATGAGATAAATGTATGAAGATCTTGGTGATATTCGTCAGATAATCAATCTTTGGCAAATATTCATATTAGAATAAGATACCTGAAAAGAGAAATGAAGAGAAAGAGGCTAGAAGCAGAACGGAAAATATTCTTATTTATAGCCGAACAGTGATTCGGCAGAAACGTTTTCCAGTTAAACAAAATTGTGATTACACAGACATTTTTAAATTTGAACACTAACTGCACACCTGCACTAATGTATGTTAATGAAGACAAGTCAATAGTAAGAAAGGGAATGAGCATCAGTCGTAGGAATAAGGGAAATTTAGAAGAACCAAATTGTTAGTGATATTGTTGATTCACAGAATACTTTAATGAGGTGCAGTGATCTGATGTTCTTGTTATATTTTATTGTTTCCGTTTCTTTTCAACCCTGTGGATCAGCATGTCGGGAGTGAGCTCTTTCTTCCGACCATTTTTCAGATCTGCTTGTTACAGGATTTCTTGGTAGTAAGTGAAAAGCAGTGCAAGTTTATGAACGTGTATCTTGGACCACGTAACACGTCAAACTTACATCACTGTCACAGATTTATTTTTATCCTGCTATATCTTATCGATCAGTAAGCAGACAAAATCTTATGTCTCACAGACATGGGTGGAATTTTGTTTAACTCAATGGCGTTTGAAGTTAACAGATTTGAAGTAAATGTTCACTCTGAGATGCTGATAAATTAAGCAAGTGAATTCTGAATGAGATGAAACATAACTCTTAGCTTTCAAAAATAGCCACCATTCAAATACCTTGAATCAGTGATCATAATTATCAGTGACACATGAAGCATTAACACTACCTGGCAATCAAAAATAGAAGTATTGTTAGAACACGTGTTTTGGTGCGTCCTAGTTTTAATTATTATCTTACTTGCTTCATGAGCATATTATTACTTAAAAGAAGTGTACAGTATATTACTCTCTCAACTTCCAGTTTCCATTGTCAGTTTGTGCAGATTCCACGATTATTGATCTTCTTACTGCTGGTAACTGCTTCCATGATTCAATATAGTATGCTTTATGTGTGTTCACTTCGACGTCAGCTAACGTTTTCCTTTTCAGATAGTCTCACAAACTTATCATCACGTATACTAATTAAACAAAATATTTATTGTTTTGACATAACTGTACAAGTGTACCAGTTAAGAATTTGGGACAGTCAGGAAAATAGAACACAAAAATACACAGCAGCAAACGACAGCCAAGTATTTTCCTGGTGAGAAATGAAGTCTTCGGTCAGCTGCACAGCCCATGCTCGCAAACATGAAATCCGAAATTAATGCGTTTATCAAATGAGATCTAAAGATCAATCGTCACCAAAAGATTACTAAACGTCAAATATATCATTCTGCACCAGACTGTTATTTCACAAACACTAGTTGACGTGCTTGACAATATTAAAAATTACGAATAACGTCATTATACGAGCTAATGTTTTACTATTTGAATAATAGTTGTCTACATCATTATCGTCTATCTAGTTTCCTCCACTTTTATTTATTGATTTATTCATGTACTACTGGTTGTACATTACCATGTATTACGTTAACGATACAAGTCTTCCACTTTTCGCATCCATAAGGTCTCCTTATATTTTTTTTCCTGCGTTTAGGGTCACTCATCCACAACTTTGATTTATTCGACTTCACACTCATTTTTAACTAACCATATTTGTTCACATTGAGTCGAATTGGGCTGTGAATGCTAAGCGTTTACAGACAAAGTGGCAGATAACTGAAGAAATACGTGACAAGAATAATATGAGACAGAAATGTAGACTGCAGCATATTTTATCAGTTATGGCTTCGAATGTGCAGCAAATAATATCAGTGAGTGGTAGGGAAGCCAATTTAGGTCAGATGGCAGAAATTGTCGATATAATTTACGAAGGAACGAGAAAACCGAGTACACAGGTGCACCACATATCAGTAAATCATGAATTCGAAAAGTTGAAAATGGATTACCATTTTACGCCTAAAGCTGACGAGTCTGACTCGGAATGATCGATCACAAAGATTGTCACGAATATATTCAGATGACGGTAGCCCACCACGCTCTAGGAAAAGATCAGTTCCCACGATATGTTGGTATCACGAGATGTAGGGAAACACGGCTCTCAAAAATAAACCACTGTTTACATTCAAAGTTAATACAAAAACGACACGATCCTATCAGCTGCGACAAATGAGTGTCTCCTTAAAGCAAAGCTCAATTCTACACAAAGGACAGAATCACACATGATAAATTTTAGTAGAAAAAATTGTAAGTCTTAGAGTTGATATCCCGAAAGAAAGCAATTCACTTGCGTAAGAAACGGTTTTACTTTTTATTAAAAGGTACAAGTATTTACCAAAAAAAATCACATCGTTATCTGTCAAATTTACTACAATGTATCCAATTCTGGAAAAATCCTTCCGTAAAGGTACAAAATTGCACACTTCCAGTCCAGATTCACGTTTACCCGCCAGGGTATCAAATACGATAGGGCTGAAGACATAATTGAGTATCAATTCAAACAGCATAAAATGGTTCAATAGATAACATTGAAACTACAACAAAGGTACGAAAATAGAAACTACAACAAAATACAAATATTACCATCCCATAATGGGATTAGATAGGTCAACAAAATGTGGCACAGAAATAGTTAGTAAGACACATTACAAGTACAAACATGGAGGGATTTTCCTAAAACAAAGCTTTCAAAACGAACACGAACCCATAAATGTTGAAAGTCGCAAACAAGAATTCGAAAAAATGATGAAACGTAGAATAAAACGGCCATTCACTGATCCGTCGGCATCCCTGTTACACATGTTAAGAAAAAATGGTGGAGAGTACTGAACATTCAGTAAACAAACTGTGGGAGATAAATATCGATTATCACATATCCATGACATTACTAAAAACATAGAAGGCACCAAGATTGACCTAGTTAGTACTTATTGTCATATTTTCGTGGCAGAGGAGGACTCACTGGAAAGGGCCGTGATCAAGTTACAGCTATTCTTCATTATGCGTTGCTCGAATCACAAAAATAGTTACGATGATTCCTTGAGTTGATTGACTACCTTAGACAATTCATCCTGCATCGCGCAACAATATTGCGACTATCAACAAACGCTTTGTGAGGAAGTGCTAACTTGTCAGCAGATGTCATATGCGCAAGTGTGAACGCTAAGTGTCTGCTGAAGGAAAAGCCAATGGTGATACAAGGAAAAAGCGAAGCCCCATCAGTCATCATGACGTACTTGTCGAACATAGCTGTTGGAGCCGTGTTACAGCAGTTTGGTAATGGTGCATGAGAACCTAGTACATTCATTCCTAAGAGAATAGGTCCCACTCAAACGAAGTACAATACGTTTGGAGGAGAACTGCTAACAATTTACTTGACAATAAGGCTTTCCGACATATGTTCGAGGGTACCATCATCACATTTTCAACAGAAAACAAACGGCTCATGAAAGCATTTCAATATTTGTCAAAGGACATTCGACAATTAGAATCTGTTTCGCAATTTACGTCCGGCATACAATATGTTGCAGGTCACAATAACGAATTCGCAGATACATTCTGGAGAACGTTGATTAACGCTGTCATCCAACCCGACAGTGATCATCATAAACTTGTGGCATTGCAAAATATGGATGTCGAGCTGCGTAAGCTAAGATCATCTTATACAAGGTTTTTCGTATACCACTACAGGCCGTCCGCGATCATTCATACCTAGGCAATAAAGACGAAAGGTCTTCGAATCTATATCTCATCCGGGAATTAAGGCCATGATCAACCTGATCAGCGAGCGTTCTGTGCAGTCAAGTGTGAACCGAAACATCCGCAAATGGCCGCAGGCATGTATCAAATGCAAGAAAGGTAAGGTTCGTCGTCAGGAAAAATCAGCAGTAAGTCCTTTCTGTCGCGCAGACATATAATTCGAGCACTAAAGTATGGACATGTTGGGACCATTGCCAATTTCAAATGGCTCCAGTTATATATTACCTGTGTCAACAAATTCACACGATGGGCTGTATCGGCGCCAATAAAAGACATTACAGCAAAGACGATAGCCAAAACCTTAGTTGACTATTAGATCTCATATTGCAGAGTGCCTGCTAATATTACAACCGAAAGAGGAGCCCAATTCAAAAGCCGTCTCTTTCAACAACTCACTGAACTTTTCGGAATTAAATGTGTACGCACAAAATCCTACTATCCGATGGCAAATGGTATTATAGAGAGAATAATCCGACAACTGAAAGCATCTATCACAGCTGTCATTACCAATAATCTTTGTGTAAGCAAGCTCCTATTAGTCATATTGAGTTTAAGATCGACAGTTGTATGAGATATAGGAAGTTGTTTTGCTAACTTAGTTTATGGAACTACTTAACGTCTACCAGGGTAGTTTTTCATCGCAGGTAAGTGTGTTCAAAATGATTAAGCTAACCTCGAAAACATAAACAACACATGAGTTATCTAAGAATAACGCTTCTGAAGGAAAATCCTCATCGAGTATATATTCAGAAGCAATTAATCATGAGCACCAGTGTATTTATCCGAAGGGATAATGTGAAACGTCCCTTAAAACCAACCAACGACGATTCATTCAAGGTGATCGAGAGAAACGATAAATCTATCACTGTAAACAAAGCAGGAGGAACGGATGTAATTGCGTCGACACAAAAATACCCGGCGATCATGGAAGGTGAGGAACAGTCCACCGACGACCAAACATGGACGAAGAATAGGGTGGCCGCTAAGATATTTAGCTGCAATATTGAATTAATAATTTCTTTCGCCATTTCGAAAACAGATATTTTCCGCTTCTCATTTGTACGTCAACGTATCTATTATCACATTCCACACATCTTATGTTTTTCGAAAATGAGATGTTATAACCTGGAAGCAGTGCTATATTTTTTTCGTCTTTCTTTGTTATGTGTCTTCACAAACTTACTCGATATAAGATAACTCTTACTTTCGTAAATTTTGATGCTTTCCGACAATTTTGGATTTGTTCACTAACACAGATTTTGTCTTATCTTTGTTTGCTGTAAAGACGCTATTGTATTTCCTCCACATATATTTGAGTTAGCTTACATTTATTATGATTGATCTTTTCAATCAACTTATTTAACCAAGCCACTTGTATGGCAACAACGTATTTCTGGTGGGTATGAGCTGGTACGACTGAATATTGATTACGACGACGCGCATATTCATCGTATTAGCGTTATTGTTAATCTATTAAATATTTCGATTACTCGGTAATTCACTATGTATATATATTCGAACATTTTAATATTATTAATTCAATCGGTGGTTCGTGTGCCTGCCCTGTCTGCTTGTAGTTTGCTGTTCCAACTCGTGGTGTGCTAAAATAAACAAAGTAAACAGTTAGTATTAGCCTTCTCATTTATAACCGTCATGGGCTATTTGGTCATGATAGTTTAGACCAGTGAATTACAAAGCTGGGGAAAAATTTGACATTTGCAAAAAAACCTTTATAGTTAAATAATATATATATATATATATATATATATATATTTATATATAATTTGCGGAATCAACGTTAATATAAGCCGTGACAGTAGTAGTAGTAGTAGTAGTAGTAGTAGTAGTAGTGATATTTGAATAAGTAGTGTGACTGAAATAAAAACATATGTATTATCACCACATGTCAACGAGAAAGAAAAGCCGATTTGTTTGTGAAAAATAGTGTTTTGAAAAATATATATGCTGTGATATTGCTATAAAAAATATTACCATCTTCACTGCAAGTCTGCTTAAACAAACATGACAAACTTTAAGAAGTAAGAATTTGAGTGATTAGAATATGGTGTTTGTTATTTATCATCCTGCAGATCTTATTCAAAACGTTTAATTGTTTCTACATCAGTCCGTAAAATGGTAATGTTTATCTGGTGTTTGCGCACTTTTAGCTCTCTATTCGACCATCAGGCGCGTTCCATTTGCGCACCTTCCTTATTTGTACTCTACTATTGAAAATGTGGCTGTATTATCCGGTTTCTGTCAGTGACATGTTGTAAATATGTTATCAGAAACTGCTTATTATACTTAATTTAACTGCTTTAACTTTACAGTAATTGTGATAACATTTGTAACTATTTGAACAAGCCTGTAAACTGGCTTGACTCTTGTAACGCAGTTATTTGAGAAT
>OX103974.1:4935745-4977815 GCA_944470395.2 Schistosoma turkestanicum
TAGATCAAATTGACACAAATGTTTTCACAAATACTGTAAAGTTATAGCAGTTAAATTAAGTATAAGAATCAGTTTCTGATAGCATATTTACACCATGTCACTGACAGAAACAGGATAATACAGCCACATTTTCAATAGTAGAGTACAAATAAGGAGGGTGCAAAAATGGAACGCGCCTGATGGTCCAATAGAGAGCTAAAAGTGAGCAAACACCAGTTTAACATTACCATTCTACGGACTGATATAGAAACAATGAAACGTTTTGAATAAGATCTGCAGGATGATAAATAACAAACGCCATATTCTAATCACTCAAATTCTTACTTCTCAAAGTTTGTCATGTTTGTTTAGGCAGACTTGTGATCAAGTTGTTAATATTTCTTATAACAATATAACAGCATATATAATTTTCAAAGCACTATTTTTCACAAACCAATTGGTTTTTCTTTCTCGTTGACATGTGGTGATAATACATATGTTTTTATTTCAGTCACACTACTTATTCAAATATCAGTACTACTACTACTACTACTACTACTGTCACGGCCTTCCATGTTTTTAGTAATGTCATGCGTATGTGTTACTGGATATTTATCTCCCGCAGTTTGTTTACTGAATGTTCAGTATTCTCCACCATTTTATCTTAACATGTGTAACGGGGATGCTCACGGATCAGTAAATGGCCGTTTTATTCAACGTTTCATCATTTTTTCGAATTCTTGTTTTGCGACTTTCAACCTTTATGCGTTCATGTTCGTTTTGAAAGCTTTGTATTGGGAAAATCCGTCTATGTATATATTTGTAATGTGTCTTACTGACTATTTCTGTGCCACATTTTGTTGACCTATCTAATCCCATTATGGGATGGTAATATTTGTATTTTGTTGTAGTTTCTATTTTCGTACCTTTGTTGTAATTTCAATGTTATCTATTGAACCATTTTACGCTGTTTAAATTAATACTCAATTATGGCTTCAGCCCTATCGTATTTGATACCCTGGCGGGTAAACGTGAATCTGGACTGGAAGTGTGCAATTTTGTACCTTTACGGAAGGATTTTTCCAGAATTGGATACGTTGTAGTAAATTTGACAGATAACGATGTGATTTTTTTGGTAACTACTTGTACATTTTAATAAAATGTAAAAAGGCTTCTTTGATTGATCATTTCGAGTCAGACTCGTCAAATTTGGGCGTAAAATGCTAACTCATTTTCAACTTTTCGAATTCATGATTTACTGATATGTGATGCACCTGTGTACTCGGTGTTTTCGTTCCTTCGTAAATTATATCGACAATTTCTGCCATCTGACCTAAATTGGCTTTTCTATCACTAACTGATATTATTTGCTGCACATTCGAAGCCATAACTGATAAAATATGCTGCAGTCTACCTTTCTGTCTCATATTATTCTTGTCATGTATTTCTTCAGTTATCTGCCACTGGCTTGAAACGCTTAGCATTCACAGCCAATTCGCCTCAATGTGAACAAATATGGTTAGTTAAAAAAGAGTGTCAAGTCCAATAAATCAAAGTTGTGGATGAGTGACCCTAAACGCAGGAAAAAAATAAAAGGAGACCTTATCGATGCCAAAAGTGGAAGACTTGTATCGTTAACGTAATACATGGTAATGTACAACGAGTAGTACATGAATAAATCAACAAATAAAAGTGGAGGAAACTAGATAGACGATAATAATTTAGACAACTATTGATAAAATGGTAACACACAGAAGAGACGTATTAGAGCGCAGTAGTATAACATTCGTTAGTATAATGACGTTATTCGTAATTTTTAATATTGTCAGGTATGTCAACCAATGTTTGTGAAATAACAGTCTGGTGTAGAATGATATATTTGACGTTTAGTAAACTGCTGGTGACGGTAGATCTTTAGATCTCATTTGATAAGCGCATTAATTTCGGATTTCATGTTTGCCAGCATGGGATGTGCAGCTGATCTTAAGATTTCACTTCTCATGAGGAAAATACTTGACTCTGATTGACTGCTGTGTATTTTTGTTTTCTATTTTCCTGACTGTCCCAAATCCTTAACTGGTACACTTGTACAGTTATGTCAAAACAATAAATATTTTGTTCAATTCGTATACTTAAGATATGTGAAGATCAGTTTGTGAGACTATCTGAAGAGGAAAACGTAAGCTGATGTCGAAGTGAACACATATAAAGCACGTACATTGAATTACAAAGGCAGTTACCAGCAGTAGGAAAATCCATAACAGTGGAATCTACGCAAACTGACATTCGAAATTGGAAGTTGATAGGGTAACATTTGTAATACAGTACACTTCTTTTAAATAATAATATGCTCATGAAGCAAGTAAGATAATAATTAAAACTAGGACGCACCAAATAACGTGTTCTAACGATACTTCTATTTTTGATTGCTAGGTAGTGTCAATGCGTCATGTGTCACTGATAATTATGATCACTGATTCAGGGTAGTTGAATGCTGGCAATTTTTGAAAGCTAAGAGTTATGTTTCATCTCATTCAGAATTCACTTGTTTAATTTATCAGCATCTCAGAGTGAACATTTACTTCAAATCTGTTAACTTCAAACGCCATTGAGTAAAACAAAATTCTACCCATGTCTGTGAGACATAAGATTTTGTCTGCTTACTGATGGATGAGATATAGCAGGATAAAAATAATCTGTAACAGTGATGTAACTCTGACATGTTACCTGGTCCAAGATACACGTTCATAAACTTTCACTGCTTTTCATACACTAACAAGAAATCCTGTAACAAGCAGATCTGAAAAATTGTCGGGAGAAAGAGCTCACTCCTGACTTATCGATCCACAGAGTTGAAAAGAAACGGAAACAATAAAATAAAAAAAGAACATCAGATCACTGCACCTCATTAAAGTATTCTGTGAATCAACAATATCACTAACAATTTGGTTCTTCTAAATTTCCCCTATTCCTACGACTGATTGCTCATTCGCTTTCTTACTAGTGACTTGTCTTCATTAACATACATGAGTGCAGGTGTGCAGTTAGTGTTCAAATTTAAAAATTTCTGGGTAATCACAATTTTCTTTAACTGGAAAACGTTTCTGCCAAATCAATGTTCGGCCATAAATAAGAATATTCTCCGTTCTGCTTCTAGCCTCTTTCTCTTCATTTCTATTTTTAGGTATCTTATTCTAATATGAATATTTGCCAAAGATTGATTATCTGACGAATATCAACAAGATCTTCATACATTTATCTCATTAATTCTTCTTATGTGAAGACCCGACTTAACCATGCGTAGGTTTGCAGCCGTACGTTGTTCGACATGATGCAACCTAGTACCTTGCGCTAATTATTCGAATTGTACATTGCGAAATTTTATTATTGTATGTGGAGAATGTAAACCTTCTATATGAAAATACATAAGCAGTTTTATCATATTGATCTTGCATGTAAATTGGCATGCCCTTTGTACCGTGTTGTTATTTGAGAGTAAACAATATTTATTATAATTATCACTGAGTTTAAAAAGTGAATCACCTGTACAACGGAATCGAATGTTTATTCACTTCGGTATGATTTATGAAATTAACCCCATTCGTAATATGTTCTTATTTCATCTATTCGTCATCCAGTTGCTTCATAATTGCTTTACCGAGCCAGTCGTGACAGGCGTCCTAAGAACCAGCTAAGACTCGTAAGATTTTAGTCAAAAAATCGACAACAGCATAACTCAAACAATTTCGAATTGAAATAATATTACCATTAAATAGTGATGTATCTCCCGCAGATTGACGATTTTCTGATTTATCTCTTACTCTCTCACAGACATTTTATTCGGCGTATATTTTCAACAGCATTCACTGATCTTAAAACATTTAAGTGATAATTATATTAAGTTTTCCATCTATAAGTTCAACATTGAGGAGTGATGAGTTTATCAACTAAACATCTGCTATTGCATTTTTACTATAAGATAAGGTCGTTAATATGAAGCTATTGAGATTCTTTGTGTCATAAAATTTCATCAGATCAATTGCACTATAATGTGGTTTGATATCAATTACATGGCATTTTTGTATTTCTATTCGAATTCTAGTTATATATTGATTATATAACTACATGATTTCTGCAGTTATCAACTTTTTAAAGTGGGAGTAAGTTTACTTTCATCAAATATCCAATATCTTTATCACAAGCGAGTATAAACCAATTGATCTCTGAGCCCCCGATTCTTGTTCTTTCAGTACAGTTCCAGGTGTTTAGTGGTGTTTAGTGGATGGTAGTCCAGCAACTCCACTGCCTGATTCCAGTCAGTTGGCAGTTGTTTGTGACTTCTTATGTCCCATGACTTGACCATATTCTTTTTTCAGGGCAGCAGGGTTACTGAATACCTGCAGATATCACATTGCCAGACCTAGGATCAGTTATTTGCAATGTGGAGAACAGTGATAAGATTTCAGAACTAAATAAATAAATCTATAGTTTAGTTTGTTAATTGGCAGTGAAGATCGTGTAGACAAAGAAGAGAGACCCGTGATAATAACTGAAGTACAATAAGCTAGTGATTTGAGGGTATGAAAGTAATAACAACTAGCGAGTCTCAGGGCATCCATCAATTAAAGATTGTCTCTGAGTGTGATGATAATCCTTATGTGAGTACATTATTATTAAGTCTCTACCTAGAACTGTCCACTGTGGGGATGTGGTCACTCCGACTTGGAGAGTATCTGCAGTCGTTTTGTGCTCTAGTTGAGATGGTTAAGCGCACTTAAACAATTCTACGATATGTAAAACTGTACATGACCAGTAATAAACAGACTGTAAAGTAGTAATGGATACAGTATACAATTTTATTTTGACTCTCAAAAACGTTATTCACTAGTTTCTCTACCTTTTAATATCGTCTTCATCATCATTAGGATTTCAATATTTAGTACGATCATTAGGGATCAATTTTATCTTCTGAAAATGTTGGGATTGGAATAAATTGCAGTCAGAAAGGATTACAGACATGAAGATAACACGGCTAAGGGATTGAAAGTTTGATGAAGCGAGAAAGAAACAAGATGGCAATTACGGAAGTAAATAAAGTCACAAAAGACAATCACTACGGCATAAGGAGGTTGTAAAAGTTACTTTTATAGAACTTATTACAGTTTTTCATGTTGCATCAGCATTGCGGAAGTACATGTCGAATTCCGGCTCAGTTCGAAAAAGAACGATATCAATGTTAATGCAGAATTTTCAAGACAAAACGTTTATCAAGTATCATACACCACCAAAACAAATCATCATTTCCTTCATTGAGGACATTTTTAAAATGAGTTGATTTCAAGATGTACAGGAGACCTTCATTTTGTCTTCAATTATATTGATAAATTGAAAGAATAGCTGTCAGCTAAAAGTGAAGTCCAACGTTACCTGAATTCTTCGTGAATGTATGAGAAGATATAATTTTGATTAAATTATCGAATAATAAGACTCAAGTTGCCGTCGCATCGTTGATGAATTCTCCATTTTAGGTTTGACTATCATAATGGAATATTAGTCAATCTGTTTACCTTTCTATGCACACTTGTAAATGAATTATACTCATGTGAATCAGTGTGATTATCAACAAAATTCCTTCAAAATTTTTATACGGATGTATGGCAGCCGTGCGACCAGTCGTACTAAAATGAAGACAAACCATGGTCAGTAAGAGTTGAGCGTAATATCGGGTCACGCAAATTTGGTTTTAAATGTCTTCAATAAATTGCTCAAGTATCCTGGAACAATCAAGTAGACAACGCTGTCGTTTGTAAACACGTACTTATTAAGGACGGCGAATCGATTGATGAAGTATTGAAACTTTATCAACTGAGGCGGTTGTTAACCATCTCATACTTCAACGATCGATTTCTCATGGCCGACATCACAAACTGATCCATACTAGACCATCTTTAAAAACTTCATAATACAAAACGACTGTGTCGTTCTACTCAGTGTCTGATCGACAGTGTGAATCCATGACCACGCACGGTAGAATCGAAGACACATACTTTGGTCTCGTGAGCTACCGTTGCAATTTTTAATCATTTAGCATACATCATACGTTGAGGCTTAGTAGTCTCGTCTTTTAGTTAGTAGGTGGAAATCTCATCGACGCCGTTAGCGATAAAAGTTGGCAAAAGCCAAGGAGCCTCTTGTATCCGTGCTGAGATTTCGTCAGTCACCAGGCTGTCGTCATTGACAAAACTTCCAAGAAAAATATAGCCTTCAACACTTCAAGCAGCTAACACGCTCCCAAGAAAAAGGAAGCCTTCAAAACTTCAAATAGCTATCTCGCTCTCACTAGTTCAGATGCCCATACATGCCACTCTTCAAGCAACATTTTGCATTTTGACTGGCTGAACTGCATCCTCAACCTGCGTTAATTGTTGCTAAGAGCGGCCAGAAAACTCTTAATTTTGTCGGAGTCTTCACTAATTAGAACTGTCATCATCGTACTACAAGTCACAAGGTGAGTCCCCACGTAGAAAGTAAATTTCTGTAAAGTAAAACGTAGTGTTATCGCTAAAAGCATGTCTTTGACAAAATTAAAAGAGAATGGAGAAAGGAAACAAGCTGACGATCATCACTTGAAGTAATCTGTTCCGATGATTGTTCCCCATACGCAATCACTCGATCAATAGTGTTCGAGCAGAGAGCTTGTATAAGGTTTATGTACTCTTTCTGTTCAACTACTAATAACAGGCAACGCAACATAATCTAACGCTGGACGAGGTCAAATACCATTTTAAATTTCAGGACGACAAGAATTGTCGGGAGACTAAATGTGTCTGCGTTCCAGAAGCTGACGAAAAGTTTATATGTGGTCCATGTAGGATTTAATTTGTCCTACAGATGTAATTTTAAAAACGTAAACGCATATACCGCCGCTGACAGAATCCAGAGTGAAACTATAGTTAACAGAAGACAATTTGGTTTTAAACTTTATCTGTTTCTAAACAAAAAGAAAACGATTAATTTAGTACAATAAATAAGGAAATTACAATTATCAAGCAGGATGAGCAAACGTACGGGACAGTATAGCGTGTCTTTAGAAAATGAATAAAAAACATGAGTCACATCTATATAAAATAAATAATAACATCCTTCCATCGATAGGCCGTTCACAACAAAGAAAGTTCATAGACCGGTCAGACTAGATGACGTGGTGAGCGCTTAACCAATCTGATTGGTTTGTTATGACATAACTACAATCAGTTATAAAATAACTAACACTCCCCGCGAAGCGGTCACCACGTCCAGACCTCGTAGCCGTTCGCGCTCGAATAATCGACCTCTTCCAGTAGGCATAGGTTTCGTATATCTCGGTTGATCTCTACGGTGTCTCTTCAATCGAATCGTTCTGACTCGGCCATCGGGACCATAATAGACTTCTCTAACTATGGCTTCAACCCAAAGATTTCTGAGCAAACTAGTATTTTTTACTAACGATGAGTCTCCATGTTGTGGTTTCCTCGTTGACTTTATAATATGTTTCCGTATACCGCCTCCGGGATCAAAGATTAATGCTATAAACGACAAAATATTCCTTCTGGTTAGGTTTCCAGGAAAATCGTGAACTCTGAGAAATGATTCATCCGCTCGGATAATCTGCTCTACTCCCAGCGTTCCTTTACACATCTCTTCGGATCCGCATACGGTAATGTTTCCCTTTATTTTATCACTTTTCTGGCAAAATGAATTCGATGATACCGGTGGGGATGCTACTGTAGATTCCCCTGCATAATTTTCGGTTCTTATAGAATTAAGACCATGTCTGTTCTGATGGTTTGACCTGATGGTGTATGTTTGACTTAAAACAGATACAGAACTGTCGAATCCATATGGACCTGTGTCGTTCTCTTCGACAGCTTTTCTTTTCAATTCACGACGTCTTCGACAGCCTTCGCTAAACTGGAAAACACTCTTGTCACAAACCATCCCATCCTGTTCGATGATTCCATCAAATAATGTTGGAAGAAGAGTCTTTTTGTCTTCTAAGACAGAGAAACCACTTGTACTTACATGAGTAGGACGTGACCGATAGCGATGTGTTTCAGGATCCGAAGTGCGGTCTAATGACTTGCTTTCTGACACATTTGTCCTTATTCTTTTAGCTTGAGATGTTCCCGATGCAGAATCATTGCTACTACTACATGAATACTGCAGATCAAATTTACTAGGGATTTTATTTGTGGATAGTGCACCTTGCTCTTTACAGAATTTTAAGACATAATCGATTTCGTACTGAGTTGCTTTGCATAACTTGCTGACGGGTGTCCATTCTACAACGCGATCCCAAATATAACGTGGGCGATACTCTGCTCTTGTACCATGTCGCTGACGATGACATAACTAAAATTAGTTATAAAATAACTAACAGTCCATTCATCCATGTTTATGCCTGGTTTTCTCGAGCATGCTTTTCACGTGCTCTTGTTCATCGTCTAAATATAATCAATGCTCACAGTATGTAAATCGTATTAGTTAGGCTGATTCCTGTGTGACTGTCACCGGACGACTTTTTCCTTTCCTAAACACTGAAACAATCCGAAATTGAGTCCAGTCGAATGGGATTACGTTCAGTTCCGATATTCTACCTATGATCTCAGACAATCTAGCTACTGAACCTGGACAACCATCAGCTCTCAATCTATCAGGGCCATTTGCTCTCCCTCATTTATAGATTTCTTATAGCTTTCTCAACATTTCAAACAGTTCGAGGATTTACGTCGACTGGACAATCAGAATGACTGACAATCATGAACAACCAAAGCGTGGAGTCCATCCGACTTATCACTTAATTTTTCTGACCGTTAATCCTATCTAATGGATTGCGAAAGGATAATGAGGTCATCCTTTTCTGAGATTATTTCACTTCCATTTGGATTCCTGATACCGGTTACCTTGATATGTCTGTTGACTTTCACTGCTGCCGTTTTCATCTCTCTCAATTTCGCTACACACCTTTGTTTGCAATCATTGCAAAGGCTTTTAATCGGTCTGCGTCCAAGCTGACTGCACTCCTCATAGCACTCAGAGCCAGTCTAGATGCGTTTCCGCGCATCCATCTGTTGAGTGTATGCTAATGATAACCATCACTGCAGATATCACTGCTGCTTGCACAGCTTTTTGTATATCATTCCAAGATGCCGTTAAATAGGCATCAGTAACTACATGTAGAGCTCATTGTTTTAGTGGTTGTTCCTGAAGCCTTATGGCGATGTGATCTATTCCGATTTTTCGTCAGGTCAGGTTCCCGGGTAACCAGGTCAAGAGATGTATTCACTACGCCTAAAATTAGTGTTCAGTGCAAATGATGTGATTCTGCCATACCTGTGTAGGTCATTCTCATCACGTTTGGGCAACTAGTTGGTAATTTGACAACTCAGCATTATAACTCGGAATAAATGCAGTTCTCCTGTGCGTGAATAAAACAATGAGAACGAGAGCAGTTGCTGCTAACCTGTTGGAAATTGAGTGAATATAATAGTTTGACAATCTATATTACATCATGTCGATAATTTAATTTATATAATTAGTGGATATTGTTTGATTGTTCTGGATTTACGGTTACTGTTCTTCATTTTAAATCTGAGAGCATACTGTTTCAATTTCACTACTTCCACTTTTCAATATCGATAAGCTCGTCAGTGGATGTGATTGAAATAATGAGTTCATTCCACTCACTAATTGAAGCGCATTCAATGATGTAGCGAAACGACAGTCCATTCTTATCTTTTTATTCCAGGCTCCGACAACTAAAACAAGATGTCTTGAAAAGGCGTCGATAATGTATCATACAGGCATGGCGAAAGAGTGAGGTTCCTAAGGACACAATTCAAGCTTACTTATGCACTCAAAGCAACGCTCATTGGATAGCCACACAAATTCATACTAAAATAATTCACCAAACAATCGACGTCAAGGATTGTGGGAGTGGTGTTAGCTGAATGTCATTCAAGCATCTCATGCTCAAAAACATAGGAAATTTAAAATTCGATGGATGAATTACAAACTTTGAACCTCAATGTAGTGAGATTTGAGCTCCTCACATGGAGCTAGTAAGTGCTATGAACATATCTGGGTATGCTGAAATTATTACGGATTCACCTTAGTTGAATAACGATAAAAACACAATGAACACAAACACATAGCTGGCACACATTACATACAAGCACACAAATCGCGTTTATTCACATTCCATAGAGACGACCCTGGGACAGTCACAAAAATAGCACACTAAAACAGCACAGGCATCAATCACAGCCACGGATTTACCTGGTGTGAAACGTGATCTCAAACTGACCTGATCGGTCAAAGAAATTTGTCCTAAATAAAGATATTTATCAAGCGACTTCTAGGGATCTCACATCTTGAACACTCACAGAATTCATATTATTAGTACCGTGAACAGTTATGCATGCAAAAAATCACACTACAAGTGACTGAGAAATTGAAAAATAAGTGAATTAATCACACGGAAATCATTTCATGCTTTACTTTGTGATGTAAAATTGACACAGTTCACTAATTCACGACCGACTTATTCAGACGATTTTAGAGGTTTGAAATGATAGGGAAGACTTGCGGATCGAGTGAGTGCTATTGATAACATCATATTCACTGAGATTGTCTAGCACACACAAAACAACGTCTTGAAATTGCACCGAACGTTCTGCATGATCAAAAATGAAAGCGATGAAAGTGTAAACGTATACTCTCAGCTTGAAAACGAGTCTCTAGTGTTATGCTTTCTAAAGTTTACTATTCATAGAAAATACATCACCTACAATATATAACGGATACAACAGATTCATACCATTTTTGCAAGAAGAGTAACTGAACATTTGATGAGGTAAAAGAGAGATCAGTGAGCTCAACAAACATTGAGTAAACATAAAAGAATTTCCATGAGAAGATCGAGATCTGAAAATAAGAATGATATGATTATTTTATTGTATTTAGTTAAGACTTTTTGAATAAAACACATTAGCATGATCACTTTTCGACAGATTGGAATTTAGTACGAAATTTACAACATATTTCACAGTGATTAAAGTTAAAATAAATTTTCAACTTCAAGGATTGTTGTGCACTATGACTGATGAAGTATTGTGCATCGGAGCAATGAAAGCGATGAGCATGGAATGTAATAACTGCACTACGTATTATCATATCAGGTAGACAACAATGTACACCGCATCATGAAGATACTGGAGTCTTGATCATTAAAACATAAAATAAAGATTTTCGGATGGTCCAGAAATATTTTGTGCACTGGTGTTTTTCGGTCCAAGAATTATGTCCGAATGTCCAATACTAAGAGAGTATTCGAATACGTGTTAAGCGTCATGGAGTACTTTCATCTTATGCTTGGTCTACCTCAGCTGTTTATTCCTCTTCACTTTCAATACCTTTGACTGTATAATTGCTAATGACACTGTTTCGCAACAGGCTACGTCATGCTTATCTCCTCCTTTGAAGATTGTAATGTTAGTAGCTTGTTTTCATTCGACTGAAATTTGTTATAACTCCATCACATGCCAGAACAAGCCACATATCGGTCAAAAGAGGGCTTCTGCTCATTGTTCCAAGACTATGGAGCGAAAATTCAATAACCTAGTGACTGCAGTGGCGGCGAGCATTTTAGCCTACTTATTATTGATTCAATAGTAATGTGGATATTCACTAAATTTCCAGATCGCTCTGGTTGTAGGTGGTATTCCGAACAGGTGGATGAGTGAATTTATTCTTCGAAGTAGTCTGAGATGAAGATCCCAGCCACTTCTTGGTTGATGAGAACTTCATCATTCGGACTTCTGAGAGAACACAAACCTAGAATCACAGATTTTCGTTTGAACATGAAAGTTGTTCAGATGCTTAGAATCTGTATGTATTCTAACGCCATCTTCATATGAAAGCGTTGCCTATCTCTTCAGACATTGCCTCTGCATCTCTTTCTTATTGCGAATTATATACTACGATGGATGCCCATCAAGGAAACCTCCATTTTGTGCTAGGCTCTCCTGACGAATATCAACAAGATCTTCATACATTTATCTCATTAATTCTTCTTATGTGAAGACCCGACTTAACCATGCGTAGGTTTGCAGCCGTACGTTGTTCGACATGATGCAACCTAGTACCTTGCGCTAATTATTCGAATTGTACATTGCGAAATTTTATTATTGTATGTGGAGAATGTAAACCTTCTATATGAAAATACATAAGCAGTTTTATCATATTGATCTTGCATGTAAATTGGCATGCCCTTTGTACCGTGTTGTTATTTGAGAGTAAACAATATTTATTATAATTATCACTGAGTTTAAAAAGTGAATCACCTGTACAACGGAATCGAATGTTTATTCACTTTCGTATGATTTATGAAATTAACCCCATTCGTAATATGTTCTTATTTCATCTATTCGTCATCCAGTTGCTTCATAATTGCTTTACCGAGCCAGTCGTGACAGGCGTCCTAAGAACCAGCTAAGACTCGTAAGATTTTAGTCAAAAAATCGACAACAGCATAACTCAAACAATTTCGAATTGAAATAATATTACCATTAAATAGTGATGTATCTCCCGCAGATTGACGATTTTCTGATTTATCTCTTACTCTCTCACAGACATTTTATTCGGCGTATATTTTCAACAGCATTCACTGATCTTAAAACATTTAAGTGATAATCATATTAAGTTTTCTATCTATAAGTTTAACATTGAGCAGTGATGAGTTTAATGACTAAACATCCGTTATTGCATTTTTACTATAAGATAAGGTCGTGAATATGAAACTATTTTGATTCTTCGTGCTATAAAATTTTATCGAATCGGTTGCACTATAATGTGGTTTGACATCAATTACATGGCATTTTTGCATTTCTTTTCGAATTCTTGTTATATACTGATTATGTAACTAATATCCAGTAATCAACCTTTTTAAGTGGGAGTAAGTTTACTTTCATCTAATATCCAATATCGTTTTCACGATCTAGTATAAATCAATTGATCTCTGAGTCCCCGATTCTTGTTCTTTCAGTACAGTTCCAGGTGTTTAGTGGTGTCTAATAGATGGTAGTCCAGCAACTCGACTGCCTGATTCCAGTCAGTTGGCAGTTGTTTGTGACATTTTATGTCCCATGACTTGACCATATACTTTTTTCAGGGCAGCAGGTTTACTGAATACCTGCAGATATCACATTGCCAGACCTAGGATCAGTTATTTGCAATGTGGAGAACAGTGATAAGATTTCAGAAGTAGGTAAATAAATGGATAGTTTAGTTTGTTAATTGGCAGTGAAGATCGTGTAGACAAGGAAGAGAGACCCGTGATAATAACTGAAGTACAATAAGCTAGTGATTTGAGGGTATGAAAGTAATAACAACTTGCCAGTCTCAAGGCATCCATCAATTAAAGATTGTCTCCGAGGGTGATGATAATCCTTATGTGAGTACGTTATTATCAAGTCTCTACCTACAACTGTCTACTGTGGTGCTGTGGTCACCTCGACTTGGAGAGTATCTGCAGTCGTTTTGTGCTCTAGTTGAGATGGTTAAGCGCACTTAAACAATTCTACGATATGTAAAACTGTACATGACCAGTAATAAACAGACTGTAAAGTAGTAATGGATACAGTATACAATTTTATTTTGACTCTCAAAAACGTTATTCACTAGTTTCTCTACCTTTTAATATCGTCTTCATCATCATTAGGATTTCAATATTTAGTACGATCATTAGGGATCAATTTTATCTTCTGAAAATGTTGGGATTGGAATAAATTGCAGTCAGAAAGGATTACAGGCATGAAGATAACACGGCTAAGGGATTGAAAGTTTGATGAAGCGAGAAAGAAACAAGATGGCAATTACGGAAGTAAATAAAGTCACAAAAGACAATCACTACGGCATAAGGAGGTTGTAAAAGTTACTTTTATAGAACTTATTACAGTTTTTCATGTTGCATCAGCATTGCGGAAGTACATGTCGAATTCCGGCTCAGTTCGAAAAAGAACGATATCAATGTTAATGCAGAATTTTCAAGACAAAACGTTTATCAAGTATCATACACCACCAAAACAAATCATCATTTCCTTCATTGAGGACATTTTTAAAATGAGTTGATTTCAAGATGTACAGGAGACCTTCATTTTGTCTTCAATTATATTGATAAATTGAAAGAATAGCTGTCAGCTAAAAGTGAAGTCCAACGTTACCTGAATTCTTCGTGAATGTATGAGAAGATATAATTTTGATTAAATTATCGAATAATAAGACTCAAGTTGCCGTCGCATCGTTGATGAATTCTCCATTTTAGGTTTGACTATCATAATGGAATATTAGTCAATCTGTTTACCTTTCTATGCACACTTGTAAATGAATTATACTCATGTGAATCAGTGTGATTATCAACAAAATTCCTTCAAAATTTTTATACGGATGTATGGCAGCCGTGCGACCAGTCGTACTAAAATGAAGACAAACCATGGTCAGTAAGAGTTGAGCGTAATATCGGGTCACGCAAATTTGGTTTTAAATGTCTTCAATAAATTGCTCAAGTATCCTGGAACAATCAAGTAGACAACGCTGTCGTTTGTAAACACGCACTTAATTAAGGACGGCGAATCGATTGATGAAGTATTGAAACTTTATCAACTGAGGCGGTTGTTAACCATCTCATACTTCAACGATCGATTTCTCATGGCCGACATCACAAACTGATCCATACTAGACCATCTTTAAAAACTTCATAATACAAAACGACTGTGTCGTTCTACTCAGTGTCTGATCGACAGTGTGAATCCATGACCACGCACGGTAGAATCGAAGACACATACTTTGGTCTCGTGAGCTACCGTTGCAATTTTTAATCATTTAGCATACATCATACGTTGAGGCTTAGTAGTCTCGTCTTTTAGTTAGTAGGTGGAAATCTCATCGACGCCGTTAGCGATAAAAGTTGGCAAAAGCCAAGGAGCCTCTTGTATCCGTGCTGAGATTTCGTCAGTCACCAGGCTGTCGTCATTGACAAAACTTCCAAGAAAAATATAGCCTTCAACACTTCAAGCAGCTTACACGCTCCCAAGAAAAAGGAAGCCTTCAAAACTTCAAATAGCTATCTCGCTCTCACCAGTTCAGATGCCCATACATGCCACTCTTCAAGCAACATTTTGCATTTTGACTGGCTGAACTGCATCCTCAACCTGCGTTAATTGTTGCTAAGAGCGGCCAGAAAACTCTTAATTTTGTCGGAGTCTTCACTAATTAGAACTGTCATCATCGTACTACAAGTCACAAGGTGAGTCCCCACGTAGAAAGTAAATTTCTGTAAAGTAAAACGTAGTGTTATCGCTAAAAGCATGTCTTTGACAAAATTAAAAGAGAATGGAGAAAGGAAACAAGCTGACGATCATCACTTGAAGTAATCTGTTCCGATGATTGTTCCCCATACGCAATCACTCGATCAATAGTGTTCGAGCAGAGAGCTTGTATAAGGTTTATGTACTCTTTCTGTTCAACTACTAATAACAGGCAACGCAACATAATCTAACGCTGGACGAGGTCAAATACCATTTTAAATTTCAGGACGACAAGAATTGTCGGGAGACTAAATGTGTCTGCGTTCCAGAAGCTGACGAAAAGTTTATATGTGGTCCATGTAGGATTTAATTTGTCCTACAAATGTAATTTTAAAAACGTAAACGCATATACCGCCACTGACAGAATCCAGAGTGAAACTATAGTTAACAGAAGACAATTTGGTTTTAAACTTTATCTGTTTCTAAACAAAAAGAAAACGAATAATTTAGTACAATAAATAAGGAAATTACAATTATCAAGCAGGATGAGCAAACGTACGGGACAGTATAGCGTGTCTTTAGAAAATGAATAAAAAACATGAGTCACATCTATATAAAATAAATAATAACATCCTTCCATCGATAGGCCGTTCACAACAAAGAAAGTTCATATACCGGTCAGACTAGATGACGTGGTGAGCGCTTAACCAATCTGATTGGTTTGTTATGACATAACTACAATCAGTTATAAAATAACTAACACTCCCCGCGAAGCGGTCACCACGTCCAGACCTCGTAGCCGTTCGCGCTCGAATAATCGACCTCTTCCAGTAGGCATAGGTTTCGTATATCTCGGTTGATCTCTACGGTGTCTCTTCAATCGAATCGTTCTGACTCGGCCATCGGGACCATAATAGACTTCTCTAACTATGGCTTCAACCCAAAGATTTCTGAGCAAACTAGTATTTTTTACTAACGATGAGTCTCCATGTTGTGGTTTCCTCGTTGACTTTATAATATGTTTCCGTATACCGCCTCCGGGATCAAAGATTAATGCTATAAACGACAAAATATTCCTTCTGGTTAGGTTTCCAGGAAAATCGTGAACTCTGAGAAATGATTCATCCGCTCGGATAATCTGCTCTACTCCCAGCGTTCCTTTACACATCTCTTCGGATCCGCATACGGTAATGTTTCCCTTTATTTTGTCACTTTTCTGGCCAAATTGAATTCGATGATACCGGTGGGGATGCTACTGTAGATTCCCCTGCATAATTTTCGGTTCTTATAGAATTAAGACCATGTCTGTTCTGATGGTTTGACCTGATGGTGTATGTTTGACTTAAAACAGATACAGAACTGTCGAATCCATATGGACCTGTGTCGTTCTCTTCGACAGCTTTTCTTTTCAATTCACGACGTCTTCGACAGGCTTCGCTAAACTGGAAAACACTCTTGTCACAAACCATCCCATCCTGTTCGATGATTCCATCAAATAATGTTGGAAGAAGAGTCTTTTTGTCTTCTAAGACAGAGAAACCACTTGTACTTACATGAGTAGGACGTGACCGATAGCGATGTGTTTCAGGATCCGCAGTGCGGTCTAATGACTTGCTTTCTGACACATTTGTCCTTATTCTTTTAGCTTGAGATGTTCCCGATGCAGAATCATTGCTACTACTACATGAATACTGCAGATCAAATTTACTAGGGATTTTATTTGTGGATAGTGCACCTTGCTCTTTACAGAATTTTAAGACATAATCGATTTCGTACTGAGTTGCTTTGCATAACTTGCTGACGGGTGTCCATTCTACAACGCGATCCCAAATATAACGTGGGCGATACTCTGCTCTTGTACCATGTCGCTGACGATGACATAACTAAAATTAGTTATAAAATAACTAACAGTCCATTCATCCATGTTTATGCCTGGTTTTCTCGAGCATGCTTTTCACGTGCTCTTGTTCATCGTCTAAATATAATCAATGCTCACAGTATGTAAATCGTATTAGTTAGGCTGATTCCTGTGTGACTGTCACCGGACGACTTTTTCCTTTCCTAAACACTGAAACAATCCGAAATTCAGTCCAGTCGAATGGGATTACGTTCAGTTCCGATATTCTACCTATGATCTCAGACAATCTAGCTACTGAACCTGGACAACCATCAGCTCTCAATCTATCAGGGCCATTTGCTCTCCCTCATTTATAGATTTCTTATAGCTTTCTCAACATTTCAAACAGTTCGAGGATTTACGTCGACTGGACAATCAGAATGACTGACAATCATGAACAACCAAAGCGTGGAGTCCATCCGACTTATCACTTAATTTTTCTGACCGTTAATCCTATCTAATGGATTGCGAAAGGATAATGAGGTCATCCTTTTCTGAGATTATTTCACTTCCATTTGGATTCCTGATACCGGTTACCTTGATATGTCTGTTGACTTTCACTGCTGCCGTTTTCATCTCTCTCAATTTCGCTACACACCTTTGTTTGCAATCATTGCAAAGGCTTTTAATCGGTCTGCGTCCAAGCTGACTGCACTCCTCATAGCACTCAGAGCCAGTCTAGATGCGTTTCCGCGCATCCATCTGTTGAGTGTATGCTAATGATAACCATCACTGCAGATATCACTGCTGCTTGCACAGCTTTTTGTATATCATTCCAAGATGCCGTTAAATAGGCATCAGTAACTACATGTAGAGCTCATTGTTTTAGTGGTTGTTCCTGAAGCCTTATGGCGATGTGATCTATTCCGATTTTTCGTCAGGTCAGGTTCCCGGGTAACCAGGTCAAGAGATGTATTCACTACGCCTAAAATTAGTGTTCAGTGCAAATGATGTGATTCTGCCATACCTGTGTAGGTCATTCTCATCACGTTTGGGCAACTAGTTGGTAATTTGACAACTCAGCATTATAACTCGGAATAAATGCAGTTCTCCTGTGCGTGAATAAAACAATGAGAACGAGAGCAGTTGCTGCTAACCTGTTGGAAATTGAGTGAATATAATAGTTTGACAATGTATATTACATCATGTCGATAATTTAATTTATATAATTAGTGGATATTGTTTGATTGTTCTGGATTTACGGTTACTGTTCTTCATTTTAAATCTGAGAGCATACTGTTTCAATTTCACTACTTCCACTTTTCAATATCGATAAGCTCGTCAGTGGATGTGATTGAAATAATGAGTTCATTCCACTCACTAATTGAAGCGCATTCAATGATGTAGCGAAACGACAGTCCATTCTTATCTTTTTATTCCAGGCTCCGACAACTAAAACAAGATGTCTTGAAAAGGCGTCGATAATGTATCATACAAGCATGGCGAAAGAGTGAGGTTCCTAAGGACACAATTCAAGCTTACTTATGCACTCAAAGCAACGCTCATTGGATAGCCACACAAATTCATACTAAAATAATTCACCAAACAATCGACGTCAAGGATTGTGGGAGTGGTGTTAGCTGAATGTCATTCAAGCATCTCATGCTCAAAAACATAGGAAATTTAAAATTCGATGGATGAATTACAAACTTTGAACCTCAATGTAGTGAGATTTGAGCTCCTCACATGGAGCTAGTAAGTGCTATGAACATATCTGGGTATGCTGAAATTATTACGGATTCACCTTAGTTGAATAACGATAAAAACACAATGAACACAAACACATAGCCGGCACACATTACATACAAGCACACAAATCGCGTTTATTCACATTCCATAGAGACGACCCTGGGACAGTCACAAAAATAGCACACTAAAACAGCACAGGCATCAATCATAGCCAAGGATTTACCTGGTGTGAAATGTGATCTCAAACTGACCTGATCGGTCAAAGAAAGTTGTCCTAAATAAAGATATTTATCAAGCGACTTCTAGGGATCGCACATCTTGAACACTCATATTATTAGTACCGTGAACAGTTATGCATGCATATTCGTATCAAAAAATCACACTACAAGTGACTGATATCGAGAAATTGAAAAATAAGTGAATTAAACAAACGGAAATTATTTCATGCATTACTTCGTGTTGTAAAATTGACACAGTTCACTAATTTACGACCGACTTATTCAGACGATTTAAGAGGTTTGAAATGATATGGAAGACTTGCGGATCGAGTGAATGCTATTACCAACATCTTATTCACTGAGACGGTCTAGCGCATGCAAAACAATGTCTTCAAATTGCACTGAATGTTCTGCATGTTCAAAAATGAAAGTGATGAAGGTGAAAATGTTTACCCTCAGCTTGAAAACGAGTCTCTAGTGTTATGCTTTCGAAAGTCTACTATTCATACAAAATACTTCACCTACAATATATAACATACCATTTTTGCAAGAAAAGTAATTGAACATTTGATGAGGTAAAAGACAGATCAGTGAGCTCAACAAACATTGAGTAAACATAAAAGAATTTACATGAGAAGATCGAGATCTGAAAATAAGAATGATATGATTATTTCATTGTATTTAGTTAAGACTTTTCGAATAAAACACATTAGCATGATCACTTTTCGACAGATTGGAATTCAGTACGAAATTTACAACATATTTCACAGTGATTAAAGTTAAAATAAATTTTCAACTTCAAGGATTGTTGTACACTATGACTGATGAAGTATTGTGCATCGGAGCAATGAAAGCGATGAGCATGGAATGTAATAACTGCACTACGTATTATCATATCGGGTAGACAACAATGTACACCGCATCATGAAGATACTGGAGTCTTGATCATTGAAACATGAAATAAAGATTTTCGGAACGTCAAGAAATATTTTGTGCATCGGTGTTTTTCGGTCCGACGGTCCCATACTATGAGAGTATTAGAATACGTGTTAAGCGTCATGGAGTAGTTTCTTCTTAAACATGGTCTACCTCAGCTGTTTATTCCTCTTCACTTTCAATACCTTTGACTGCATAATTGCTAATGACACTGTTTTGCAACAGGCTACGTCATGCTTATCTCCTCCTTTGAAGATTGTAATGTTAGTAGCTTGTTTTCATTCCACTGAAAGTTGTTATAACTCCATCACATGCCAGAACAAGCCACATATCGGTCAAAAGAGGGCTTCTGCTCATTGTTCCAAGACTATGGAGCGAAAATTCAATAACCTAGTGACTGCAGTGGCGGCGAGCATTTTAGCCTACTTATTATTGATTCAATAGTAATGTGGATATTCACTAAATTTCCAGATCGCTCTGGTTGTAGGTGGTATTCCGAACAGGTGGATGAGTGAATTTATTCTTCGAAGTAGTCTGAGATGAAGATCCCAGCCACTTCTTGGTTGATGAGAACTTCATCATTCGGACTTCTGAGAGAACACAAACCTAGAATCACAGATTTTCGTTTGAACATGAAAGTTGTTCAGATGCTTAGAATCTGTATGTATTCTAACGCCATCTTCATATGAAAGCGTTGCCTATCTCTTCAGACATTGCCTCTGCATCTCTTTCTTATTGCGAATTATATACTACGATGGATGCCCATCAAGGAAACCTCCATTTTGTGCTAGGCTCTCCTGTTCGCCTGAAGCAAGCATTCACTGCCGCGCTTAACACCCCGTCTTCTATTTCCACGTGTTTTGCTAATGAGTAATATTGTCACCGACATCATTCTGGATGATGACTCCCAATATTTGTCGGTGATCATCTTATGTCAGCTTCATCGCTCCCGTGATCATGGGAGATGTAAGAGGATCTCTGTCATACGCGCCTAATTTTCTTTAGGGTAGCAAAGATACGGCTAGTCTTAGTCCCTTGAGAGTGCTTTGCTTATGACCATAATCAACAAGTTTGTGCATGGGTCACTTATTTCTCATTGTCTATAGACGTGAACGTCCTCGACCAGGACCTGACACTTCGTTAACAAGTGATCCAGGTTTGTGGATTATCATTCCTAATCCATCAATTGAAACTGCATGAGAGCTCAGTAAGCCTGTGGCTTGTGGTATTGAAATTTTACAGCTAGGTGTATTTCATCAAACCTATTTAGTGGTGGTTGTGGTATTTTCCCAATAATTTTAACTTTGTGTAACCACAGGAGGTCGAAAAATCCCTCCAATCAATTGTTTCGTACTTTCTGCGAAAAAACAACACCAATATGATTCCGTCAACTCAGTAACTTGATTGTCGTGTAACATCTCGGTTTTGAAACGGCTATTTATATATGGGCTGCCTTGAACGCGAGTTTCATCGGTTTTTCCGCTAATTTTTACTTAGCCTATTTGCCTATTAGGAATAGTGTTCCGAGAAGTGATGATCATATCATATGATCATATTGCTATGTATGCATGTCACGTGCCATTTAGTCACTATACAACACAATTGATGTAGGGTCATTGAGGTAAGATTATATATATTATATTATATTATTATATTATTATTATTATATTATATTATATTATTATATATAAATATCACTCAAAAATTTTGCCAGTGAAGATGCGTGAATGTAAACATATTTATAGTATTTGTGATTACAACGGTGATATTTGATCAATAAATTGGAAATCCACATAGGTTTGGTGACATAGTTTAAGGTACACAGACACTAGAGTAAGTTTGACATTCTTTTGAAAATGAAACAAATTTATTTGAATCTGCCGAAAAATAAGTAAGAGGCACCACTTTTCAATAACCCTAATACTTTTATCACTGTAAATTTGAATCATTAACGTTTAGTGCACACTAGCGACATTTTCCATGTCTTGGTTTACCTAAGTCAAAAAAGGTAGGAATGATTGTACGAATAGTTTCTTTTTGATCACGTATGCCTATTATTCTCTGCCTAAATCCTGATTCTTGCCCGTTTGCATTAGGTTGTTGTAGATGATTTTAGGTGAACACATCAATAGCGAATTGTAAAGACAACTGTTAATAAACGTTTTACTGAGTGGGTTCTAGCCTTTTTGGTTCTTCGAATTTTGCCCTGTTTTGTTAGTCTCTTCATATTTGTGTTGAATATTCTAACTTTGATTTTTGTCTACAGTTGATTGAAGTCATAGTTGGTCTTAAGTTGAAATAGTGTCTTTCACATCGGCGTCAGAACGAACTCGCTCATCACAGATGCTGCTCTGGTTTTTTACGGTGACAACAATCCTCAACATCAATCCATCGAATTTGTTTTGATTCCTGCATGCTGCGTAAACTCTTGGCGTTTTGCTTAATCGCTTGCGCACGTTGCAGGAATGGCTGCTGCTACCCCAGTGAAGCAACATAAATCAATACTGCTTTGAAGGGCTATGACCGCTTGTTCAGCCCTAATTTCAGCCACTGTAATCATTTTGCCTTTCTAATTTACAACTGTACTAATTTGTTCAAGATATTCTTCAGCGAAATTTTCCTTCACATATTTCACTTGTTTTATATTTTCTCCTCCTAGATCTTTTGTTGTTGTCACAGAATATGTTGTCTACTTTTGAACATCAGAAATGAACCTCGCTTAACATACTAGTTTGGTACAGTTTACTCGACCTATTATTGGGCTTTCTCTGCTCTCCTTTTTTTGTCATTGATTGTTCCATTCTTTTATTTGTTTCCTAAATCCCGTTCACAGTATCCGCATAGGTCATTTACCTGCAACATTCCTTTTTGCGACTATTAGAATGTTGCAGCTTTCGCTTCGTTCATCTATTTTTGGTCGTTCAAAATGAAAGTTTTCTCCAAATCGAGTACATTTTGCGAAGCTCTGAAATGACTACAACGAACAATCTGGAGTTCGTTCACCTAGTCACGAGACAAGCCGTAATAAGCGTTTGAGATGTTGTTCGATCAGCTGTTGAATGCGCTTACATTTCTGATCTCATTTAAGTCAACACGATTTGATGATCTGAGGTCCCCAGTTTCTTCATTTGTTCTCACGACATACTTCATTCTTTTGAACTTGAAATTGGATTTTGTTCTGTTTTCTGTGATTCGTTATAACCCATATGGCTATGAGTATGTCGTTTTAGTGAATAAATGACACTGACAGTATACCGAGATATTGAACATTTGAGATATTTTGATGGTTTTAATTTTGATATTTCAAAATTTATGCAGCAAACGAACTATCAAATTGTTAAACCGCCTCAACACCGTCCAAATAATGTTGACTAATTATTGATTTGAAAAGGGCGTTTATTAAAATTCAGTCCTAATTAATTAGTTACTGAAAAGAAATATGTCTTTGTTAATGCTGTTAATTTATCTATTATTATATTTGTGGTTTGACTCATTCACTGCCTGCATAGACGAATATGTGAAAAACATTCATAAGAAGCCGTCGAGTGTCAATGAAATCACAAACCTTTACTACGGCTTGTCTCCTAGCTATGTAGAAATACAACAAACTCCAGATTGCAAGTTGTAGTCATTTCAGAGCTTTTCACAGCCCACTCTATATACAAGAAACTATCATTCTGAACACCTATAAACAGATCAATGAAGCGTGAACTGCGAGATTCTGTTGGGCTATTAGTCGCGGGAATCAACGTCGCAGGGAAATGACCTATGCGGATACCCTGAACAGGACTTACGAAATAAGGAGAAGGAAGTAAAAAAAACAATCGGGAATAAAACAATTTATTGTTCATTCCTGATGGAAATCCAAATACTGTAGATTCATGAGATTAATAGATATCATATGGGAGATAGATTGTCTTTTAGTAGTCTCAAAATAAAATACTTTCCAAAGATGATATGGTTATTTTGTTGAAGAATTTTGACATGAATATTCGTCAATTTCATAAGTTATTCAATTTGTGGTGTGTCGATGCATCTGCGTCTTTTTAAGCTCGGTAATTATCTCGTTCAGACAATCGTTGCCAAATAGCGTCTGACGGTTGATAAATCATAAGATGAACACAAAGCGATGAATACGTTTTTTTTCGGGACACACCACAAAGAGAAGCCGAATTGGAGAAGGCTAAGAGCCAACTCAAAGAGATATAGCATGACTAAGAATATATAGTCAGACAAAATAAGACAGACATATGACAAGAGAAATAGGTATGCACACACATGAATAAAAGCGACGAATGATTGACAAGGTTAAAAGCAAGCGATACAAATCATTTGAGTTCATGGGGATATTAGGAGATTAAAATTAAAGCGCGTAGGCGTGGGCAATGCTCAGTCGCACAAGTTCATACATACCTGATAATAAAAAGTAACAATGGTACATGTGAGTTGTTGCTATACAAATAGCTTGATTACATAAATTATTCAAAAGGCTCAATTAAATTAAATATGAGCGAACTCAAGTTTACCTGGAGGCACTACAAATTCAACAATGAACAACTACTTTAGATTTTGATTTTGAAACGATAATAAACCTTTCAACTATCGGCAGCTTCACAAATTCCCGCATGAAGTTTTTTTCTGTTTTTCAAGAAACAATTATAATACGAGTAACGTTGAATTGAAGCTAAAAGTGCATTCCCAAACCGATTACTATCCCCATAATACTGCTGTTTAATGCTCGAACACAGTACTTTTCACATTAAAAACCAAAGGATGTACGAATGCACAATAATAATGTGCATAACGTCATGAATAAAATGATAGTCTTGATAAATGACCTCAGTTTCGATGCCTTTCTCATTGTTATGTCCCTTCATGGCAATCTAAGGCAGATTAAAATAAGCCATATATTTTCGTAGCAAGATGTTGTAACGCTTGCTTGGATAATTCCCGGCTAAATCCTATTGCTTAGTATTCTTTGACACAAAACACTGGACAAGTTCCCCAAAATCAAAACACGGTTGAACAGGAAAAATTATATTCCAAAATAGCAAGGAATAAGAAGCCAGAGGTGATGGTGAAGGCCAAGGCAAGAAGGCGAATATAAATACAACGCTAGTCTATTTATAGCCTTTACAAGAGAAAGCTTCTGGAAGAAAATTCACGTGATCGACTGGATTAGATTTAAACAATCAGCATGCAGCTAATAATACGAGAATTTTCTATCCTGTTCTCCAAGCTTCGATCAGGCGCTGATTGGATAGTAAATTAGCCAATCAGCGCGTAGCAACGTAGTCGTGCTTTAATTCCATCTATGTCCCACCAACACAAGATCAAGTAAATTCCACATTTTCAGAACTTTACGGACTGATAGTATTGGAGGTTCCGAAGTAGTAATATTTCTTTCTCAATCTGTTATTTCAAACAACTCAACAATAGGACTAATTAATTGCAGGCTTACACTGATTAGTTTCAATAATAACTGCAATTCATACATTCAAACTAGACGAAGTTACGTCATAGACATCGTAAGCTTTCGAAATTCGAGTAACCACTTCACATTAAATACACTAGGACAATGATACGAGGACACACAAATTTCAAATCACTCTCTTGAAAATAAATGAGAATCCTCCATTTGATTCATCAGCTGCATTGATCTATAAATCATGGTAAAGGATGCTCGGAACTCACTTTTTTCTTGTCATATGGACCTACAAATAACTCTGATAAATAACAGGCTAGTAATAAGGTATATTTATCTCCACTTCATTTTGCATTCATTTTAACCTAATGAAAGCAGTATTTATTGAATTCAACTAACGGACAGTTCTCTTATTGTCAGCAATGTAAATGACGTGACATTTTTACTGGTTTAGTCTTAAACCGTTTATCCACTGCCTACTTCTCAATATAGGTAAATACGTTTTCGTGTTATTCGGATGCTTTCATTTTTAACCTCAATAAATATCATGTTAGACTAACAGCAACAGATGAAAGGAATTATATCACTATGAAGTCTTTTCATATTCGAAAAAGTTTCACGTTGGCTTCACTTCTTCTTATGTTCTAGCTCACTCGTTTGTGTCACTTGAAACTGTATCTTGACGGAATGTAAAGTAGTAACATGAAACCCCTTTAGAAAATGCTACATCTTACTTTCTTCAGATTAGATACGGAGATAACTGTCAACAACTATTTGTGACCGTTGACTCACAGCAAGAGCTCACGACTTTAAAAAAAATTACTAATTTTACAGTACATTTTGTATAAATGTCATTGGATATCCTGTTATTGTCGTTTGAAAATATCCACGTGGGTAGTTCATTTCATTTAATTTAAATGTTTCTTCAAATAAATTCGTTGATCATCTTGAACAAATATTCTAATCTTATGAGGAATCGGTTTTTAAGCACCTCATTCAGTAGACTTCGTGTTTTGGTGTGATGAAATGTCAATCTGTCTAACTGAATGTCTAATGTGTGACTTGCGTCCGTAACGTTTTATCTTCTGTGCTGTATTAGCAATACAATCAGCGGCACGTTTTTGGTTTTATTGTAGAAAGCATTCAGTATGTTGTTATTATGGTACATTTATCGGGAAGTGATGAGTGCAAGCAACGTGTTGTGACTGCAGGTTCCCAACAGTTGCCGACTATTACACAGTGAATAAAAGATTTGACAATATTTTTTTGACAACACAGTGATTGAATATTCTTTTCATTTATTGTAGTGATGATAATTTTTTCTCAAACATCAAACATCTTACAAGAGGCATGTTTATTTGCAGACAAGCCTGAAATGGTAAGATTTCAGCATTTGTGTTTCAATGCGCTCTACAGTTACCTAAATATCAGACAAGATATGAGGGCTACATTTAGATGGCTAAACGTTTTTACCTACAATTATAGATAATTTTTCAGACTCTACAATATTCAATGCGAATAGTTGGCGCGAGTTAAAAAGGTTGCCTTACGACGAGTCTCCTTATGACTGCAAAACTATCCAAGGTAGAGCCTGTTTTGCAAATAAAAAAGGATTGGAGGTAAATTAGCTAAGATCTGGTAATAGGTTCACAGGCTCTTCGGCGTTGGGCATTGGAATAAGGTGCTGAAAATAGAGTAATAAAGAAAACGGGGCGAGGAGCATAACAGAAATAAATTTTTGTTTTTAGCCGAACGATGACTCAGGAGATAAAACAATTGTATGTTTACGCTGACTTTTTTTATTAGAACACTATCTGTATACCTGTATTTATGTAGGGTAATAAAGAAATTCAGTAGTAAGATAACGAATTGACAAATATTCGTATGAATTGGGGAATGCTATAATGAACAAATTGTTAGCAACAATGTTAATTTACAGAATTCAATAATGAGGCTCGGTGATCTCATGCTTTTTTGTTAGTTTATTCATTCTTTTTCTTATGAACTTTGTGGCTCAAGAAATTTTGAATGAGCTCTTTTTCTGTTAAATTGTCCAGATGCACTCATAATAGGATTTCTCGTTAGGAAGTTAAAACCATTGCAAGGTAATGAACATGAGTCATGGACGAGATTACCAAAGAAAAGTAACATCAATATCACTCATTAGTTACATCCTGTTATATCGCAAGGAGCCGTAAGCAAACAAAATGTTCTGCCACACAGACGTGGGTAGATTTAGGTTATCGCCTAACCTTCGTGAATGGTGGACAGATACATCATCCTTCCTCTTACGTTTATTGGTTGATTGTAAGTAGTGTTTTGTGGTCTACTTTCTAGTTTTGTACACCTTATCGAAATTCACTTTAGAGATATGAAAGACAAGGAGCTGCAAAATGAAGGAAGAAAAAAACAGTTTGAATGATGTTAAAAATCATTGAGAAAAGCGATGAGCTGTTAAACCGGCAAAGTGTTTGAATGTTAATAAATTGGGGAAATAACAAGTTATTAAACTGTTAATACCTAAACAAGAAGGAACTCACGATGCTACAGGGAGTTTGAGTTCCTTGTATTTGACACTAGTAGATCAGCGTATTTAGGCTATTCAATTTTTCCTTCTACTAGAAATAGAAACCTAAACTGTTTCGAATAAATGAAAATATTGATTGGAACTTAAATATAGCGAACAGTCACGCGTAGCTCCTTGAACGCTTTCCTATTATTGTTAGTAGGGGCAGGAGGATTTTTCTATCATTTCGCTATACCTGTATGGATGGTAATGAGGTCATAATATATTCATAGTCTGTAATTAGTTTCCAGCGTTTATCTAAATATTTAGTGCACCATAGAAGAGTGCCTCATGACCTGGTGTCAGTTCCGGAAATAGTCGATAAATCTCATTAGATTCTAACAACAGCATTACAATTTTCTTGATCTTGGTGTGTCACAGGTAAGTATAGTAACTGGTGATTTGTTCCACACTAGAGCGTTTCATGTAACAATGAAATCGCAACGCAATGATTTTTTGTGTTTTGCCGTTAATTATGTATATGCTTTGTTTCAAAGTATGTAAGCAATGTCGTGGTTCATAATTGTGCGGTATTGCACGAACGAGAGACCATTTATCAGTTCACATGGAAGTATTAGGTTGTTTTTTAACCAAAGGCTCCATAAAGGTTCTAGGGAAAGAGGTTCGCATCTTACTTTGTAGTCGAGGTTATGGCTACATCCGGGCATTCATCAGCTGAGGGTTCTTTGTACGTATCCTGCTCGCATCTTGTTAATGATATTCATGTTTGAGTGGATAAGTAGGTGATATTCATGTAGAACGTTTTATACGCATTTCGATGAGTGTACGCTTAGCCTCATTTGTCAAGAAGTTCTCATTTATAAACACAAATAGTCGTCTGCCTTGAGAAATAATAGTTCAGTCATGATCTTCGAATTTAGAGCTATCACGATAGAAAGTTTCGTATCAAGGTAAGTGGAGTGCATGTCAGTTGGCAAGTCCCCTTCACTTCTTGATATACATTGACGACTCGTTCAACAAAGCAAGCTCCACCACACTGATCCAAGCGAACAAACTAAATATATGATGATCCATTATAAATGAAGGGATCCGAGTGAGCATCAAAAAGAATTTAGTTTTGTGGATGAGTGAGCAGTGGAAAACGGTTTAAAACTCAACCAGTCGAAATGTCACATCATTAACATTCTACCTCACATTAGGCAAACGATTCACACCCCCAACAGAAATCCGCTCCTTAGTGTCTCCCTAGAACGCCATCTCGAATAAATAACCACTGATAGCCTCTACACCATTCCGAACTATATATGGACGCACCGCAGGCAAGTGCAAATCTTCTTTTTATACAAGAAGAACTGAATGCAGTCACTTCACAATTATTCTCTATGTTCTTAAGAACATATGCGCGCCCGTGCCTTTAGGTGTACAACGACCTTGCAGTCTTTTCCTCAATAAGGAAATAAATCAAGTTGCAAAAATTAACAACGAAGTCGAGGATAGGCTTGAAAAAATGTAACTGCTTGTGCAACATAAATGGAATTAATCATGAATATGTTAGCTTCGCGCTGATTGGCTTATTTCTAGTACATCAGAGCTTGATCGATGCAAGGTGTTTGATATTTGTGTTGCTTCCTGCACGACGATTGTCTCAATGTAATCGATCGGCGCTGGTTGATCATACGGATTAATCGCAGAAGCTTCTCATATTTCGTTTTCATCTGCACTTAAGCCTCGACATCTTACTTCCATTACACCTTGCTTTGTGCAATATAAATTCTTCCTTTTCAACTATGTTCTCTTTTGGTAACTTGTCGAATGTATGTTCGTCAGAGAAAACCATGCATTACGATAAACTCGGGTAAACAAAGCGGGAAATAAAGCACTTACGATTACTGCCTCCTGCACTTGCTATTATTCCTTTGAATTACAGGAATATCACTGGCCATTTGATTTCGGAGTACACCATGTGGGTCAAGTCAGTTCATCTCAACGTCAGGACTTTACCGATTATTCATCACCATCCACTCAGAGTCAAACACCAAAACAAACCAAAGGTTTACAACGACATCGCAGCGCTCTCCTCAATGAGGACATTAATCAATTATCCAAAGTGCAGAAACGAGCAACCAAATGGGTGACAGGGTTAGAAAACGAACCCTTATATTTGTGCAACAAAGATGACATAGATATGACCGCGTTAGCTGACCGCTGATTGGCTTATTTTTATTAAATCAGAGACTGATTGATGGTGAGGGATCGATTCTTGTGTTGTTGGCAGAACGGTGATTGGCTTAATGTAATCGACCATAGCTGGCTGATCAAGCGGATTTATCCTAGGATCTTCTCATCTTTCTTTTTCGCCTTCACCCTTGCCTAGGACTTCTACCTCCAATAAAACTTGCTATTTGTAAAATTAGTTATTCCTTCTCAACAGTATTCTCATTTAAGGACTTTCCGAGTTTATGTTCGTCAGAGAATATCACGCAGTAGGATAAACTCGGGTAAACACATAGGGAAATAAAACACTTACTATTATTGACTCCTTCACTTGCTATTACTCCTTTGAATTACAGGAATATCACTGGCCATTTGATTTCGGAGTACAACACGTAGGGCAAATCAGTTCATTTTAACGTCTGCACCCTACCGATGCTTCATCACAATCCCTTCAGAGTCAAACATCGAAACATTACGCATCGAATGGTGGCTAACTGAGACCGTGCACTTGTTTACTCAAAAGAAGTTGTTGCAACTGCAGATGATCTTTCGACCAAGGTGACTACAGACCCCTCAGTGGACAGATTCAAGAAGCGACTTGAAAAACACCTACTGAAATAAGGATTGTCATCTTCCATGTGAACAAGCTGTACTTAATGCATGCCTTATTATTGCCATCTCGCTGACCTACTGTTTATCCCTTATTATCTCTGTTTCCTCTCACTTGCCTACACTTCGGTCCGCTTTCACAATCTTCAGTACAAATTACTGAACCGAAATATCTATTTATTTTATTAATTCTAAAATCCTCTTCTTATTAGAACTGGAATTTTGTTATAATTGTTCTTCATATTGCAACTAACTGATCTCCGTCCTATTGACGTAAAAGCTGATTTTATCAAGAAACCCTGCTTCCCTGAAACAAACGTTTCTATTGGAATCACGGGACGTACAAACTCTCAAAAAACTGCAAACTGATTAGAGCTAGACAGTCAAGTGACTGGATATACATTCATTTGACACTATCAAACACCTGAAACGGTATAGAAAGAACAAGAATCGAGCGCAAAGTAATCAGTTGTTTTAATGTGAATCGATAGTTAGATATATTGTATGAAAAGATTATATATGCGGACGATAACATGTGACAGGTCTTGCATGTTTACACAGACATGTGAATATAGGCCAATCAATGCTGGCAATCAGAGAACTGTACTTGAGTTAAATTCAATAATTATTGCTTTCATTTGGTTGAAATGAATACGAAATGAATTGGAGATAAATATACCTAATTACTTGCCTGTTATTCATCAGAATTCCTTGTAGGTCTATGTGACAAGAAAAAAGCCAGTGCCGATCATCTTATGCCGTGATTTACAGATCAATGCATCAGATGAATCAAGTGGATTTGTGTTTTGTAAATTCTGAAAGCATTTGAAGCATGGTGAATGTGTTTATAGGTTTCGCATTTATTTTCAAGTGATTGATGTAAACGTTTGTTTGTCACTGTATCAATGTCGGATTGAATTTCATTTGAAGTCGATAACCCGAATTTCGAAAGCTTACGATGTCTAGTCTGAATGTAAGAATTGCCGTTATCACTGAAACTAATCAGTGAAAACCTGCAATTAATTAGTCCTATTGTTCAGTTCTTTGAAAGAACAGGATGAGAAAGGTCTATTACTACTTCAGCTTTTCCAATACTGTTAGTCTCTGAAAATGAGTTTTATCATTCACTAGGGTCAGTAACTGTTTGAAATAGTTAGATGAATGAAAATTCACAAATAGTCATATGCTGAAGCAAAAGTTACTATTATGACATTCTCAGAAAAAGAATTATTCAAATATGATCAGTTTTTATGAAACTGATATAAACGTCATCATCCTCCGTAAACACTTTTGTGTTAGTACTGTCTTTTAAATTAGAGGATAATTAAGCGTGTTCAACTACCGAGTACCGCGTACCAAACTGCCTCTATTCGAGACGAAGTGAACTGCTAGAGTAGAAAATCCATATACATAATTTACTACATAATTTTTACACTCTTAGTCAGTCAATAACGAATAACTGTACCAGTTATCATAACATACAAACAAATAAATAATATCATGTCTCTTGATCATTCATCTGATTCTACAAAATAAACAAAAATATTGCTTGATCGAGTCCAAGTATTTCACAGTTTAACTGCTGACTAATTACTCCAGTGCGTTATGACAGATTCATACCGCAAGTATTAGCATCTGAAAATCAGAGTTTGAGATGGTACATAAGAGTTAATCAAACAAACTTTCAATTGAATGCACTTTCTTAGATATTTTATTAAATGAACGTTAACGCCAATAAATTCCATTTCCATCTTGTTCTACCTAAATAACTTATCAAATTTTCAAGAACAAAACGCGTGTTCCAATTAACTACTTATAAACGTGATCTTGCATTTTTCGCTGTATTTGATGTTGAATACTACTTACACTAGACAGAAAAATGTTGGTATAAATGCTGAATTCAATAAACATCTCCAATAACATACAGACTTCGGTGTGTTATCTTATTCCACTATATCATCATTATTATCATATACATAAATTATCATAAATAGTTCGATACTAACCACACAACAAAAAGATCATTTGAATGCTCTCATTCTTGTTTTGCTTAGTATCACTGTCATGTTTGCCATGTTTATTCAGTCTGAGTTTGTAATCGTCACTTCGCACTCAAAACATCCTTTCCATAATTTCGTTCAGACTACAAAGCGATATCACACTGTAATATATTAGCTTTCAAGCAAACAGACTCACGGACACAGGGATTCAATTCGACCAATCATATGTTATATAAATCAAGAGATTCACTAACAAGCGTTTCTAATTAAGGTCACTTATTTTTTTGAATAGATTGATTATAGTCGATGTGGATTAGTGTCTCCTGGTTGTGGATGTTTATTCCTGCAGTAGATCCATTAACACGGTTAATAGCGTCGATGTTGCAGTGCAGAGTGTATGAATGCATCGCAGAGCCAATTTCGTTTATCGTTTGATGTTTTAATTGAAAAGTACTGTTTTTGAGTCTCAAATTGCTTTGGTACACCTAACTGAGGCGACAAAAGCGGGATAAGATATTCGTTGGGGAGAGTGTACTGTTGACTGTAATCCAAAGTCACTTACACAAGATGTATATCAATTCATTGAAATAATGTCTCAGCTAATGATATTCAACCTGACAGAAAATCACCTGGAAAAAGATTACAGCCACTTGTCAAAAAACATTCATAAACCGTCTTTAATAAAATTTTTATTGACAATTCAATATGTGAATCGATTTCCTGCTGTAATTCTGCTATTTCACATAAACATTTTTTTAACATTATTTAATTTGTTATATATATTTCCGCCCCAAACTAGTTTTCAGTTTTTTTCATACATACATAAATATGTGTTAGATATTGAATAATAAAGTCATTGAAACAATTATTTCATTGGCGGTCTATTTGAATAGATAATCTATGCTAATTCTACTAATCTCACTTATATTATGGACGCATTCATGTCTGTGTTTATCTGATGAACACTGCATCAATCGATTGTTATTGTCCGACATATTTTTTAATAGTTTGATCAATCACAATTTTATTATTTATGTTAAAGCAAGTGTCTATCATGTAAAAGGTGATGTGATTATTGCTTCGGATCATTTTATAACATTTTATAACAGGGTCCTTCCGCGGTAATAGATTCAATATACATAGAGTCTTGAGTTTACAGGCTCAAGAAACTCTGTCGAATCAGCAATTGAATATCCTGGTGGCCTTGTTACTTCGTCTGCAGATCACTACTTATCTATGAATTCAATGGACCTAATCTTTTCTAATATAAGTGAAGTCACTGATGATGTTATTATCACTGTATCTAATATGGCTATCTAGACGGTTAAAACAATTCGAAAATCATTTGAAGCTGAACTCATTTTTCAAGAGTACCATTCTATTGAGAATGTAATGCACATTGTTAATTACTGTATGATGGAACACAAAGTTCAGCTACTATTTCTAATATTCGGTGCTTTTCATTCAAAGATGCACCTCACATCCTCAGTCGAACAAAACAACGACGGTAGCAGTGTAACATTTGTAAACACCTCAACAGGCTTAACTGAAATACATGAACTTCAATTCTTAACATGCTCGAAAGAGTCGTCGGATTATGTGATCAGGTTTTTGTGCTTATTCAAACACACTAAACTGAATTGAATGAAGTAATTTAATATTTCTCACAATCAGAGTTTATTTTGAGGATCACAATTCCTTTGGTTTTCTCATTTTATGTTGACTTTCGTCTTCTTTCAATATAGCAAGACGTAACTAATCTATGATATTGATGGCACATTTCGGTGATGTCACTTCTTAAACATAAATCCTACTACAATCTAATACTGACAGTTATTTTGAAAGTAGAGCTCACCAGTGACTTCTTGAGCGACGGTGGTAAACATAAGAAATGAATAATGGTGAACGTTAAATATTTCTTTTTTCACCAGACTTGACTTATTTTTCTAAGACGCCTTCAACCCCACAGTCTCAAATGCCACAGTTGGCTGAATCGTGATGAAATGTGACGATCAATTTAACTAAGCTGTTTGACAACGAAAATGATCTATTATTCCAGCAAACAAATAAAAATCACTGCTAACAGTAATCATTTGTTGATGGAATTAGTAAAAATACCACACAAAAAACAAAACGTTTATTTGTAACTAAGAAATTAAACAAGCTGAGTACGATCAAAAAATTACAAAACGAGAAAAATCGTTTTATCAGATAATGAGACAAATTAGTCAGCCTAAAACAAAGCATGCTACATTAGGGCATACAAAACTAAAGACAAAGAAATATTGATGATGTCATTAGAAGACGTTTTTTCGAATCCACCTCCAGAACTTGACAATTGGAGAGAGAACTGAAAAATCGACGAAAGAATAGAAAGAGGATGAGGAAAATATATACAACAGACCATCAAATAGTGACTGTGTGATGAAATATACAATGAGCATTATAAGAAATATATTAACACGTTCGTCCGCAATGCTGTAAAATCTGCTATTCACAGTGCGAATTCGGCGAACATGGTAAGTATCCTGTCAAACATACTTGTTACAGATCATCAACTAACTAAATATTTGCAAGTTATATATTTGTTCCTAATGAACTGAATCAATCATTCACTTCTCGTACTGAATGTAACCTTCCGAAACCCTATAAGTTTAAATGATGATCTAAAATTGACGTTTATTTGTCTAGATTGTGAGTTAAATCAGGATCAATCGATAGCATCACATAAGTGCAATTAGTGTACCAGCATTAATAAGATGAACAATAACTACGTGTAATATCACGAAAATTAAGTCTCCTCACAACACGCAATTTATCATAATTACATGTCTTAAAACGTATTTCTAGTCCCAGTTCATTCAACACAACTGATACACTTACTCTTCTGAATGAAATTATCTACATATGTGAAAATTTTGCAATGAAATGGAAATTATGATCAAGACACGTAAGTGAAATAATATTCTAAAATCTGTAGTTTGACGTTTATTTATTAGCAAGAAGGTTGATGTCAAGTAAAAAATGACTTGATTTTCAACATCTCAATAACAAATATTTCGAAGCCAGTTGTCTCCTGTCCAGAGATAAATTATATCACATTTGGTTTAGTGACGATATACTGATTACTCAATCATTCGAATAAAAGTGATGAGATAATATTACGTATAACCTGATGTTATTGCAAAAAAAAATGTTTGAGGTGGTTCCGAAGATATAGATCAAGACACAACCACCAACGCAACAAATCCTTCATATATGGACAAGCTCAAATGAGTTCCGTGCAACTGAAGTCTACAAGTATCCCGATTGATATGTAGGCCTTCGACAACATGTAAACTCTCAAAGTGCGTTGTCCAACATCTGACTTGGATATAAGTTATTATTATTTTCGAAAAAAAACTATTGCTGTCTTTCAAAAGATCACTTACCCTCGGTTGTCGTGTCTTCATCACATGTGTAGGTTTCGCAATAAAAGCAAGACAACCAATAATCACAAATCGTTCAAATATTATTGTTAATTCTGTAATACCTTATGAAATCGTCAGTGTCGAACATCACACGTAAATAATAGCTACCACGTGTACAGCACAAGCCATTATTGATCAGGTAATAAATAGAGGCTCCTTACATCTCGCTAACGCCCGCAGTGTGATAATGCGCAACCAACATCTAATGACACTGATTACATCATTCAAGACACATAGCGTTAATTATCACAAATGTGACTTACCAACAGACTTTGAAGCATCTTCATATATGCATATTTTACAATGGCAAATGTAGGTTTTTTATCACGTATTTTAAAAAAGAATATTGCAAAATCTGTTATTCATTGAATAATTGCTGAGACCTGTTGTAAATCGACAGTCACAAATACTCGCTCTCAGTCACCTCTGCACGAAATCCGCAGAAGCCACATGTCCACCTGTTCAACGAAAATGGCTTCATGGTGAACGAATGGCATAACATAGTAGCCTTTCGTTACACGGTACCATGTCAACTGAGTAGTGCACACCTCTGGTCCACAAATATCTCGATTGATATGTAGGCCTTCGACAACATGTAAACTCTCAAATTGCGTTGTCCAACATCTGACTTGAATAAAAGTTATTATTATTTTCGAAAAAAACTATTGCTGTCTTTCAGAAGATCACTTACCCTCGGTTGTCGTGTCTTCATCACATGTGTAGGTTTCGCAATAAAAGCAAGACAAACATTAATCACAAATCGTTCAAATATTATTGTTAATTCTGTAATACCTTATGAAATCGTCAGTGTCGAACATCACACGTAAATAATAGCTACCACGTCTTTCAAAAGATCACTTACCCTCGGTTGTCGTGTCTTCATCACATGTGTAGATTTCGCAATAAAAGCAAGACAACAATTAATCACAAATCGTTCAAATATTATTGTTAATTCTGTAATACCTTATGAAATCGTCAGTGTCGAACATCACACGTAAATAATAGCTACCACGTGTACAGCACAAGTCATTATTGATCAGGTAATAAATAGAGGCTCCTTACATCTCGCTACCGCCCGCAGTGTGAAAATGCGCAACTAACATCTAATGACACTGATTACATCATTCAAGACACATAGCGTTAATTATCACAAATGTGACTTACCAACAGACTTTGAAGCATCTTCATATATGCATATTTTACAATGGCAAATGTAGGTTTTTTATCACGTATTTTAAAAAAGAATATTGCAAAATCTGTTATTCATTGAATAATTGCTGAGACCTGTTATAAATCGACAGTCACAAATACTCGCTCTCAGTCACCTCTGCACGAAATCCGCAGAAGCCACATGTCCACCTGTTCAACGAAAATGGCTTCATGGTGAACGAATGGCATAACATAGTAGCCTTTTGTTACACGGTACCATGTCAACTGAGTAGTGCACACCTCCGGTCCACAAATATCTCGATTGATATGTAGGCTTTCGACAGCATGCAAACTCTCAAAGTGCGTTGTCGAAGAAATGATTTCACTAGCCGTTATTATTATGTTAAGCTTTTGAATGATCTCTTACCCTCAGTTTTATTGCCTTGATTACAAGTGTACGTTTTGTAATAAAAGAAATACAATATTATTTCACAAACTGTTAAAACTATATTGCGAAATTTGAAGTACCCTATGCAATCGTCAGTGTCTGCTCTGAATTAAGATTCATTAACAGTCGCTGTCAATTCTCTGTAATAATAATGCTCTGATTTATATTTCTGATACTTCTTATGTTTGAATGTTTTTTTCACGATTGCTTGCTATCTTCATCTCGTAAACGCTTGTTGCTATTTTGGGACTTTCTCCACTGACATTTTCATTTGCTTTTTCAACTGTTCGAATTTTTTTTTCGACTGTGCTTGTTCAAGAATTATTTGTGTGATGATTTTTTGAATCAAGACATTATAATTTAGCGACACCGACTAGAAATTTTTCCGAATGGAGTGTGACAATGTCATGATACAACACCAATTCATTACTGCTGTTAGTTTAGCAAGGATGATATTTTGTCTGTATGTATGTTTCAAGTCTTTTCTTCATTTTTACTCAAATTATTATTTTGGGATGCTACACAAGTAATCAATCAGTATCATGAAAATTTTCAAAGAAATATATTTCACAAGAAATAAAACGTGAATGATTAATTCATTCGAAATGTACTGCCTGAAAATCTTACCAAAACATTTGGCTAAATCATAACATACATATATTCATAAATTAAATAATACGATATTGAGGCATGTTTCTCAAACAATATTGTGAAATCTTAAATCCGATTCGTGATTGTTATTACCTGTGGTGAATTCACAGTCACAACTACATGGTGTCAATCATTTCTGAATTAATATTCAGATAGTTAATATCTGGTTTGTTTATAGTGATTTTTTCCTTCTACTACCGGACTGAACGTGTTGTTCCAGGTTAGCTAAAACATACATTTCCGACTTTGACGATTAGGTGAGTCAGAATATATGGTGATGTAACTTGGACCTGAAATCATTCAGACTTGAAAGTTATTTGATGTTGATTGATCAATATTATTTGCTACGTTTTTTTAGAATTGTCGCTCTCTCTTATCCAGGTACAATACCTACTATGTGATAAAACCACGAGCCTTTAATTATAACCACAAACACTGGTAAGTCAGTACTCCAGCTCATTGTGATACCCCTCAAATGAATTCCATTATCAATGATATATTTGTTCAAGAAGTTCAAAACGGCAGAAAATAATTCCTATCTTACCGATACATGTATCTATCAAATTGCACAGAAACATTTATGAACTACAGCATAACGATTTTTAACCACAAGTATATCAAACGATACTATTTATCACATAATTCACTGTGTGACCATTGATACCTGCTAAAACTTTTCAGTCAAAACCTTTTGTTCTCAGTAATCTTTGTAACAAATATTCAAACAGTAAATACGTTTTCGCTAAATTTCAAATAAATCATTCTCTCAACGAACTGGATGCGTTCTAATATCCAAACAACTAATACTTCTTATCGACACCAAAAATTACTGCTGAGTACACGAAATCTTAACTTTAACAAGAAATCATTATGATTTAAGATTGACGTCATGGGGATCCGAAAATCATTACAATATTAGCAAAGCTATGCAAATACTATTCCATTCTAATTAAATTCATATGCTGTACACTGCAGGAACTAAAATATTTAGGTGCATATCAAGGTGAAACTAATTCAAATAGTTTGAAAAATTCGCTGTTGATAGTTAGGTTTTGTATATAACTGATTATTTATTTTAATCTAATACGCTAATTACTCACCTTTACATTGTTCTGAAAAATCAGAAGTCAATAATTGCGTTTAAAAATCTTGATATTTATCCATTCTTATGATAAGTCAATTTTGAATAAGTAGTTATTGTTAATTTAAAATGTTGGCACCCGCATTGAATTTTCAGTCTTAACTATTGCATGCTCCATGTAACCTTTGTAACGAATTCTCACTCATTTAGATTTTCCGGTGACGTCATGACGACTCGATGACATCACAGTGATGCTCCTAATCTAGCGGTATCAGTATGCTGACTGTCACCGATTCGCGCAATGCAAATTTTGGTCCTTGACAGGACGCATTATGTCACAGTGCGCTGTTGCATATCCAACTAATTATCTATGTGAGTGATATTTATCATTGATTATTGGCAATAATTCAAAACAATAACTTACTAATACATTCCTTGATTGTAGTAGCTATTAAATATAACGCTGCATATAGTGACAGGTTTATTGCATTTTTTAAAAATCTGCAATTAAGTGTGATACTTGAGACGGATGCGATGACATTCGACTCATGTCTAGTCACACTTATTCACCTTTTTGAAAACTTTTGCAACAATATCTGCCTCTCGATGCTCCATCTAAATATACAATTTTATCATCCCACTGATATTGTTGTTCGAAATGCAAAACTGTTTGTATTTCTACCTAACACGACTAATTGAATCATTCAACATGCATTCTAATACAATGAGGAATTATGAGGAATTACTTCGTTTTGGGTGATTATTTGTCTGGGCTTTTGATTTTGAATAAGATGTATTAATTCATAAAAATTATAATATCGACGAATTACAGAGTCACGTACGTTCGCAGTCATCTAATTGTGTCAACAGAAAATGAAGATGTGGGTCATATACTGAAACGTGAGTCACAATTGTTGTAAAATTTGTAATTCATCGAGCACCTATGGGCACCTGTGATGAATTGTCATTCACAACTACTTGCTTTTAGTTATCTCCGCAGTAAACACTCAAACGATTGATATTTGTTCTTTATAGGTTTAATAATAAATTTTCACACCAGCGTGAATATTTTGTTACACAATCCGTGACTGCCACTATTGAGTGAATCTGGATAAAATATGGTGAAACATCAAACTGATATCAATTAGATTTTTAGGTGGTGTTTTAATGACTCAATTGCCGTACAATGCTGTTGTCAGATCAACAACATAGGCAACTGAAGCCGACGTTACCGTAGACCGTTTCGTCAAATACCTACCTACTGATGCATAAATCAATTAAAGCGATACAAATTTATTGCTGAGCGTCCAAAACTAATTGTCAGTCTTTTATCCTACACAAGATTCTCGTAACAATTGATTAATAATTTGAAAATTTCAAAACTGCAGCAATTAACAGACATCTTACCCAAACATTGATCTATGGATTTGGATAAGATATTTATTAACACACGGGTTGCGAATTATCATGACATATTTGTCAAACAATATTCTAAATCCTTGAAACGATTGTACATTGCGGTGAATTCACGGTTGTAGGTACTTTTTATCGGTCATCTTATTAACAAATACTCGAAACTTTTAAGTTCAATGTAATATTCTCTCATTAGACTAAGCAGTTCCTCTCAAGAACACTAAAACCTAGTGTTACGACTTTATTGATTGTGCGAGTCTGGTTGAACGATGATGTGATGTCCACGTGAAAACATCGCCATTGTGGATTGACGTCATTGAGAGCCTATAGTATCACATTTCTGCTTGCAGTCGCGCATCATATATATTCGACTACCGACAAAGCTGTAATTCAAATTTAATGTATGTGTTTTACATTTCAAAATCTGTTGGCCTATTGAAGAAATGTCTGACCGTTGGTTACCTGAATACGCCTTTCCAAAAACAAATTTTATCTACTTAAATTTTCAACGTATATATGTTTTTCAAAAAACTTACCAAAACATTTATCTGAAACAAAGCGTTTGAAAATTCATAAATAAAAATTGCGATTATATTATCACATTTACAAAATGAATTTTTAAAATCCTTATTTATCTCTTGCAATTTTCGGCTACTGAGATAAATTTTCACTCTAAACATGTTGTTGCCAACCGTCTCTGAAAACCAGTACTCGTACGCTTGATATATGATCCTTCTTTCGTAAATTTACCATCCTCTTACTTGACTGGATGCGTTCCATAAGTTTACTAAAACTTACACTTCCGACTGTTACGACAGTGCGGGTCAGGGTTCACAATTATGTAATGTCAACGTGAAATCGTTACCAATGGAAAGAGACATCTGTTGCCGAATATCATGAAACAAATCCCACTAATCAAAACAACACTGCATCAAGAAAATCGCTTACCAAAACAGTCGTCTTTCACACCTTCAATAAACATTTTGTATTCTAAACATTACTATTTGTAATAACATGCTT
>OX103974.1:4978312-5085812 GCA_944470395.2 Schistosoma turkestanicum
ATCATTATATCATATACATAAATCATCATAAACAGTTCGATACTAACCACACAACAAAAAGATAATTTGAATGCTCTCATTCTTGTTTTGTTTAATATCACTGTCATGTTTGGCATGTTTATTCAGTCTGAGTTTGTAATCGTCACTTCTCACTCAAAACATCCTTTCCATAATTTCAAAAAAAAAAAAAAAAAAAAAAAAAAAGTAATATATTAGCTTTCAAGCAAACAGACTCACGGACACAGGGATTCAATTCGACCAATCATCCGTTATATAAATCGATTTAAATGCTTTCAGGTTATTCAAGTGATTCACCAACAAGCGTTTCTAATTAAGATCACTTATTTTCTTGAATAGATTGATTATAGTCGATGCGGATGAGTGTCTCCTGGTTGTGGATGTTTATTCCTGCAGTAGATCCATTAACACGGTTAATAGCGTCGATGTTGCAGTGCAGAGTGTATGAATGCATCGCAGAGCCAAGTTCGTTTATCGTTTGATGTTTCAATTGAAAAGTACTGTTTTTGAGTCTCAAATAGCATTTGTACACCTAACTGAGGCGACAAAAGCGGGATAAGATATTCGTTGGGGAGAGTGTACTGTTGACTGTAATCCAAAGTCACTTACACAAGATGTATATCAATTCATTGAAATAATGTCTCAGCTAATGATATTCAACCTGACAGAAAATCACCTGGAAAAAGATTACAGCCACTTGTCAAACAACATTCATAAACCATCTTTCATAAAATTTTTATCGACAATTCAATATGTGAATCAATTTCCTGCTGTAATTCTGCTATTTCACATAAATATTTTTTTAACATTAGTTAATTTGATATATATATTCCCGCCACAAGCTAGTTTTCAGTTTATTTCATACGTACATAACTATGTGTTAGATATTGAATAAAAAAGTCATTGAAACAATTATTTCATTGGCGGTCTATTTGAATAGATAATCTATGCTAATTCTACTAACCTCACTTATATTATGGACGCATTCATGTCTGTGTTTATCTGATGAACACTGCATCAATCGATTGTTATTGTCCGACATATTTTTAATAGTTTGATCAATTAAAATTTTATTCTTTATGTTAAAGCAAGTGTCTATCATGTAAAAGGTGATGTGATTATTGCTTCGGATCATTTTATAACATTTTATAACAGGGTCTTTCCGCGTAATAGATTCAGTATACATAGAGTCTTGAGTTTACAGGCTCAAGAGACTTTGTCGAATCAGCAAATGAATATCCTGGTTGCGCTGTTACTTCGTCTGCAGATCCCTACTTATCTATGAATTCAATGAACCTAACCATTTCTAATTAACTGAAGTCACTGATGATGGTATTATCACTGTATCTAATATGGCTATCTAGACGGTTAAAACAATTCGAAAATCATTTGAAGCTGAACTCATTTTTCAAGAGTACCATTCTATTGAGAATGTAATGCACATTGTTAATTACTGTATATTGGAACACAAAGTTCAGCTACTATTTCTAATATTCGGTGCTTTTCATTCAAAGATGCACCTCACATCCTCAGTCGAACAAAACAACGACGGTAGCAGTGTAACATTTGTAAACACCTCAACAGGCTTAACTGAAATACATGAACTTCAATTCTTAACATACTCGAAAGAGTCGTCGGATTATGTGATCAGGTTTTTGTGCTTATTCAAACACACTAAACTGAATTGAATGAAGTAATTTAATATTTCTCACAATCAGAATTTTTTTTTAGGATCACAATTCCTTTGGTTTTCTCATTTTATGTTGACTTTCGTCTTCTTTCAATATAGCAAGACGTAACTAATCTATGATATTGATGGCACATTTCGGTGATGTCACTTCTCAAACATAAATCCTACTACAATCTAATACTGACAGTTATTTTGAAAGTAGAGCTCACCAGTGACTTCTTGAGCGACGGTGGTAAACATAAGAAATGAATAATGGTGAACGTTAAATATTTCTTTTTTCACCAGACTTGACTTATTTTTCTAAGACGCCTTCAACCCATAGTCTTGACTACCACAATTTACGGAACCATAATGAAATATGACTATCACTTTAACTAAGCTGTTTGCCATAGGGACAACGAAATTGTTTCTTCAAACAAATACAAATCAAACAATTATTGTTTCAAGGAATTAGTAAAAATACCACACAAAAAACAAAACGTTTATTTGTTACTAAGAAATTAAACAAGCTGAGTACGATCAAAAAATTACAAAACGAGAAAAATCGTTTTATCAGATAATGAGATAAATTAGTCAGCCTAAAACAAAGCATGCTACATTAGGGCATACAAAACTAAAGACAAAGAAGTATTGATGATGTCATTAGAAAGCGTTTTTTCGAATCCACCTCCATAACTTGACAATTGGAGACAAAACTGAAAAATAGACGAAAGAATAGAAAGAAGATGAGGAAAATATATATAACAACACCATCAAATAGTGACTGTGTGATGAAATATACAATGAGCATTATAAGAAATATATTAACACGTTCGTCCGCAATGCTGTAAAATCTGCTATTCATAGTGCGAATTCGGCGAACATGGTCAGTATCCTTTCAAACATACTTGTTACAGATCATCAACTAACTAAATATTTGCAAGTTATATATTTGTTCCTAATGAACTGAATCAGTCATTCACTTCTCATACTGAATGTAACCTTCCAAAACCCTATAAGTTTAAATGATGATCTAAAATTGACGTTTATTTGTCTAGATTGTGAGTTAAATCAGGATCAATCGATAGCATCACATAAGTGCAATTAGTGTACCAGCATTAATAAGATGAACAATAACTACGTATAATATCACGAAAATGAAGTCTACTCACAACACGCAATTTATCACAATTACATGTCTTAAAACGTATTTCTAGTCTCAGTTCATTCAACACTACTGAGACACTTACTCTTCTGGATGAAGTTATCTACATATGTGAAAATTTTGCAATGAAATTGAAATTATGATCAAGACACGTAAGTGAAATAATATTCTAAAATCTGTAGTTTGACGTTTATTTATTAGCAAGAAGGTTGATGTCAAATAAAAAATGACTTGATTTTCAACATCTCAATAACAAATATTACGAAGCCAGTTGTCTCCTGTCCAGAGATAAATTATATCATATTTGGATTAGTGACGATATACTCATTACTCAATCCTTCGAATAAAAGTGATGAGATAATAAAAGGTACAAGCTGATGTTATTGCAAAAAAAATGTTTGAGGTAATTCTGAAGATATAGATCAGTACACAACCACCAACGCAACAAATCCCTCATATATGGACAAGCTTAAATGAGTTCCGTGTAACTCAAGTCCACAAGTATCCCGATTGATATGTAGGCCTTCGACAACATGAAAACTCTCAAAGTGCGTTGTCCAACATCTGACTTGAATATAAGTTATTATTATTTTCGAAAAAAACTAATGCTCTCTTTCAAAAGATCACTTACCCTCGGTTGTCGTGTCTTCATCACATGTGTAGGTTTCGCAATAAAAGCAAGACAACCATTAATCACAAATCGTTCAAATATTATCGTTAATTCTGTAATACCTTATGAAATCGTCGGTGTCGAACATCACACGTAAATAATAGCTACCACGTGTACAGCACAAGCCATTATTGATCAGGTTATAAATGGAGGCTCCTTACATCTCGCTAACGCCCGCAGTGTGATAATGCGCAACTAACATCTAATGACACTGATTACATCATTCAAGACACATAGCGTTAATTATCACAAATGTGACTTACCAACAGACTTTGAAGCATCTTCATATATGCATATTTTACAATGGCAAATGTAGGTTTTTTATCACGTATTTTTAAAAAGAATATTGCAAAATCTGTTATTCATTGAATAATTGCTGAGACCTGTTCTAAATCGACAGTCATAAATACTCGCTCTCAGTCACCTCTGCACGAAATCCGCAGAAGCCACATGTCCACCTGTTCAACGAAAATGGCTTCATGGTGAACGAATGGCATAACATAGTAGCCTTTTGTTACACGGTACCATATCAACTGAGTAGTGCACACCTCCGGTCTACAAGTATCCCGATTGATATGTAGGCCTTCGACAACATGTAAACTCTCAAAGTGCGTTGTCGAACATCTGACTTGAATATAAGTTATTATTATTTTCGAAAAAAAACTATTGCTGTCTTTCAAAAGATCACTTACCCTCGGTTTTCGTGTCTTCATCACATGTGTAGGTTTCGCAATAAAAGCAAGACAACCATTAATCACAAATCGTTCAAATATTATTGTTAATTCTGTAATACCTTATGAAATCGTCAGTGTCGAACATCACACGTAAATAATAGCTACCACGTCTTTCAAAAGATCACTTACCCTCGGTTGTCGTGTCTTCATCACATGTGTAGGTTTCGCAATAAAAGCAAGACAACCAATAATCACAAATCGTTCAAATATTATTGTTAATTCTGTAATACCTTATGAAATCGTCAGTGTCGAACATCACACGTAAATAATAGCTACCACGTGTACAGCACAAGCCATTATTGATCAGGTAATAAATAGAGGCTCCTTACATCTCGCTAACGCCCGCAGTGTGATAATGCGCAACCAACATCTAATGACACTGATTACATCATTCAAGACACATAGCGTTAATTATCACAAATGTGACTTACCAACAGACTTTGAAGCATCTTCATATATGCATATTTTACAATGGCAAATGTAGGTTTTTTATCACGTATTTTTAAAAAGAATATTGCAAAATCTGTTATTCATTGAATAATTGCTGAGACCTGTTGTAAATCGACAGTCATAAATACTCGCTCTCAGTCACCTCTGCACGAAATCCGCAGAAGCCACATGTCCACCTGTTCAACGAGAATGGCTTCATGGTGAACGAATGGCATAACATAGTAGCCTTTCGTTACACGGTACCATGTCAACTGAGTAGTGCACACCTCCGGTCTACAAATATCTCGATTGATATGTAGGCTTTCGACAGCATGCAAACTCTCAAAGTGCGTTGTCGAAGAAATGATTTCACTAGCCGTTATTATTATGTTAAACTTTTGAATGATCACTTACCCTCTGTTGTATTGCCTTGATTACAAGTGTACGTTTTGTAATAAAAGAAATACAATATTATTTCACAAACTGTTAAAATTTTATTGGGAAATACGAAGTACCCTATGCAATCGTCAGTGTCTGCTCTGAATTAAGATTCATTAATAGTCGCTGTCAATTCTCTGTAATAATAATGCTCTGATTTATATTTCTGACACTTCTTATGTTTGAATGTTTTTTTCACGAATGCTTGCTATCTTCATCTCGTAAACGCTTGTTGCTATTTTGGAACTTTCTTCACTGACATTTTCATTTGCTTTTTCAACTGTTCGAATTTTTTTTTCGACTGTGCTTGTTCAAGAATTATTTGTGTGATGATTTTTTGAATCAAGACATTATAATTTAGCGACACCGACTAGAAATTTTTCCGAATGGAGTGTGACAATGTCATGATACAACACCAATTCATTACTGCTGTTAGTTTAGCAAGGATGATATTTTGTCAGCATGTATGTTTCAAGTCTTTTCTTCATTTTTACTCAAATTATTATTTTGGGATGCTACTCAAGTAATCAATCAGTATTATGAAAATTTTCAAAGAAATATATTTCACAAGAAATAAAACGTGAGTGATTAATTCATTCGAAATGTACTGCCTGAAAATCTTACCAAAACATTTGGCTAAATCATAACATACATATATTCATAAATTAAATAATACGATATTGAGGCATGTTTCTCAAACAATATTGTGAAATCTTAAATCCGATTCGTGATTGTTATTACCTGTGGTGAATTCACAGTCACAACTACATGGTGTCAATCATTTATGAAACAATATTCAGATACTAAATATCTGGTTTGTTTATAGCGATTTTTTCTTTCTACTACCGGACTGAACGTGTTGTTCCAGGTCACCAAAAACATACATTTCCGACTGTGACGATTAGGTGAGCCAGGATATATGGTGATGTAACTTGGACCTGAAATCATTCAGAATTGAGAGTTATGTCATGTTGATTGATCAGTATTATTTGCTACGTTTTTTTTAAAATTTTCACTCTCTCTTATCCAAGATATTCCTCATTCAGGTACAATACCTCAAATGAATTCCATTACCAATGATATATTTGTTCAAGAAGTTCAAAACGACAGAAAATAATTCCTATCTTACCGATACATGTATCTATCAAATTGCACAGAAACATTTATGAACTACAGCATAACGATTTTTAACCACAAGTATATCAAACGATACTATTTATCACATAATTCACTGTGTGACCGTTGATACCTGCTAAAACTTTTCAGTCAAAACCTTTTGTTCTCAGTAATCTTTGTAACAAATATTCAAACAGTAAATACGTTTTCGCTAAATTTCAAATAAATCATTCTCTCAACGAACTGGATGCGTTCTAATATCCAAACAACTAATACTTCTTATCGACACCAAAAATTACTGCTGAGTACACGAAATCTTAACTTTAACAAGAAATCATTATGATTTAAGATTGACGTCATGGGGATCCGAAAATCATTACAATATTAGCAAAGCTATGCAAATACTATTCCATTCTAATTAAATTCATATGCTGTACACTGCAGGAACTAAAATAATTAGGTGCATATCAAGGTGAAACTAATTCAAATAGTTTGAAAAATTCGCTGTTGATAGTTAGGTTCTGTATATAACTGATTGTTTATTTTAATCTATTACGCTAATTACTCACCTTTACATTGGTCTGAAAAATCAGAAGTCAATAATTGCGTTTAAAAATCTTGATATTTATCCATTCTTATGATAAGTCAATTTTGAATAAGTAGTTATTGTTAATTTAAAATGTTGGCACCCGCATAGAATTTTCAGTCTTAACTATTGCATGCTCCATGTAACCTTTGTAACGAATTCTCACTCATTTAGATTTTCCGGTGACGTCATGACGACTCGATGACATCACAGTGATGCTCCTAATCTAGCGGTATCAGTATGCTGACTGTCACCGATTCGCGCAATGCAAATTTTGGTCCTTGACAGGACGCATTATCTCACAGTGCGCTGTTGCATATCCAACTAATTATCTATGTGAGTGATATATATCATTTATTATCGGCAAAAATTCAAAACAATAACTTACTAACACATTCCGCTATTTTAGGAGCTATCGATAAATGAATAAATATAACGCTGCATTTAGTGACAGTTTTATTGCATTTTTTAAAAATCTGCAGTTTAGTGTGATACTTGAGACGGATGCGATGACATGTGACTGATGTCTAGTCACACTTATTCACCTTTTTGAAAACGTTTGCGACAATATCTGCCTCTCGATGCTTCATCTGACTATACAATTTTATCATCCCACTGATATTGTTGTTCGAAGTGCAAAACTGTTTGTATTTCTCCCTAACACGACTAATTGAATCATTCAACATGCATTCTAATACAATGAGGAATTATGAGGAATTACTTCGTTTTGGGTGATTATTTGTCTGGGCTTTTGATTTTGAATAAGATGTATTAATTCATAAAAATTATAATATCGACGAATTACAGAGTCACGTACGTTCGCAGTCATCTAATTGTGTCAACAGAAAATGAAGATGTGGGTCATATACTGAAACGTGAGTCACAATTGTTGTAAAATTTGTAATTCATCGAGTACCTATGGGCACCTGTGATGAATTGTCATTCACAACTACTTGCTTTTAGTTATCTCCGCAGTAAACACTCAAACGATTGATATTTGTTCTTTATAGGTTTAATAATAAATTTTCACACGAGCGTGAATATTTTGTTACACAATCCGTGACTGCCACTATTGAGTGAATCTGGATAAAATATGGTGAAACATCAAACTGATATCAATTAGATTTTTAGGTGGTGTTTTAATGACTCAATTGCCGTACAATGCTGTTGTCAGATCAACAACATAGGCAACTGAAGCCGACGTTACCGTAGACCGTTTCGTCAAATACCTACCTACTGATGCATAAATCAATTAAAGCGATACAAATTTATTGCTGAGCGTCCAAAACTAATTGTCAGTCTTTTATCCTACACAAGATTCTCGTAACAATGGATTAATAATTTGAAAATTTCAAAACTGCAGCAATTAACAGACATCTTACCCAAACATTGATCTATGGATTTGGATAAGATATTTATTAACACACGGGTTGCGAATTATCATGACATATTTGTCAAACAATATTCTAAACCCTTGAAACGATTGTACATTGCGGTGAACTCACGGCTGTAGGTACTTTTTATCGGTCATCTTATTAACAAATACTCGAAACTTTTAAGTTCAATGTAATATTCTCTCATTAGACTAAGCAATTCCTCTCAAGAACACTAAAACCTAGTGTTACGACTTTATTGATTGTGCGAGTCTGGTTGAACGATGATGTGATGTCCACGTGAAATCATCGCCATTGTGGATTGACGTCACTGAGAGCCTATAGTATCACATTTCTGCTTGCAGTCGCGCATCATGTATATTCGACTACCGACAAAGCTGTAATTCAAATTTAATGTATGTGTTTTACATTTCAAAATCTGTTGGCCTATTGAAGAAATGTCTGAACGTTGGTTACCTGAATACGCATTTCGAAAAACAAATTTTATCTACTTAAATTTTCAACGTATATATGTTTTTCAAAAAACTTACCAAAACATTTACCTGAAACAAAGCGTTTGAAAATTCATAAATAAAAATTGCGATTATATTATCACATTTACAAAATGAATTTTTAAAATCCTTATTTATCTCTTGCAATTTTCGGCTACTGAGGTAAATTTTCACTCTAAACATGTTGTTGCCAGCCGTCTCTGAAAACCAGTACTCGAACGCTTGATATGTGATCCTTCTTTCGTAAATTTACCATCCTCTTACTTGACTGGATGCGTTCCATAAGTTTACTAAAACTTACACTTCCGACTGTTACGACAGTGCGAGTCAGGGTTCATAATTATGTAATGTCATCGTGAAATCGTTACCAATGGAAAGAGACCTCTGATGCCGAATATCATGAAACAAATCCCACTAATCAAAACAACACTGCATCAAGAAAATCGCTTACCAAAACAGTCGTCTTTCACACCTTCAATAAACATTTTGTATTCTAAAAATTACTATTTGTAATAACATGCTTGTCAAACATCACTGCAAAATACGTGATTCACTGAGCATTTGGTAGCTCTTGCCGTGAAACCTCAGACAAAACTGCTGTTTGTCATTATTCTAATATTTGTGCTCCATACCTCTGTCTTTTATAAGGCAAATAAATCATTCTCCTATCAGTGTAAATGTGTTTCCTCAAGATTCTCACATTATACACTTCCGACTATCACGACTGTGCTAGTCAGGGCATAAGCTGATGTGTTGTCGAAGTGAAATCTTTTTGAAAACAAACTGTTGTCATGGTGGTTCCGAAGCAGTGGATTACTACAATTAGTTTACTAGCATAGATGAGTTGATCAGCACTGAATCAAGCGGACAGCCTTTAGGTATGTTAAAAACTGTGTGTTGTAAAGCTGAAGCTTTCTGATATTGCGATGCGAAATCAGGCTCAAAAATTTCAGAAATCTTTCAACGACTCTTTCTGTACATCTGATTAAGAATTTACTGAAGAATAGTAATGAAGCTGAACGGAAGACTCACTTGTTGAATTCAAAGGATCTTCACATAAGGATATATTACAAGGAAACAATTTTATCTTGAAAGATATGTTTGTCAAGCGCATTGCAAAATATGTAATTCACTGTGTAATTGTTTGCCTGTGCGGTGAACTTACACTCTAAACTACCTTCATCCAGTCATCGCCGTCATAGTAACACAATAAATAGGCATCTTTTCTCGCTACGTTCAATATATCATCCTCTCATGAGATCGAATATATTCTTCAACGATTTCTACTAGTCACAACTCTGAATTTGATGAATGAGTGAGTAATAAAATACTTTAATGGGACGTCGATGTAGAAGCATTTTGATGGTGATTCGGCATCAGAAATTTTCCCTAACCGTCGATGCAACAAATGCACAATATGTTTTAATGCACACGTTTGATGTATACTACAAACCTTTATTTATTAATATAAGCCATACAATTCACGACAAAACTCCATCTCTCGAAGTTTTTGTCGTTTACACGATCTTAAATATCAGCGACCAATTAACTGAATTTTGATAATGGAATTTATTAACTTTGATAAGTGCTAATATTTTCACTTGGGAATCTTTAGGAATGAAAACATTACTATATATATATACAATGACTTCTTTGTTAGTCATGTCTTTTTCAAATTCTTTCAAGTCAGAAATCTCTTTAGAAAAGATTGCGAATATCAGATTTCGCTCCATCAAACGGTTATCAATTGATATTCTCTGCCAAATGTTATCCATAATAAGCCAGTCACTGGTATCTTTCGTCTCAGAAGCGAATGGAGATGGTATTTTGATCACTGTTTTTATGACAAAGTAAATGTGAAATAAAGCTTCGAATGATCACTTTAAACTAAGCTGTTTATCGTGAGGACAAATGCTCTGAACAACACATGACTGATTTGTAATATTTTGTTCGATGATAAGGAGAAATATTACACAAACGGAAAGTAATATCCTGACAAAAGCAGTCAGAATCATATCTGATATCAAGGTATCTACGTCACAACCAGATAGTGAATCCGCGTATGTCAACAAGTGTTAAAAAAGTTAATGATATGGTCAATTGCAATGAGCATCCATTTCAATAATTAAGTGAAGTGGATCTCTGATAACTTCAGTCTGCCTGCTCGTAGTGCGTTAGTACGTGAAAGGAATCATCAAAATACATTCTTAAAAAATACGTTCTACTAATAAGTAACAAGAAAATACCGATTCTTAATGCTTTACTTACATAGATCGTCGGAATGAACGTAGATCGTGAACATCGCAGTGATAGCCAACAAGAACCAGAATCTCGTCATTGTCATTTTGATAAGTGAGTTAACACTTCGTTGTACAGAATAGAGTGAAGCTGCTGTTATGAGCGTTTATATACCTTTCAACTTAATGGACCTTGACTAAATGTACCAATGGATGTGAATATAGAAATTATTCAGCTGACAACTAGAAAACAACTGTTTCGTTATTTGCTCAATAGAATCATACTCAACATATATTTTTATAGTTTGTCAAGTTATTGGTGGATATCATTATTGTACACCTGATTATAAAATATGTTTATATGACATTGAAAATCAAAAACGTTTATATTTGTATAATTGTAACTAAACTGTGTGTATAATTTGCGAAATGTACGTCAATATATGTCGTGGCTGTAGTAATTAAAGTATATTTCGAAGTAGTAGTATGACTGGAATCAAAAAAGCACAGGTCTTATGACCACATATCGACAAAAAACAAAACCCGACTTGAACGTGAAAGATATCGGTTTTAAAAATATATGTTGTGATATTATTATAATGGAATATTGCCTCTTTTGATGCAAGTTTGCCTAAACTTATAACACAACCGTAAACACATAAAAACTTGAGTGATTGGAAAATGACGTTTCTTGCTTATCGTCCTGAAGATCCTATTCAATTCGTTTCAGTGTTTCTACAATAGTCAGATGAATGTAAAAGTTCGTTTGGTGTTGATGCACTTTCAATTTTCCTATCAACTACATGAAGATATCCAATGTAATCTTCAAATATCATCTTTTGTTATGGTCATCAATATGAGTATGAGCACACTAATACATCATCTCAATTTTCCGGAACATAAGTCACAGCAACATATACTAAAGATATTTCATCTTAACTGTTATACTTATAAGACTGGCATAGATAGAAAAGTGAACAATTATCAGTGCATGTACAAATGAACAACGCTGATAACATGACACAGTTCGTGAAGTAAAACTGACACAGATCTCTGATTCATGATTGTCATATTCTGTCGTTTTCAGCATTTTCAAATGATCGAGAAATATTGAAAATCTAGTGAATGATTTCGAAAACATCCTATCCACCTGGGTGGTTTCGGACAAACGAAAACATATAAGTATTTTTACTGCACAATAATGTAATTAGAAATCCAGATATATCAGAGTTACCAGCATGAAAAGATGAAAACATATCTGTTGTAAGGATTAAATAAAGACATCATACATAAAGCTTTATACAACAAAGAGATAATCTGAATTAAAATTAAAAGTCGATGGCGAGACATCATTTGAAAAAATACGCTAAGATTAATATTATTAAATGGACTAAAAATGATAACAATCACGCAAAAAAATTGTAAACTCATTATTTAGTCGAGATAAGAATGACATTATCAGTCACGACAGCATCATATCACTTTGAAAAAAAACGAACTGATCTTTTGTTTAGATAGAAAGCAGAAAATTCAGGTCAACAAACTGTCAGAACACAAATGGAATTTGGATGAAAAAACAAAGATGTGAACTTGAAAATAATGTGATTTTTTCATTCAATCCAGCTCAGTCGGTTTGAAAAACACAAAAGCGTGATCAATCCGCAGACTAGCCTGAATGTGGATAGATTTTTAGGTCTTATATAATACAGCGAAGTCAGTCAATGTGAAAATAAATTCTAAACTATTTGTGTCGGTGGACCGCATGACTGAGGATGTAATGTGCATCAGAACTTAGAAAGCACTGAACGCTTTGAGTAAAATGTGGACCAGCATTTCTTATTTCCAGTAAATAAAAATGTTCAACACGCTATCCATAGAATGGAACTCTCAATAAATGAGATACGTTTTGATTGTTTCCGGATTGTTTTTCATCCGTCTGAATATCAATGATGGCTAAAGTGATCGTAACAGCATCATTCATTTGAGCAGTATTGCAATATGTGGGTTTTCACGGCATTCATTTTGACGTAGTAATATACTGATAGAAACCGAATGCATGTAATTTATTCAGATAGTCATTTGGTTTCACATTTTGTCTGCATTTGTTTTGAATTGATATAATGATTCCTCAACTTCAATTTTGAATAGGTAACTGAGCTTGATTAAATGAGATCTGTCCGCTGTTGTCATCATTTTTGAATTCACAACTAAAAATCTACTCACTGCATACTATCAGTTACATAGTCAGCCTAAATTAGACACAGGACAGAACTGATGTCTATGGTTTAATTATGATCAGTGATGTTCCGCAAAGTTATATCTGATTTCTGTGCTTCCCTCTTTGAAATAAACCGGCTAATTTATCAGTAAGTAACATACATTCTAATCATCTGAATTCACCATACCTGTTGATGACGAAATCGTTCAACCATCTTTCCACAGAAATTTCATTTTTCTTGCTGTTCACAAGTGTATCAGCCGCTGAGCCACCTGAACTCAGAGCTTTCCATCCATTCTGAAGCACAAGAAATAGAGCAGAGTATGAATTCGAGTTGATGCGTAATGCTTCAGAAGATTGTTGACTATAACTTGAATTCTAAATTCGGCACAGTAATTCTTTCAATTTCAATTATCATGTTATTCATAATAACAGGCACCAGTAACCATGGAAATGGAATCCGGACTAAAAGATATGGTGTGAATACATTGGTAGCCTTAATTCAACCTCACATAGACTATGCTTATTTCCCTAGTGTTAGAAGAACTTTTCATTCACGATTTTGTGAAATTTCTGAAAGTTGAAACGGTGATTACTGTTTCAAAGTTTACAGAGCATTAACGGCAGATATTCAATGTTCGCCACTGAACTTTTATACAGCACGACATTGCCTCTGCCCAGTGAAATTTTCAAATCACTGAGCAGCGTTATATGCAATATCTAAGGACGAGACTACGGTCTCACTCACTGATCAACAGACCGCGCCGCCACATGATCTTTGGACGTTAGGCTGCAGATGGAGATGCTTCAGCGACGACTCGTGTAGACAATTGAGTGCGTTCTTATTAGCCGGCTACAGTCGAACCGTATCATTCGACCATGTGCGTAATCTGTCTATTTCAAGTAAAAATTGAACAGATTTACAGTCATTTTGAGGAATTTCAGACTGCTCCGATGAATGGGAAACAATAATCGGAACGCAGCATATAATTAAATTATGTTGAAACGTGCATACATCTGGTATTTTTCTGTATTATGTGGCTCGATAAGTCTAAGCGGACATTTTTCCCACGAGTGTCTCGCCATTTTTAAAAACACTTTTTACTGCCTGTCGAATATAACACCTTTTAATGTTCCAAATTCAGTACTAAACTCGATGGAATCAAACTTTGTACGAACAGTGTTCCATCCGTATCTTATTTTGATCTTCCTACTGGATTAATAGGATCTTGAACTTGAAATCGAACTCTCTTGACCCTAAATCCCGCTCATCGTTATAAATAATACCAACCTTTTTCCGAGTGACTTGACACCATACACTAATTCCTGTGTTTCATCCGAAATAGGCACCTGCGAGCACTGTGGCTGGTCCTAAACACTTGACGAGCCTGCAAGCGGATCAGGTTTATAGCAATCCACAGAATGTCTGTAGGCGTTTTCTCACTAGAAAATCAAGTACTGTTGATCTGGACTATTCGCTCTCAGATATGTTCAATAACCCGGATGAATTCACACAGAATGAGCAGCCACAAACCGTTTGTAGCAAGTCTGATCACAATCCCATACACCTTGACAGCTACGAACTGAACTCTAGTGTTTTGGCCAACAGTAATTCTTTATGTGTACTCAACGTCAAAAAAACTATTCATTAATTACTTTCTTACAAATATCAAGTTAGTGTTCCAGCAAAATCCTGATCTTGAAATTATTAAAAAAACCGAAATAGTAATTGACCATATATTCTCTGAAGTGTCAAAAAGACTTCAGTCCATGCAAAACGCCATTGTTTATAACGTACCTGACAGTGCTAGCCTTACGTTTGTTAAAAACACCCTCCAAAAATTGTAAGGACTGTCGCTTTCTTGATGTATAGCACGCAGGCTACGTAACGTTCAGATCAAATTTTCCCGTTCCATTCTTCTTTACTTTAGAACTATCATAGAAGCCGATCACTTCATTAATAGTCAGTCAGTTGTCAAACACATCCCACTGTTTAAGAAGACTGGAATTATCCTCGATCGAACTCGAAAACAACGCCGAATCACCAATGGTCTTCCAATTATGCCGACCAATTAGTGCACAAGTAACGGCTATAATCGCGACCTGGTGGTTCAAACTAACAGAAATTATCACATAAAACATGCTACATGCCCTACCTAATTGACAACAGTGCCCGAACACTACTACTCAGGACGCTACAATACTTCCAAAAATAAACCTCAGGACTCCTTAGAACAAGGACACGCATAACATAAATACCTCCCTGAAATCTAATATTAGGCGCCTCACCGTTTTTAACCAAAAGCCTATTCCGTAGATTGCGTACATAAAGAGCAGGATGCCAAGAGTCGCTGAGATAACCAATTACACCAGCCTACTTGGGAATCCGCCTTATGTTCTTAGACACCACCGTAACCGAAATACCTTTTACAATTCTTGGGTCTCTCCTCCGAACATTGTATCTTACCCCTTTTTAACCCTCACCACCTCAACAGATTTGTTTTACTACCTCCAGCTGCTGATAGCGTAATTTTCTCCTCCTTCATGTCATGAGCTGCATTCTGTGACGTAATGGATGACAAACAATCTTTGCCGCCATCAGCTCCTTCTGGTTGTAATACTTTTTTGTTTCGTCCTTTTGACCAACCAACTTTCACATTGTCCCCCAACTTGACTAACCCCACTATAACTAAACCAACGGATCTACGAAATGACCCATCCTTATGAACTCTGGCGACCTCCTCATCTTTGTGGGTCATCAGCTAACTCAGTCGAACGACATTTATCATATCCTTCCTCTCATGCTTCTCTCACCATGCCAGTCTCTGATCACTTCTCTCTCTATCTATATCGCTCACAAATCAGTTGACCTTAACTATCAAGCCTATATTCCGAATTCTAGCCGTTCTTCAGAATACACATCATACAACCCCCAAGATGACGATCATGCTTCCCTGAAAGGTGAGTATAACAGTAATGCTAATTAATTCCTGATCTGTTTTCAATAAGATGACCCACTTACGCACTCTGGTAATCCTAAACTATCCTTTAATTGTCCTTATTACTGAAAGACAGCACAGTATGAAATCAAATTGATGCGTAATGCTTCAGAAGATTGTTGACTATAACTTGAATTCTAAATTCGGCACAGTAATTCTTTCAATTTAAATTATCATGTTATTCATAATAACAGGCACCAGTAACCATGGAAATGGAATCCGGACTAAAAGATATGATGGGAATGCATTGGTAGCCTCAATTCAATATCACCTACACTATGCTTATTTCATTTATGTTGGTATTACTCGTGATCGTCCGAACGTTTCATACAATTCGTTGTCCTGAACTTTACAGTTCTGCGTTTCTTGCTTATCATTTTTTATTGATGAAACACTCGCTTTCTAATTCGTGTTCACCTCACTGGACAACGGGAGTAAATATCAGTGATTCCCCGACCATGTAGTCCATTTCAGTCCGAACGTTTCACCCCTCGCTTTCCAGCTTGAGACGTCCTGATAGAGCATGGATTATATACTCTACAGGCGCACAAAATATTCTACGTTCACAAGCTGACTTTTACTATGATAAAAACGCACTTCTTGAAAGCCACAAAATACCTAACCAATGACAGTCACGGGTTTCCGGAAGGAAAATGTAAGCTGAATATTAGCTAGGCGTCTTTAGAGCAAAAACATATTAATTCTAAATTTTATGCATAAATTACAAAATTAGGACCTATTCCATGTGTTTTCTGGTTATCACTATACAAAATAATGATTGGGAGTATCTGTTCGGTTTCAACTCTTGAATAACTTTTTTTGGTCTTGTTAGATCTCCAGATGTCGCTTGATAATTATCTTTATTGTAGATTTATTTCATGGACCGTTCATTTGACCTTCAGATCACATATTCCACCAGGAAATTCTTTGGATGTGATTGGTTACTGTGTCATTTAGGTGTGCGATTTCTGTGACTGTCACAGGAGTAAAACTGAGGTCCTGGATTCATTCTGTGCTGGCTGATTGTGTGCAGAATACACTATATCAAGACATCTAGCTGATTTATATTGGCCAAGCCACACTTGTGACCAACCTGGAGGCTGTTTCATTGTTTTTTTTCCCGTTATTCGACTAAAGTGAACTCGTAATAGTTGAAGTATATCTACTGACAAACCTACCAATAATAAATATCAATTAGGTGAGTAATTTTTACAACAGTGATTGAGAGTAAGTATTATTTGTGACTAAAAATACATCAAAGGAAAATAAAGAAGATATATAAATGTGAACAGAATCATATTGGGGATGATAACAAACAGCGATATTTAAGAAATACATTAGATATCTGCACATAGTCGAAAATAAAATTTAAAGTGCGTAATCACTAGATAAACATCATATTACTGACTGTTGTAGAAACAATGAAACGTTTTGAATAAGATCTGCAGGATGATAAATAACAAACGCCATATTCTAATCACTCAAATTCTTTTTTCTCAAATATTGTCATTTTTGTTTAGGCAGACATGCAACAAAAATATCACAGCATATATATTTTTCAAAACATTATTTTTCACAAACAAATTGGTTTTTCTTACTCGTTGACATGCGGTGTTTTTATTCCAGTCACACTACTTATTCAAATATCACTACTACTACTACTACTACTACTACTACTACTACCACTACTACTACTACTACTACTACTACTACTACTACTACTACTACTGTCACGGCTTATATTAACGTTCAGTTCTCAAATTATATACACGATGTAGTTGAAATAAATTAATTATAAACGTGTGCTATCAAAGGGTAACGATTACTTCAGCTTTGTATTTCATTGTACTAAGCTATCATGACCAAATAGGGCCTGACGGTTATAAATGAGAAGGCTAATACTAAGTGTTGAATTCGTTTATTTTAGCACACTACGAGTTGGAACAGCAGACTACAAGCAGACAGGGCAGGCACACGAACCACCGATTGAATTAATAATATTAAAGTGTTCGAATATATATACATAGTGAATTACCGAGTAATCGAAATATTTAATAGATTAACAATAACGCTAATACCATGAATATGCGCGTCGTCGTATACAATATTCAGTAGTACCAGCTCATACCAAACAGACAGTAATAAAAACTAAAGGTTAATAAATGTCGTTGCCATGAAAGTAGCTTGGGTAAATTAGTAAACTGAAAAAATCAATCATAATGAATGTAAGCTAACTCAAATATATGTGGAGGAAATACAATAGCGTCTTTACAGCAAACAAAGATAAGACAACGTCTGCGATTGTGAACAAATTCAAAATTGTCGGAAAGCATCGAGTCGTCATGACGTCACCGGAAAATCTAAATGAGTGAGAATTCGTTACAAAGGTTACATGGAGCATGCAATAGTTAAGACTGAAAATTCTATGCGGGTGCCAACATTTTAAATTAACAATAACTACTTATTCAAAATTGACTTATCATAAGAATGGATAAATATCAAGATTTTTAAACGCAATTATTGACTTCTGATTTTTCAGACCAATGTAAAGGTGAGTAATTAGCGTAATAGATTAAAATAAACAATCAGTTATATACAGAACCTAACTATCAACAGCGAATTTTTCAAACTATTTGAATTAGTTTCACCTTGATATGCACCTAATTATTTTAGTTCCTGCAGTGTACAGCATCTGAATTTAATTAGAATGGAGTAGTATTTGCATAGCTTTGCTAATATTGTAATGATTATCGGATCCCCATGACGTCAATCTTAAATCATAATGATTTCTTGTTAAAGTTAAGATTTCGTGTACTCAGCAGTAATTTTTGGTGTCGATAAGAAGTATTGGTTGTTTGGATATTAGAACGCATCCAGTTCGTTGAGAGAATGATTTATTTGAAATTTAGCGAAAACGTATTTACTGTTTGAATATTTGTTACAAAGATTACTGAGAACAAAAGGTTTTGACTGAAACGTTTTAGCAGGTATCAACGGTCACACAGTGAATTATGTGATAAATAGTATCGTTTGATATACTTGTGGTTAAAAATCGTTATGCTGTAGTTCATAAATGTTTCTGTGCAATTTGATAGATACATGTATCGGTAAGATAGGAATTATTTTCTGTCGTTTTCAACTTCTTGAACAAATATATCATTGGTAATGGAATTCATTTGAGGTATTGTACCTGAATGAGGAATATCTTGGATAAGAGAGAGTGAAAATTTTAAAAAAAACGTAGCAAATAATACTGATCAATCAACATGACATAACTCTCAATTCCAAATGATTTCAGGTCCAAGTTACATCACCATATATCCTGGCTCACCTAATCGTCACAGTCGGAAATGTATGTTTTTGGTGACCTGGAACAACACGTTCAGTCCGGTAGTAGAAGGAAAAAATCACTATAAACAAACCAGATATTTAGTATCTGAATATTGTTTCATAAATGATTGACACCATGTAGTTGTGACTGTGAATTCACCACAGGTAATAACAATCACGAATCGGATTTAAGATTTCACAATATTGTTTGAGAAACATGCCTCAATATCGTATTATTTAATTTATGAATATATGTATGTTATGATTTAGCCAAATGTTTTGGTAAGATTTTCAGGCAGTACATTTCGAATGAATTAATCACTCACGTTTTATTTCTTGTGAAATATATTTCTTTGAAAATTTTCATAATACTGATTGATTACTTGAGTAGCATCCCAAAATAATAATTTGAGTAAAAATGAAGAAAAGACTTGAAACATACATGCTGACAAAATATCATCCTTGCTAAACTAACAGCAGTAATGAATTGGTGTTGTATCATGACATTGTCACACTCCATTCGGAAAAATTTCTAGTCGGTGTCGCTAAATTATAATGTCTTGATTCAAAAAATCATCACACAAATAATTCTTGAACAAGCACAGTCGAAAAAAAAATTCGAACAGTTGAAAAAGCAAATGAAAATGTCAGTGAAGAAAGTTCCAAAATAGCAACAAGCGTTTACGAGATGAAGATAGCAAGCATTCGTGAAAAAAACATTCAAACATAAGAAGTGTCAGAAATATAAATCAGAGCATTATTATTTCAGAGAATTGACAGCGACTATTAATGAATCTTAATTCAGAGCAGACACTGACGATTGCATAGGGTACTTCGTATTTCCCAATAAAATTTTAACAGTTTGTGAAATAATATTGTATTTCTTTTATTACAAAACGTACACTTGTAATCAAGGCAATACAACAGAGGGTAAGTGATCATTCAAAAGTTTAACATAATAATAACGGCTAGTGAAATCATTTCTTCGACAACGCACTTTGAGAGTTTGCATGCTGTCGAAAGCCTACATATCAATCGGGATACTTGAAGACCGGAGGTGTGCACTACCCAGTTGATATGGTACCGTGTAACGAAAGGCTACTATGTTATGCCATTCGTTCACCATGAAGCCATTCTCGTTGAACAGGTGGACATGTGGCTTCTGCGGATTTCGTGCAGAGGTGACTGAGAGCGAGTATTTGTGACTGTCGATTTAGAACAGGTCTCAGCAATTATTCAATGAATAACAGATTTCGCAATATTCTTTTTAAAAATACGTGATAAAAAACCTACATTTGCCATTGTAAAATATGCATATATGAAGATGCTTCAAAGTCTGTTGGTAAGTCACATTTGTGATAATTAACGCTATGTGTCTTGAATGATGTAATCAGTGTCATTAGATGTTAGTTGCGCATTATCACACTGCGGGCGTTAGCGAGATGTAAGGAGCCTCTATTTATAACCTGATCAATAATGGCTTGTGCTGTACACGTGGTAGCTATTATTTACGTGTGATGTTCGACACTGACGATTTCATAAGGTATTACAGAATTAACAATAATATTTGAACGATTTGTGATTAATGGTTGTCTTGCTTTTATTGCGAAACCTACACATGTGATGAAGACACGACAACCGAGGGTAAGTGATCTTTTGAAAGACGTGGTATCTATTATTTACGAGTGATTTTCGACACCGACGATTTCATAAGGTATTACAAGATTAACAATAATATTAGAACGATTTGTGATTAATGGTTGTCTTGCTTTTATTGCGAAACCTACACATGTGATGAAGACACGACAACCGAGGGTAAGTGATCTTTTGAAAGACAGCAATAGTTTTTTTTCGAAAATAATAATAACTTATATTCAAGTCAGATGTTCGACAACTCACTTTGAGAGTTTACATGTTGTCGAAGGCCTACATATCAATCGGGATACTTGTAGACCGGAGGTGTGCACTACTCAGTTGATATGGTACCGTGTAACGAAAGGCTACTGTGTTATGCCATGCGTTCACCATGAAGCCATTCTCGTTGAACAGGTGGACATGTGGCTTCTGCGGATTTCGTGCAGAGGTGACTGAGAGCGAGTATTTATGACTGTCGATTTAGAACAGGTCTCAGCAATTATTCAATGAATAACAGATTTTGCAATATTCTTTTTAAAAATACGTGATAAAAAACCTGCATTTGCCATTGTAAAATATGCATATATGAAGATGCTTCAAAGTCTGTTGGTAAGTCACATTTGTGATAATTAACGCTATGTGTCTTGAATGATGTAATCAGTGTCATTAGATGTTAGTTGCGCATTATCACACTGCGGGCGTTAGCGAGATGTAAGGAGCCTCCATTTATAACCTGATCAATAATGGCTTGTGCTGTACACGTGGTAGCTATTATTTACGTGTGATGTTCGACACCGACGATTTCATAAGGTATTACAGAATTAACGATAATATTTGAACGATTTGTGATTAATGGTTGTCTTGCTTTTATTGCGAAACCTACACATGTGATGAAGACACGACAACCGAGGGTAAGTGATCTTTTGAAAGAGAGCATTAGTTTTTTTCGAAAATAATAATAACTTTTATTCAAGTCAGATGTTGGACAACGCACTTTGAGAGTTTACATGTTGTCGAAGGCCTACATATCAATCGGGATACTTGTAGACTTGAGTTGCACGGAACTCATTTGAGCTTGTCCATATATGAGGGATTTGTTGCGTTGGTGGTTGTGTACTGATCTATATCTTCAGAATTACCTCAAACATTTTTTTTGCAATAACATCAGCTTGTACCTTATATTATCTCATCACTTTTATTCGAAGGATTGAGTAATGAGTATATCGTCACTAATCCAAATATGATATAATTTATCTCTGGACAGGAGACAACTGGCTTCGTAATATTTGTTATTGAGATGTTGAAAATCAAGTCATTTTTTATTTGACATCAACCTTCTTGCTAATAAATAAACGTCAAACTACAGATTTTAGAATATTATTTCACTTACGTGTCTTGATCATAATTTTAATTTCATTGCAAAATATTCACATATGTAGATAACTTCATCCAGAAGAGTAAGTGTCTCAGTAGTGTTGAATGAACTGAGACTAGAAATACGTTTTAAGACATGTAATTGTGATAAATTGCGTGTTGTGAGGAGACTTCATTTTCGTGATATTACACGTAGTTATTGTTCATCTTATTAATGCTGGTACACTAATTGCACTTATGTGATGCTATCGATTGATCCTGATTTAACTCACAATCTAGACAAAAATAAACGTCAATTTTAGATCATCATTTAAACTTATAGGGTTTCGGAAGGTTACATTCAGTATGAGAAGTGAATGATTGATTCAGTTCATTAGGAACAAATATATAACTTGCAAATATTTAGTTAGTTGATGATCTGTAACAAGTATGTTTGACAGGATACTGACCATGTTCGCCGAATTCGCACTGTGAATAGCAGATTTTACAGCATTGCGGACGAACGTGTTAATATATTTCTTATAATGCTCATTGTATATTTCATCACACAGTCACTATTTGATGGTGTTGTTATATATATTTTCCTCATCTTCTTTCTATTCTTTCGTCTATTTTTCAGTTTTGTCTCCAATTGTCAAGTTGTGGAGGTGGATTCGAAAAAACGCTTTCTAATGACATCATCAATATTTCTTTGTCTTTAGTTTTGTATGCCCTAATGTAGCATGCTTTGTTTTAGGCTGACTAATTTGTCTCATTATCTGATAAAACGATTTTTCTCGTTTTGTAATTTTTTGATCGTACTCAGCTTGTTTAATTTCTTAATAACAAATAAACGTTTTGTTTTTTGTGTGGTATTTTTACTAATTCCTTGAAACAATAATTGTTTGATTTGTATTTGTTTGAAGAAACAATTTCGTTGTCCCTATGGCAAACAGCTTAGTTAAAGTGATAGTCATATTTCATTATGGTTCCGTAAATTGTGGTAGTCAAGACTATGGGTTGAAGGCGTCTTAGAAAAATAAGTTAAGTCTGGTGAAAAAAGAAATATTTAACGTTCACCATTATTCATTTCTTATGTTTACCACCGTCGCTCAAGAAGTCACTGGTGAGCTCTACTTTCAAAATAACTGTCAGTATTAGATTGTAGTAGGATTTATGTTTGAGAAGTGACATCACCGAAATGTGCCATCAATATCATAGATTATTTACGTCTTGCTATATTGAAAGAAGACGAAAGTCAACATAAAATGAGAAAACCAAAGGAATTGTGATCCTAAAAAAAAATTCTGATTGTGAGAAATATTAAATTACTTCATTCAATTCAGTTTAGTGTGTTTGAATAAGCACAAAAACCTGATCACATAATCCGACGACTCTTTCGAGTATGTTAAGAATTGAAGTTCATGTATTTCAGTTAAGCCTGTTGAGGTGTTTACAAATGTTACACTGCTACCGTCGTTGTTTTGTTCGACTGAGGATGTGGGGTGCATCTTTGAATGAAAAGCACCGAATATTAGAAATATTAGCTGAACTTTGTGTTCCATCATACAGTAATTAACAATGTGCATTACATTCTCAATAGAATGGTACTCTTGAAAAATGAGTTCAGCTTCAAATGATTTTCGAATTGTTTTAACCGTCTAGATAGCCATACTAGATACAGTGATAATAACATCATCAGTGATTTCACTTATATTAGAAAAGAGTAGGTCCATTGAATTCATAGATAAGTAGGGATCTGCAGACGAAGTAACAAGGCCACCAGGATATTCAATTGCTGATTCGACAGAGTTTCTTGAGCCTGTAATCTATTACCGCGGAAGGACCCTGTTATAAAATGTTAAAAAATGATCCGAAGCAATAATCACATCACCTTTTACATGATAGACACTTGCTTTAACATAAATAATAAAATTGTGATTGATCAAACTATTAAAAATATGTCGAACAATAACAATCGATTGATGCAGTGTTCATCAGATAAACACAGACATGAATGCGTCCATAATATAAGTGAGGTTAGTAGAATTAGCATAGATTGTCTATTCAAATAAACCGCCAATAAAATATTTGTTTCAATGACTTCATTATTCAATATCTAACACATATTTATGTATGTATGAAATAAACTGTAAACTAGTTTGGGGCGGAAATATATATAACAAATTAACTAATGTTAAAAAAATATTTATGTGAAATAGCAGAATTACAGCAGTAAAATTGATTCACATATTGAATTGTCGATAAAAGTTTTATTAAAGACGGTTTATGAATGTTTTTTGACAAGTGGCTGTAATCTTTTTCCAGGTGATTTTCTGTCAGGTTGAATATCATTAGCTGAGACATTATTTCCATGAATTGATATACATCTTGTGTAAGTGACTTTGGATTATAGTCAACAGTACACTCTCCCCAACGAATATCTTGTCCCGCTTTTGTCGCCTTAGTTAGGTGTACTAATGCTATTTGAGACTCAAAAACAGTACTTTTCAATTAAAACATCAAACGATAAACGAACTTGGCTCTGCGATGCATTCATACACTCTGCACTGCAACATCGACGCTATCAACCGTGTTAATGGATCTACTGCAGGAATAAACATCCACAACCAGGAGACACTAATCCACATCGACTATAATCAATCTATTCAAAAAATAAGTGATCTTAATTAGAAACGCTTGTTAGTGAATCACTTGATTTATATAACAGATGATTGGTCGAATTGGATCCCTGTGTCCTTGAGTCTGTTTGCTTGAAAGCTAATATATTACAGTGTGATATCGCTTTGTAGTCTGAACGAAATTATGGAAAGGATGTTTTGAGTGCGAAGTGACGATTACAAACTCAGACTGAATAAACATGGCAAACATGACAGTGATATTAAACAAAACAAGAATGAGAGCATTCAAATGATCTCTTTGTTGTGTGGTTAGTATCGAACTATTTATGATAATTTATGTATATGATAATAATGATGTTATTTAGAACACAATACTAACACAAAGCTCTCTACGGAGGATGATAACGTTTATTTCAGTACCCCAAAAAGTGATCATATTCAAAATGTTCGTTTTCTGGGAATGTCATAATAGTAACATTCTCTTCAGCATATTATCGTTTGTGAATTTTCATTCATTTTTTCATTATTTTAAACAGTTATTGATCATAGTGAGAGAAAAATCGCATCAAATAAAGTGTCCGGAATCAACATTTGAGTTTGTTCCCCACGGAAAACTTATGCGGGTGAAACTGCCGTACATTTTCGTAGCAAGACCAAGTAAATTCCGCATTTTCAGAACGTTACGGACTGACAGTATAAGAAGTGCTGAAGTAGTAATAGTTTTTTTCTCAATCTGTTGTTTCAAACAACTTAACAATAGGACTAATTAATTGCAGGTTTACGGTGATTGGTTTCACTATTAACTGCAATTCATACATTCAGACTAGACAACGTTACGTAATAGACGTCGTGAGCTTTCTAAATTCGGAGTAAGCACTTCAAATGAAATACACTCAGCACTGACTTTTTTCTTGCCACATAGGCCTACGAAGAATTCTGATAAATAACAGGCACGTAATCAAGTAGAATCATCTCCACTTCATTTTAACCTGATGAAAGCAATAATTATTGAATTTAACTAACAGACAGTACTCTTATTGTCAGCAATGATTGGCCTATTTTCTCATGTCTGTGAAAACATGCAAGACCAGTCACATGTTAACGTTCGCAAATATAATCCTTTCATACAATAAATCTAACAATTGATTCACATATAATAAATCAACTGATTACTTTGCGCTCCATTCTTGTTCTTTCATGATAGTGTCAAGTGGATGGCTGTACAGTCCCTTCACTGTCAAACTGTAATCGGATTCCAGTTGTCTGGGAGTTTAAACGTCTCTTGAGTCGAATAGAAACGTTTGTTCTATGGTATTAGGGTTTCTTGATAAAATCAACTAGCACGTTACTAATACGGAGATCACAATCGATTCACATATTTTAAACCAACTGATTTCTTTGCGCTCGATTCTTGTTCTTTCCCCACTGTTTAAAATCCGAGTGATCAACGAGCGCCGGTCGATTACATCTAGAAAATCAGCATGCAGCCAACAGCACTAGTAACCATCTCTCAGTATTCTTCAGGCTCCGAATTATAAAGAGCAAGCCAATCAGCAGGCAGCTAACGCAGTCATGTCTTTTTCATCCTTGTTGCACAAACATCATCTTTGTTACACAAATATTAGGGTTTGTTTTACAACCCTATCACCCGTTTCATTTCTCGTTTCTGCACTGAATCTAATTCATTTTTGTCCTTATTTAGGGTGGACCGCAAAGTCGTTGTAAACTTTTATGTGGAGGCGCCTATATGTCGTTATCAACTTTGAAAATGATCGTCAGTTGAAAGCATCCACTTCTACTCGCGTAAGCTGAAGAGTCGCGTCTCCTAATAGTTCGCAATGTTGTAGCGGCTTCAATTGTTTAATTAACTTAGATGCCACTCTGAGGAGATATTACGGAGCGGATCCCTGTTGAAGTTGTGAATTAATTGCCTCACTTGAGGTTTAATGTAAATGACGCGACATTTTTACTGGTTTAGTGGTCAACCGTTTTCCTACTGCCCACTCCTCAATATAGGTAAATACGTTTTCGTGTTTATTCGGATCCCTTCACTTATAACCTCAATAAATATCCTGTTAGACTAATAGCGACAGTTGAAAGAAATCATATCACTATGAAGTCTTTTCATATTCGAAACAGTTTCACGTTGACTTCACTTCTCCTTATGTTCTAGCTCACTCATTTGTGTCACTTGTAAGTGTATCTTGACGGAATGTAGAGTAGTATCATGAAACTCCTTCAGAAAGTGCTTCATCTTACTTTCTGCAGATTAGATACGGAGATAACTATCTGTGACCGTTGACACACAGCAAAAGCTCTCAATTTTAAAAAGAATTGCTGATTTTACAGTACATTTTGTACAATTGTTATTTAATATCCTGTTATTGTTTTTTGAAAATATCCACGTGTGTTGTTCACTTCATTTAATATAAATGTTTCTTCAATAAAATGCCTTGATCATCTTGAATCGAATATTTTTATGTTATGAGGATTCGGTTTTTCAGCACCTCATTCAGTAGACTTTGTGTTTTGGATTGCCGAAATATCAATCTGTCTAACTGAATGCCCTAAAATTTGCAGCGAGCCGTCTTCCTTTTATAAAAGAATAATGTGTGACTTGCGTGCGTATCTTTTTATCGTCTGTGCTGTATTAGCAATAGAACCAGCGGCACGTTTTAGGTATTGTTGCAGAAAGCATTCAGTATGTTGTTCTTATGGTATATTTATCGTGAAGAGAAGAGTGCAAGCAACGTGTTGTGACTGCGGGTTGCCGACTATTACACAGTGAATAAAAGATTTCACAATATTTTCTTTGACAACACAAGGATAAAATATTATTTTCATTACCTATGGTGATATTCATTTATTCTCAAACATCAAGCATGTCGCGAGAAGCCTGCCTATCTACAGGCAAGCCCAAAATGGCAAGATTTCAGCATTTTTGTTTCAATGCGGTGTACAGTTACTTCAATATCAGACAAGATATAATGGCTCCATTTAGATGGCTAGACGTTTTCACCTACAATTATAGATAATTTTGCAGGCTCTAGAATGTTCAATGCGAATAGTTAACGCGAGTTAAAAAAGGTTGCATTGCGATGAGCCTCCTTATGACTGCAAAACTATCCAAGGTATAGCCTGTTTTGCGAATAACAAGAATCGGAGGTAAATTAGCTAAGATCTGGTAAAAAGTTCTCAGGCTCCTGGGTAAATATTCGGACTCGGTATTAGGTGTTGGAACAAAGTGCTGAAAAAAGAGTATTAAAGTAAACGGGGTGAGGAGCATACCAGTATAAATTTTTTGTTTTTAGCCGAACGATGACTCAGCAGATACTTTTATCGATAAAAAAATTGTATGTTTACTCAGACGCTTTTTATTATAACACTAACTGTATACGTGCATTTATGTCGTTTAATAAAGGAAATTCAGTAGTAAGATAACGAATGGACAATTATTCGTATGAATAGAGGAATTTCATAATAAACAAATTGTTAGCAAGAATGTTTATCTACAGAATTTAATAATGAGGATCAGTGATCTTATGATTTTTTGTTAGTTTATTCATTCTTTTTCTTTTGGACTCTGTGGCTCAAAAATTTTGAGTGAGCTCTTTTTCTGTTAAACTGTCCAGACGTGCTTGTAATAGGATTTCTCGGTATGAAGTTAAAACGAGTGCAAGGTTACGGACATGAGTCATAGACGATGTGACCAAGGAATTGTAACATCAATATCACTCATTAGTTACATCCTGCTATATCGTAAGGAGCCGTAGGCAAACAAAATGTTCTACCACACAAACATGTGTAGATTGTGGTTATCGCCTCACCGTTATGAATGCTGGAAATATACACCATCCTACATCTTACGTTTATTGGTTGATTGTAAGTTTTTCATCTTTCTGTGTAGTCGAGGTTATGTCTCCATCGGAGCAGTCGCTGTGTGAAGCTTCTTTAAGCATTTTCTACTCGCATCTTGTTTATGATATTCATGTTTAAGTGGATAAGTAAGCGATAATAAAGTAAAGGGCCTTATACACATTTCGATGAGTGTTCGCTTAGCGTCACTTGTCAGGACGTTCTTATTTATAAATTAGTCTTGAGAAATAATAGCTTAGGCATGATCTTCGAGTATGGAGATTTTAGAATAGAAAGTTTTGTATCAAAGTAGGAGTTGGCAAATCTACTTCCCTCCTTGATATACATCGACGACACGTTCAACAAAGCAAGCTCCACTACACTGATCCAAGCGAACGAAGCAAATATCTGATGAACCATTATAAGTAAAGGGATCCGAATGAGCATTAAAACGAATTTACTTTTACTGGCAGCTGGCGATTGAAAACAACAATTTTTTTCAACGTCGGTAAAAGATATGCGCACCTCCACCTAAAGGTTTACAAAGACGTTGCAGTCATTTCCTCAATGAACATCGATGCTGAGAGATCGATACTCATGTTGTTGGCTGCACGTTGATTAGCTTAATGTGATCGACCATAGCTGGTTGATCACGCGGATTTATCCTAGAATCTTCTCATCTTTCATTTTCGCTTTCACTTTTGCCTAGGCTTCATACTTCCATTAAACCTTGCTATTTGCAATTATTATTATTACTTTTCAACTGTGTTCTCATTTGTGGACTTATCGAGAGTACCATGCATTACGATAAACTCGAGTAAAACAAAGAAATAAAAAAAACTAACGATTATTGACTCGTGCACTTGCTGTTATTTCTTTTGAATTACAGGAATATCACTGACCATTTGATCTCGGAGTACAACATGTAGGCCGAATCAATACATCTGTACGTCCGCATCTTCCCGATGCTTCATCACCATCCTTTCAGGGTCAAATATCGAAACATTACGCATCAAAGAGTGATTATTCGAGACCGTGCACTCGTTTCTTTCAAAAGAAGTCGTCGCAACTGCAAATGATCTTTCAGCCAAGGTGACTACCGCCACCTCATTGGACAGTTTTGAGTAGATATTAGATAAACACCTGCCGAAATAAGGATTGTCATCTCTTTTGTGCACAAGCTGTACTTGATGCATGCCATATTATTGCCATTTCCTCATATCACTGATCTAATGTCTTTCGCTTATTATCTATTCCCTCTAACTAGCCCACATTTCGGTCCGCTCTCACAATCTTCAATACAAAAATAATGAACCATTATATTTTTTATTTTCTCAGTTATACATGTTCTCCATATTGCAGCTAACTGATCTCCGTTCTAGTAACAACAGATTGAGAAAGAACTATTACTTCTTCAGCATTTCTAATACTGTCAGTGCGTAACGTTCTGAAAATGCGAAATTTACTTGGTCTTGCTACGAAAATGCATGACTTTTTACCCGCCTAAAATTGCCGTGGAGTATCAACACTAATTTTAATATTGGACACTTAATTCGATGCGTTTTTTTCACTCACTAGGATCACTAACTGTTTTAAACAATCAAATGAAAGGAAATTCACAAACGATAATATGCTGAAGCGAAAGTTACCATGATGACATTCTCAGTAAACGAACGCTTTGAATATGATCACTTTTTGTGGAACTGAAATAAACGTTATCATCCTTAGTAGACAGCTTTCTGTTAGTACTGTGTTCTAAATAAGAAGATAATTAGGCGTTTACAACTAGTCAGATGTCATTTATCATGAATCCATTCACAGTAGACTGCTCCTACGGAATGTTTTCGAGATACTAGTCCATGTCTGTAGTTGGTAAGTCAAGTCACCAGTACATCAATAAGTTGACAGTGTTATCTATGATTTCATTATCTGCTATTGTTTGAGCAATCATATTAATCAACTGAATTTTATCCAATTACCAAGATAATGAGTCGTATACTTTACTACTTAGTTGTCTACACTATTTGTCAGTCAATAACGAATAGCTTTGTACCACTTTTCTATCCATTTAATTACCTTTTTATATAACTGCAATTACTGATGATGTTATCATCACTGTAGCTACTTTAGCTATCTAAATTGACAAAACAATCCGAAATGAATCGAAACTGAACTTTTATATAAAGACCATCATTTCATTCATCATGTTATGCACATTGTTATTGTGCATTCTTACATGCTTTTTTTTTAGGTGAAAAGTACTGTGCTCGAGCATTAAACAGCAGTATTATAGAGATAGTGGCACACGTATCTGAGGTGACAAACAAAAGTTAATTAATCGGTTTGAGAGTGCACTTTTAGCTTCCATCCAACGTTACTTATACCATAATTATTTTTTGGAAAAAAGAAAAAAACTACATTCAGGAATTTCTCAAGCTTCCGATAGTTAAAAGGTTTTTATCGTTTTAAAGTGAAAATCTAAAGAAGTTGTTCATTGTTGAATTGAATAACTTATGAAATTGACGAATATTCACGTCGAAATTCTTTAACAAAATAATCATATGATCTTTGGAAAGTATTTTATTTTTAGCCGACTAAGAAACAATCTATTTCCCATATGATATCTATTCATCTCATGAATATACAGTTTTTGGATTTTCATCAGGAATGAACAATAGACTGTGTCATTCCTGATTGTTTGTTTATTATTGTTACTCCCTTCTCTTCATTTCCTAAGTCCTGTTCAGGGTACCCGCATGGGTCATTCTCCTGCGGCGTTGATTCCTGCAACTAACAGCACAACATAATGTTGAAGTTTTTGTTTCATTGATCTCTTTAAAGGTGTTCAAAACAAAAGATATTTCATCAGATATCACCGTTGTAATCACAACTACTATAAAGATGTTCACATTCACGCATCTTCACTCACAATGATTGGCGTTTTTCTCTTACAACTGGACATCCACGTAGACTTATGTTAGCTGGTTTTTGCTTCAGTCGTTCCTTTCTTAGTTTAAAATGATAATGTAATCTTACCCCGATGACTTTACATCAATAATGTTGTATACTGACTAAATGGTGCTTGACATGTATACATTTCAAATCATCTTATTGATGACACTTATCTTACCTCTATCTATTTGAAATTGTAACATTACTGTTGATGCATTGTGGAAGCATCATTCTACCATGAAATTAACGATTTCCGTCTCATGATTCTGATATGTTTCGTCACATATGTATATTGAGACTTGCTATTTTTCCATAACAATCACAGATTGAAATTTATACAGCCTTAATAAGTGTTCTCAAACAAATGTCTTTTAAACGTATTTTCCTTAGTGCAAATAAACATATTCTCCTCTGTATTCGATCCGCTTCGCATTATCATATTATTATTGTTGTGTCAAGTGGTTGAACGCGTGTCATCATTGTTCCAAATCAGCAACTTTCTGAAAGATACCTGTGACAGGTTACTTTACCTGTGTTAGTAATGATGATTTTAATGTATCACACAGTCGGAAAGTGATTATTCGGTGTATTGAAGTTGCCAGGTTGCAGGAATGATTGCAACCATAGGACCAGGTTGATCAGATCTGAGTAGATCAAAACGGATTATGAGGGCTAAATGGATTTGTAGACGTTGTTGAATTGATGTTTTAAAAGCATTGCTCACCGTTTGAGGTGGAATAAACAGTGCAGTGGTCAATCAATATTATATGCATACATACAAATACATTTAAAATAAATTGTTGTAACATATTGTTTGAATCAGAGAGATCTTCAGTGAAGAACAGTGTGTTTTGATGTATGTGAATTTTGATAAAAAGAAAGTTAGAAGAAGCAGCTGGCTGGAGCCGATTGTGAAGAGAGAAGTGGTAAACAACGAAAACCACACACTATACTGTCAGTCATTTTTGTGCATCAAACGCTAACTAGCTGGTCACAATGTCAAGCACTATGAAAGCATTTTGTTGGTTGTTCAGGTAGAAATGCGATCTCTGAACAAATTAGAAAACATGAGTCTCAGAATCAACAAGAGCATGAGAGCAACCTGACTGTCGACGAATAGTTGTAAGAAGGAAACGAAACGTTTCACTGGTATAACATAGTAGGTGCGTAAGTAGAACCCACTAGTTGGTTAGTAGCTCCTCCGTCTCGCCCCTTGTTCGCTATTTATTACTTTATTACGTACATCTGTTACCCTCGATATAACACAGGCCGCGCATTAGTTTTTTCCGACCAACTCTGTCAAGGCCTTTTTTTCCAGTTCTTTCCAGCCTGTTGATCACCAATTTGGGCCTCTACGAAAGCACTTATTCTGTTCAACAATAGCCGGTTTAAGTGATTTTGTGCCGCCAGGATCATTTTAAATGAGTGTTAGGTAATAACAAATTTGTTATGAGACGTAAAAATATTAACATATTCAGAAAAGCCGTTGAAATGATAACGCGTCTGTGTTTTTTCAAACAGACTGACCTTAATAGAATGAGATAATTATCTCATTTTATTGTGCAGTTCTTTGTCATTACGTTCACATCTTTGTTTTTCTGTGTGCATTCCTTTTGTCTGCTTACTGTTGTTTGACTTCAACAACTTCATTTGCTTTCCTATCAACCGATCAGTTCTTTTTTCGCGAAAACGGTATGATTCTGTCATATCAATGTAAGGATTTGTAAGTTTGTGTAGGCTCACTGAATCAATATTATGAGAACAGCTAAATAATAGCAAGCCGTTTGTGACGTTTTCAATGAGAATAAGACTGGTTTCGATTTGCCTGCACATACCATGTCATATCTGTAATATTATTTGTACTGAAATTGGATATTTGAAATGACCAAACTACAGAGACTTCCATTAATCTCGATTTCTGGTTTCTGTTGCTCGTTTTTAAGCTGAGAATATCTTGTTTTACTACGGCACTTCCATCTTATAACAAGCACAACAGTGAAAACATTTTTGTTGATGTTGTGTGGTGCGTGTAAATCTACAAAGAGAATAGAATGTTATCAAATTTGTTCGCCTCACAAGCATAACTTCTATATCATTTCAGTCATGATTTAGAGAGATGTGAATGATATATTATCATATTAAGCTTCAAAAAACTACTGATGAAAAACATATCATACTGAATCCTGTCTCTTTATTTTTTAGACTGTGTTCCTTGGTTTGATTGACTACACACGTATGCAAATATCATAAGAAGCAGTCGATTATCTGTGAAGTCATGAGGGAATGACAACTTGTTCATCACAAATGTTTGATTATCCACTGTTTAAGAAATCCAACGTACCATCAAAGTGTCCACTTTGCATGGTAACGTTTCATTCAGTTTCAGAAACACGTAATATAATTGAAATGTTCGTTTACTCAGAACGTCATGATAGAAATTACGCTTTAGCATGTGACTGTTTCGGAATTTGTATTCATTTGACAACAACTTATATTTACCGAAAGTGTATTTACACAAGTACCGAATTTGTCTTATTTACTAAACGTATTGAATATGGTGACCAGAATGTGCTTTGTGCTCATATATCCCAACAACCGGTAGTCGGCTGAAAAAAGCGATAACATTTTGTAGAAATACCCAGTGAATTGTACATTTTCATCATGTTTGAGAGTGGTAGTAACGCTGGTGAATAATAAGCGGTATTATGCTCCTCAAAGGGATTCAACATCATGTTCATATATTTAACGCTTTTCATTGTTTTTTTTTCGACACTAACGCAGTGGACCTTCATCACAATCAGGAAAAATGAGGGTTTCTTATGAAATTCTTGTCCGGCAAATTGCAAAGACTCCTGTTAATAAATATCGCTAACACAACGATGATGATACCGTTAACATTATGTTTTATTCCAGGAAAGTAAACTTCGATTTACTAGAGGTTAAATACTAGTTACAGAAGAATGCTTTTCACTGTAATACTCAATATATTATCAAAATGTTATGTGCGACTAAAACGTTTAACAAGCTTTATCCGATTGAACATAACATAAGCGATAAAGGGTTTAAATTATTGAAGTTGAGATTATTAAATAACGTTAAACTAGCGTACTACATTGAAACACAGACGCATATATATATAGTGCTGTTGATGACATCACTAGGCAAACCTCTCAACCATTCTGAAAAACGGCATTAGAGCTGAAATGTAGACAGAAGAAAATGGTAGGATATAGAAAATCTAACACATTGGATCAGAATGTACGTATCGTCTGATGAAATATGTAAGTCGAAAAGTGTTATGCAAATAAACAATCGCCTGCCTTTCAAGAGAAATGTGAAATATGTGTTTCACTTTGTGGAGGGTTAAAACGGTTTAGAATTTTCAGCTGCAAGTACTTTCTATAGGTCAACTGAGAATCAAAAGTTGGTCCAACGGATATCTGTTTACTTTTCTGCATGATATTTTATAAACAAAGTACACTAAATGTGTTTTTACAAGATCGCTACAACCTTAAGTTTCGACGGTGAAGAGGCTACGCGATGCGAAAAAGGCGTGAAACGAAGTCTCTGCCACATCAGCTAGATTGAGAGTATGTTCTCGATGATTAGTTTGCATCACGACACAACATTCTTGTTCAATCAGCAAAGGCGTGTAATAATATTTAGGCATTAAATTATCGCGATTTTTATTCTCAACTAACAACATTACGCAGTCTCCCACAACGTGATGTTGAAATCTGTTTGATAATAATACTGAATAATTCAATAAAGTTAACTGGTTCAGTTTGCTTTAGGAAAGCATTTACCTCTGTAGATGAAATTACCTACACAAGAGGATAGTAAACAAAATAGTAAACAAAAATAATATGAAAAGCAGTGATCTGTTTGTCAAAAAGTATTGTAGATATACAATTCCCTGAGTAATTTTCATCACCTTCAGTGAGTTAACAGTCAAATGTCGTTCTTTCCATTCTCTTCTGTTTCTCAACATTCCACGTTCCTTACCTGTACCTCTCATTTCAAATATAACATTCTCTCAACACACTGATTGTATCCTTCAGAGGTCCCATTACATTAGATTTGCGATTGTCAAAATTGACTTGTTATATAGGATAATGTGATGTTGTCGTGAAATCATATAATATGGAATGGAAAAGTTTTACATTTTTGATTGTGAAAATGCATCATTTAAGAATAATTACTCACTCATCTGATTATCTTTACAATGAAATGTATGGTTTTTTTTAATTTACAGCCTATATTTTATGATAACGTGATGGCTTTCAAAAAAAAGATTGACTATGTAATTGTTGACAGTTACAGTCGAAATCTCAGTCAAAACGGTAACAAATATTGAAACCTAGATAACCTCTAACTTTTACGTTCAGTATTACGTTCTCTTTCTTTAAAGATCACTTGAGAGATTAGGCGAGTCAGGGTAAACATTTTTCAGGTCAACAGTGAGATCATTGTGATTTATTAGCCTGCCGTTACTACTTTGAGACGTACAGCATAAATATTTATCTCAAAACAACCCTGGGACGCACCATGATTTCGTTTTCATTCGTGCATGGTGAAAAAATTTCACGAAAATATCTGTAAATAACCTTGACGTTATGTCGCTCCAGGCAATAATTATTTAATTTTTTTAGATAGAAAATAAAATTTATCATCAAACAAACTTACTTGTACATTTACCTGTAACATTATATGTAGATATTTGTGAATGAAAATGTTGCTTTATTTCATAACACAGTTGCAAAATTCACTGCGTGATGTTTTGGACCTATGATGAATTTCCAGTCACACATGTCTGCCATTAGTCATTTCTGTAACAAAAACCAGGACGCTGGATATCTTTTCATCCAACGTTAAGCTTATCATTCTCTCACCAGACTGAATGCTTTCTTCTAAGACCCACTCACAATACACTTCAAAGTGTCATGATTGACAGAGTCAATATTTATGATGATGTGATGTTTTACTTGAAACTACTTATGTAGTGTAATGACCACACAGTGATTCAAAAGCACCAGGTGGCTGTTACTAGTCTCGTCTAGCAATACAGTTGACTTGACGACCACCGATTCCCCCACTCTAACACATTTCTACTCCAGAAGTTGTCTGATGCACGTGTCCTGCAACGCATATTAGAAGTAAAGGAATAAGCGATCGAAAGCGAAAAAAACTGAACTCGTTTTTACAATCCGATATTGAATAGCAAGAAATAAGTTTTCATTATTTACATATGCGAAGAGGTAAGAAAATGCCTTACTGAAGCAGACATTATCTGTAGCATTCAAGGAGAATGTGCGACACCAATATTATTAGAATAAATCAGAATGTTACTCAAACGTTATTATTGTGTATTCTGTTATTACCTGTTATGAATTCTCAATAACAGCTATAAGTTGTCGATCATTTATGTGATAAATACTTAAACGAATGATATCTATTAACTACAGGTCAAATAAATATCACTCCTTCACTGGACTGAATACGTTGCATTACAAATGATCAAACAACGTTGCGACTATCAGGATTGTGTGAATTAGGATATAAGATGATTTGACGTTGAGATGAAACTATTCATCCAATATAAACTATCACTATATTTTCCTTCATAAGATTTACTTTATTATTTTTAAAAAATTAAATTCTGTATTAAATAACGATCGATAAACATCTTACCGAAACACACGTCTATAAAATTGTACAATCATATTTGTGAACTAGTGCATTATGAAAAGGTATATATTATGGTTGTCAAATGCTGTTGTTAAATTTGTATTTTCCTATGTAATTATTGACTTTGTAAGTGAATTTTTAACGTAACTACTAGCGTATACTCGGACTATTGTTATTCAACCTCTTCAAAATAAACAGATTATCCTTTCTTCAAAGCCATTGTATTTTTCCGAATTCTGTTGCCATCGTCGCGAATGAGTGAATCAGGCTAAAACATTATATCAGATCAACTTGTAATTGCGTAAATTGTGTATCGACATGATATTGAATAATAGGCATTATATTATTGCTATGATTCTAGCTGTGCAGATAAAATAACCACCATTGATCTAATCATAGACTGTCCAGAAACATTACCGGTGTTGACTTTTATACGTCAAATTTAATCGTTAGCCCTTTGCTTTAGTAGGTCACTATGTTTTCGTTCATCCAGTTACTCTTTGTGGAATAAAAGTTCAAATCTTCAAATGAACAAGCATTTACCAACAACTTACCTAAACATTTGGCTATGGAAATTGCATGGACATATTCATTATTGAGTGAATGAATGATTGTGGAACATGATTGTTAAATTCGCAATTCACGGTGTAATTGTTCGTTTCGTAATTGATTTTTCAGTGTAACTACTATCTGTCAGTCATCTCTGGATCGAATACTCAGGCGATCATTATTTTTCGCAAATAATTCTCTCATCAGAATAAATGTATTCTCCTGCATATACTGCAACAAGCAGATACGACTGTCTACACAATAAAATTCAAGATAAAAGATGATATATTATCCAGTTGTATTCACTGGAATTTAGGACTGATGTAAGAGTGATTCGAAAGAATTTCATTGCGACTATAAGCCTGGCAGCATAAATAAATTTTCTAACATCAGTGCAAGACGCACACTATGTCTTTACAATAAAATCGACCTAAAGTTCACCGTACGAGTCAAATCACCTTGATAACATTTCAGGTGCACATATTGCACAATATATCAAAGAGCGTTTTTAATTATTCGGTTTTATAGCATGCTGATTACTTCATCAGAAATATCAAATGTTATCTATAAAGTCAAATACTCACTTTCACACCTAACTAAAAATTTAGATGTGGAATAAGTATCCGTGACTTTTTTGATATTTATTCATTCTATTTCATGCCAATTTTGAATAAAAAGTTATTGCCAATTTCAGTGTTGTCACCTTTGGTGGATTTTTAGTCATAACAACTTCTTCCTAATCATCTGTGAAATAAATACTGAATGTTTCTATTTTTTTTCAATCAACTTTCAACATGTCATTCTGTCATTATACTGTTTGTGTTGTCAATAGTTCCCCACAGCCTACAGCTCGACTCTAACGATTGTGGGAGTCAATATATACAATGCTGTGATGTCGATATCGAATAATCGTGATTGTCTAGTGACTTCATGGTGATTAGTTAGCAATACACTGACTATTTGTCTAGCTGAATAAATAAGTTGACTATCACAAACATTTCCTGCACAAGACAAGTTCATCCTAATTACAAAATGTGACCACAGTTTATCTTAGCATTCATCGTCCAGTGTCGCGCGGTCGCACACCCGATGAAATGTTTTGACTAATCAATAACCAAAATTCATTATCGGCAATTATTTAGAATGATTACTTACCAGTACATAATTTCGATGGAGGATCTGTTGGTGATTTGATAAAAATACATACATATAATAATGCTAAATTTAATTAATACATTCGATTTCTTTTTGGCACAGCACGGATAAATAGTGCTACATTGGCAGCTGCGATATAATTTAAGTCACGTATACATCCCATCATTCATTTCTCTGAAAAGTTTATGCAAATCCATGTCTTTCTATATATCTCATCTTTATGTACGATCCTATCATCATACATTGAAGATGAAAAACTGCTTGAAGTTCCATGTGTCACGATTGAGCGTTTCAAGAAATCAGCCGGTAAAAAATTCAACTTCAATTACTATAAATTTAACAATAACATTAATCACAATAAAGTGCAATCAAAATATTATCTCGTCATCTAAAAATGCTCTCCAACCCCGTTCACTACAGTTTGTATGAAGCGAAAAGCAGCAAACAGATTAACAGCAATATAATTTTGCTGCGACCAACCCGAGGATGCGCACTAGCTACTGTCATTATAAGGTTTATGGTATTATGTATCACTTAAAATAATGATAAAATATCGATGCAATGAACAAACACTTGCCTCCACAGCCATCTAATTCATAAAATCAACATATAAAAGAATGAAATAATGTGACAATTATTCAAACGTTTGTCGAAATTACTGGAAATTCTGTCTTTCACTAAGCATTTGTGGTCACCCGCGGAAAATTTTCAGTCACAATTACATGCTTTCAGGCTCCTCCATATCAACTAATGAAGCAGACGACAACTGTACACTTTGCATTCAATATATCATTCTTTGTTTAGACTGACTGCGTTCTTTCAAATTGCATACAACCTACGATTGATTGTTTCCAGATATAAGATGATTTCAAATGATTTGCATTATGATAACACATTATGGTCATTATAATGCAGCCACTGTCACCTGTCTTGCGGCAGACGTAAGTTGAGAACCATTAACGTCAACATAGACCTCAAAATTTTAATATCAGTCAATCGGCCTACAGGTGGATCTTAGAATTATCGTAATAAAACTTTTGTTTCCTGCCTGTCAAATACAGTAGTCAGTGTATTATTCAATAATTTTACAAGTCAAAAGGTACAGCGCTTGAAAAACATCTTACCTATACATTTCTCTAATAATGTGCATGAAAATATTTATAAATTATCTTGAATTAGCTTGTCTTACTACGATTTTTGTGAACGAATGTTATGTTTGAAGATTGTGACTACGTTGTTATTTATAACAAACTTACGAAAACATTCACCTGAAACATTGCATGTGAATATTTATAAATTAAAACAATGTGATTGTGCACATTTTTGCCTCTGAACTGAATTTACAGTCACAACTACATACTGTTTGTCATGTGTGAAGCAGATATTCGGACACGAAACGTTTTAAATCTCATTTTCAAAATACATTGAATGCAATCTCATAAAATCCTCAGATCTCACCCTGAAGATTGTTAAAAACAATTCATTCCGTATGTCCGATACGTGAAATCAGCATGAATGCATGAATGAGGACAAGGTTATTAGACAAAATAACTTTGCTTAGACAAAATAAAATATCAGTCAACGCCTATTTTTGACAATGCAAAACCTATTATGTTTTGAAACAAACTTACGATGACACTCTCCTGAAAGATTGCATTTGAATAATATTAGGTGGGGTCAATGAGAAACCTTATGACAAATTTTCAGAATAACATTGTATAATCTGTATTTCATTGTGTAATTTTTGACTGTGAAGTGAATTGAACGATATCTACAACTAACAGTTCTGAATGTGAATAATGAGTGAGTCTGTATATATGGTCATGTGATGCGGACGTGGAATCATTTCTATTCCATCATGGTGATCTGATAGTACTGCATTCTTGCTTTTGGTTCACCAGCATACATAATTGATTATAAACATGGCAACAGATGCACAATATCTATAAAATGTGCACTATGTGATGTACATTTCAAGCTCGCAGTTATCGGCACGAGACTTACTTGTATCGGTTAAATGCAATCTCTCGAAATCTTTAGTTGTACATTTGATTTCAAATATACGTGATAATTTAAAGAAGGTTCGTAAGTGAGTTAATCGCGAAACTGACTTACTAAGGGAGTGGGAATTATCTTCACATACGGATATTTTGTGATGAAAACAATACTTTATAAATAACATGTTTTTTCAAATGATATTCTGAAATTCATCGTGTACCGTTTAACAAAGAGATCTATCGAATACCAGCAATTTTTTTTTTAAATTTCACAATGGTATGAGTTTTCTCGGCAGAACTCTGACACCTATTTTAAATTATTATTCTTGAACGTGCTGTCAATGAGTAATAATTCTGCTTCGATAATTAGTATTTTTATTTTAAATTTGGTTTGATAGTTTTGTTCGGCCATTATCCACGCTGTAAACTTCATCCTTAAGTGAAAGAAAGCCTGTAGAATGTCTGGTCAACACAATATACGGTCACTGTGAAACCTCACATGTTTGACTGTGGAAATAAATAGAAAAATCGCACTCAGTCGGTTTCTCCCGTTCCACTCATGCAGAGTTACTTCTGTGTGCGTAACGTTCATTCTCTCCTTCACCATTCGTTCTGTTTGGCGTTTTTACTACTGTACTGTGCTATATGAATAAAATAAAATCTCTATTCCGCTTGTTGAAATGAATAACTACATTAACGTTTATTAGGAACACCGACTATTCGAACAAATAAAAATTCACTCATAGGTCTTTGGCTGGTGGACAGATTTGCTTTTCTAAGTTCAAATGATAATACTTTCTCCACTTAGTATGATGGCAAATTCTGGATGTCTTCTTATAAAGTGATATGTTGTGCTTATTCTCATCCATAAAGAATCACTAACTTACATTGGTCTGAATTCATAAGAACCAACATGGTATTTTTATCACTGTGCTTTTGAGAGGACTAATCTAGATTTAAATTTTAAGTGGTCACTTTAACTAAGCTCTCAATGTTTGAGATCGGTTTTCTTAACATCAGATGATTTATATGTTTTAAGTATTCAATGTTGAAAAAGAAAGCTAATGTAAACGAAAAGTAGTTTTCTAAAGTTATCAAAATATCTGGCATCATGGAGTGAACGTCACTAATACAATGAAACATAAGAATAAAATATTTGATCAGACCATGTTGGTTATAATTGCAGTAAACATGTACTTTAAAAACAGTTAAAATGGATCCTTCTAATGTTATTATGTGAACGGAATGATCGTAATGTTTTACTTACATGGATTAGAGGACTGAACGAAGATCATGAACATGGCAGTGATCAATAAAAGAGAACAGAACTTTGCCATCGTCATTGTATTGGGAAAGTTAACACTCTATTGCTCAAACCAAAGTCAACATTTTATAAAGAGCGTATATGTACATTTTATATTTGAGGACCTCGATCAAAAGTACCAATGGACGTTATTATAGAAATTATGCAGCTGATAAATATCCAATGGCGGTTAAGTTATATAATGATAGAATCGTATTAAATATATCTGTTTATTGTTTGTCATCTGATTGGTGTATTTTATCATTCTTAACCTAACCAGTTAGGCAGATTGTTTCAATTCATATAAATTAAAATGGTGTATGCTTACGTACAACAAAGGACGCCGCACACACAGATAGGCTTTGGAGAATATGGAAACCGTTAATAAGCCGAGCAGCGTCATCAAAAAGCATGTTATTTCTGACGCAGATGTTAAGTGCGTTGCATTCTAAATAAAAGGCATCATTTCTATTAATGAAGAACATCTGAAACTCAGCTCAATCCTTGACAAAATTCAAAGTCGAAGATTTAAAAAAAACAAATTAAAACCACTTTTACTCTACAGGGCTCAACTTTGAGAACTACAAATGCTATAATTCCCTATATACTAAAGTTTACTAAACGTTATCTACGCAATGTTCGACGAACAACTACTGAGTCAACTCATAGAATTAGAAAGCGGATTTCAAAAGACAGTAATAGGCTCCTGCAAAGTAAGAAAAAGATATTGGGAAACTGGACTTTAAATCGATGGGTTATGGGCAAAAATGGCATTAGCTGATATAATAATAGTGTGTGCAGATTGTTTGTATAATCTAAAAGAATATTTTCTCATCCAAATTACGGTGGATGCACATGAAGAAAAAAAATATATGTCACTCAGCTTAACAAATTACTTTATTTATTCAACAATAACTGTAAATCGTCCGTCACAAGAACCTGTTGATTAAAAAATTCAAGAGAAACAATCATGGAAATCATAGAAGAAAAACATTGTTTATCGTTTCGAATAACAAATGATCATCACAAAGAACAATATGTATGTATAAGTCATTGTTAACACTTCAAGTTAACTGGAAAAGTCAAAACGAAATAAGAATTAGGTTGATTGAAATAGATTTATTACATATAATAATAATTTAGATTTTGTGAACCTGCCTAAATTCTCAACGTTTTTATTATTCCCGATAACAATTTTTCACACAGACATGACAATTACACCATTTTCGCAAAAAAAGAAATTTTCAGTCAATTGGAAAGAAAGTGGATTGATGAGGTCAACAGACAGTGAGATGACAAATGGAATTTAGAAAGAAAGACAAAGTTGTGAACGTGAATGACAAAGAGTTGAACGTTAGCATGAAATAATTACTTAATTCAATTAAGATCATTCTGTTGAAAAAAAACGTGATCAGTCTGAATGAGCTAAGAATTCCAGGTCTTCTAAAACACTGAAACGTGTCGTAGTGAAAAAAACTTCGATCGGTTGTAATCTGTTGTCTGTATGCCTGAGGATATGATGTGGATCTCAGTAGCGAAAGCAGTGAACACTTAAAACGATAAAAATGGCCTAAATGTTCGGATTCCCAGTAAACAGTAATATGAATAACATCATCAAGAGAATAGAACTGTTGATAAGTGAGATATTATATGATAATTTTCGGGTACCACCATTTGTGTGAAAATCAATGACAGCTGAAGTGGATTTGACATCATGGTGTATTTGGGTTAAATGCAAGGCCTTACTGTTCATGTCATTTATATGCAAGTGGTAATACACTGATGGTAACGGAAGGTGACTTGCCCATTCTGATGGCTTTTTTGTTTCGACTTTCACTTGAATTTGATTTGAGTTCCTCATTAAAATTTTTAACACAAATTTGTAGAAAGAAATTTGGCTTACGTAAGTGTGAACTGTTTTCAGTTGGCAATAATTATTAATTCACAACAGGAAATCAGTTTACCTCCCACATTCACTTAAATAGTTAACTAAAATGAGTCATGAAACTAAACAGAATTCTTTGAGCTTACATCCTAATTCCATACTACTATCCGTGAAATAAAAAGTATATCAATTTGATTTTGTCAGTACTCTGAATTGAACACAAATATTGAAGAGAGAAGCAATAAAACTCACTTTAACAAAGATTTCAACCACCATACTGTTCGCATGTTTGTTGATGAGTCGCAGAAAGTCAAAAAGTTGCGTCTTTGCTCAAGAAAAATAAAAAAAACAACAGACTTCAAACCAAGTTGATGTATTTTTGGGACTTCATCAAATAGCAGATTCGCCACAGTATTTAGTAAGAAATAAATATTATTATTTATCATATAAATAAATATCATATCACATCAAAAGAAATCAGCGAGATAGAAACGGAACAAGGGTTTATTTTGTGAACGCTCTGTCAGCCTAAATGCGTCGTTACATAGATTAACGCTTACTTCCTGAGTGTAGGAAAAACTTCATTCAAAATTTTGTAAATAATTCAAGTAAGGTTGAATAAATTTCAATATATACAAATATTGAAGTTGAAATGTTTTTAAGAATAGTCAGAAAAATATTGGCAATAACTAATTTATTTGCTGTAAGGAATATTTCTCACACTGATATCTTTTCATTGTATTAGTCTACTGTAGTTTGGTCTACGTCACAGTGATCAATATACTATTTTTTTATTCTAGCAATAATTAGAGAAGAAGTTCAAAACTGTTTTAAACTAAAGCCATTATTTGTTAACATTTCAGGTACATTTTTAAGAGATAAGTGTCGAGGTAACAATGTCGGAGTAAATTTAGGTTGAAGTTATCGTTCAGCAATATCGAAAGTCAGTGACTTGTTAATGATCGAGTCCCCACACCAATTCTATCAATTATTTTATCTTCCTTCAGATTTTATTTGTGTTGTTGTATGTTGTTATTCGTTGTTTTCTATATATTGCTTTTACTGGTAAATTTTTTCCAATTTTACTTCGTTAGTGTTACCTTCTTTTTGGAATGGCATTTAATTTTGCTTATTCACAATGATACCATAGTTTTTTTTAAATGTTTTACTTTTTCTGAATAATAGCGGATCTTAGGATATGATCTTTACACTGAATTTTTTGTTTTGTTCTTTTGAATATTTGTTTTCCAAGTATATTTGCTACGACCTACTTTGTATGCATGAATTATACTACTAACTAAATTATAGTAGTTCAAATTAAGAAACCTAATGTTTCATCGTGCACTTCAGGAATTTTTGATTTCATTGCTTACTTTTTTTCCATCTGTTGCCATATTTGATAGTTTCAATGGATTTTATAATGGTGCATTGGCTCTGCACAAACACAGTGAGACAGTGATTAGTTACGGAGTCGAGGATACGCGTTTCTGAGGAAATAGTTCTCCTTGGCTGGATGAATCTATATTACAGTATTAATGATCACATAGAAACTCGAACGTAATGCGTTTTGCTTCGAACGTCGATCCAGTTCATACAGTCACTGGTTCATGCTACGGCCATGAATCGTAAGCCAGTCATAAGAGCTTGAAAAGAGAGTCTAGATACAGACATTCTCGGTTGATCAGCCCCAAGAAATGTGCATCACATATCCAACTGTTAGCTACTGTTCAACTATTCTTACAAAACCCTTGTAACTGATAACACTGTCAAGGCAATCCTCTCAGGATTTGTATATGCCAAAAGATATTGATCAATTGTATTACTTAACATGAAGAACGAAAATTCCAAACCCTGACAAGTGAAGAAGGACGTCCAACTTTTATGACTTTATTCGATAACAGTCTACTATGCCACAGACATGGAACTGTTTAAGATTGACATGTCAAGATTTTATTCTTATGTACTAGTGAACGATGGATGATGAATACTTTCCTAGACTTCGAATTTTAAAAGCGATAAAAATCTAGAAGTTCCCTTGTATTCATGGTTTTCGATTAAAAACAAACCGATGAGTAGCGACCACTTAAGTAACTATTGTGATGATTTTCTCAAATTACCTACTTAGCGCGTCTTAAGTTCGTAAACAACATTCTCGTCGTTAGTAGGAATTCGCTGGAAATAACTATATACGCCTGGCCACATAAAAACGATTCTATAAAGGGAGCGGACACTTCACAATATCAGCCGTGCAAGGGCATTCGGAGGCTCATTAAACAGAAACAACTCTTGGTATAACTACTTTGTGTACTAACGAACACAATGCTTATAATAATAATAATCATAAACTTAAGTGGAAATCTGTCTGTTTTATCCTGAAAGCCAATAATCTAGTCACAATTTATCGTAACTCACTGTGTAGTCAGGAACATAAGTTCCTGCCAGTATAGCTCGGTTGGGTCATCACGATAGGCAAGCCCGATTACACATCAAGGTAGCAGCTACGGTCGGGAAGAAAGTTGGGAGCGGCCAAATCAAAACATGGCACAAATCTCTAAAGTCACTGAAAACTGGACTGAGTCATGTTGGCAGGTGTAGACTACCTGGTTGAGGTCCGCGAGACGAAAGTCACCGATGGCTAGAGACTTTGAATGACATGGCTCCAAATAGTTTGCGATTGCGCAGGTGCGTCCACTCTTTATGTTCTCTCAAATTCCAATCTTATGGATTCTTCAACACCTTTACCTTTGTCTTCTTAAACTAATATCACCGAATCGTGCTTCCTGAATATTATCTTAGAACCTTAATCTCTCCCCGATTACCGCTAATACTTTAACGACCAGCTGTACCACTATGGGATTTGAATTAACAATTACGTCTGTGTGCTAATGTGGTATGGCGACATGAACTGATGTACTTACGTACGAAGTTCTACGTTGTAACTGACTGACTGACTTACGTATGTCTAATTCTATTGGCTGTCCTAACTATCAATGTCACATACTTCAAATGTTGTTTCCTTTTCGACCTAACTGCATAAATATGCATTATCCTTATCCTTTTCTGCACTCGGACCGCGTACTTTCTGGATGCTTGTAGAATACACGTTCTACTTCATATCAAGTCTTCTACTTCTTCTTCTACTCGATGGGGACTTGGGCCGCTCGGATTTAGTATAGCCTATCATATCACTGGATCATCGATCCTCGCTCTCGTTTACTGCCTATCAATCGACCTGTTGACGCGCATGCGCACTAATAACATACCCCTCTTATTATTATTCATCCTTAAACATTCAATAAATTAATAATGCAGACAGACGTGAAAAAAGAAAACTACATTTTACAATTCAATAGTATATTTATGATGATCATTGTCATTATCTATCTATTTATATATTGTTGTCTAGAGAAAAGTTTCAAAATAATCATTGACTTTCTAAAGTGAATATACTCTTTACAAAGATAATAATAGTAATAATAATTAAAACAGAGATTATTATTATTATTATTGAGAAAACCTTTCCCTCGCCTATGACAATTCAAAATTTTTTCTTTAACACACACAAAGAGAGGAAGGAAAAAAAATATGTCGACAGACAAGAATGACAATCATTATCAATATCATCGTCAGTAGTAGTAGTAGTATTGGTTGAACATGAGATCAGATCACCACCTCATTTGTTGTAGATGTTGTTGTCTGGTAATATATATATAGATAGGGAAAGTTTATTGACGAAGTCTATTTTTACTGTCGCTAGTATCATACGTACACGCACACAACAAAACCACGCAAGAGAGAAATGTGTACACCAGATTTTAGTTTGAACAAGAGAGAGAGAAAGTGATTGATTACCTTGATCGTTTTAAAAACTCTTTTTATATATAGAGAGACAGAGAGAGAGAGAGAGCTAAAGACAATAATACAACACCGACAACGACAACAACAAGAAGACAAAATCAATGTGGAGGACCAATCTTGAAGAGAAAAATGCAATATATATATGTTTTAAAAAAATTAATAATTGAATATTTCTTCCATATTTTCTCAAATATAAAAACACACTTGAACATTGAAGAAAATCATTCACATCAACTATTCAATGATCAATATAGCTAACCGATTCAATCGATTAAAACAAAACCGATGAACAAAAATAATAATAATAATAATAATTTGAACTAAGATTCATGTCGACTGATGATGATGACGATGATGATAGTAGATAGTGTGTATGTAGTTTAGCGGAGAGAATGTCAATCAATCAATCGATCAATCAATCAATTATTAGTGATTGGGCGCTTATATCATATATCAAATAAATTAAAACAATTAATCACAACAATAATTTAAACAAAAAAGAAAGAGAAAAAACAATTCAATGCATCTTAATCTTTAGTTGTACTTGTTGTAATTGTCTTAAAAAGACAAATGCACATATATATATGTATATATATAAGTAGTTGACATGAACAAAGTTAGTTTTTTTCTTTGAAAACTGAAGAACAGATCTATTCATATCACATCATGATAATGGAAATTAATAATAATAATAGTAATAATAATAAAAAGAGGAGATTGTTGTGACGATGATTATGAAGTAAAAAAAGGAGAAAAATTAGATAAATAATAAATAAATAATTTAATTATTTAATTAATTAATTAATTAATCAATAAGTCATTTGATTCAGTTAAAAAAAAAATCATAATAAATTGTTGACTTAACTAAATAATAATAATAATAATGGCGGAAAAAAAGACATTTAAAATAAATTTCATAAACAGGAAAATTTTCATATATATATATATTTAACAGATCAATTGACCAGAGAAATGAAAGTATATAGTCTGTAAAGATCATATAATTCATGAAATGATCATGATTGGCATTAGTAGCCAGCCAGACAGTAGTACCAGTAGTAGTTAGACAGATAGACTAATCTAACTATTTCGACGATTAACCAATAAATACGTTCTCATATTACCTTTGCCTTTGACAAACACTTCATCACGATATTCAAATACATAACGTGATTCCAAACGTTTCGCAACAGCTTCCGTCACTTGTATTCGACCTTTTAAACCGGTTGAATACATACGACTAGCTACATTCACTGTATCACCCCATATATCATATAATAATTTTGTTGTCCCAATCACACCAGCTGTCACTTCACCAATATTATAACCGACTTTTAATTCAAATTGAAAATTAAACATTTGACGATTAAAATCATCCAGTGTATGAATTAAATCCAATGCAAAATCTAACAATGCCCATAAATGTTCGTCGGGTCGTTTATTCCTCTGACGTTCAGTCATATTCAATCCAGACGCTGCCATAAAACATGCACCGATTGTTTTAATCTTTTCAACATCTTTATATTTTGTTAAAGTCAACTGATGTTCAAAATCAGCAAATATTTCATTTAATACACGTAACATCTCTTGACCGCCTTGATATTGTTCATCATAGAATTCAGCAAAATTCGCTATACATGCAAATATGACACCAGCATCATTAATATGCTGAGAGTATTTATTATGTTGACGTAAATCATTCATAATATAATAGGGGATAATATTTTCTAATAACCAATCAGCTTGTAATTTTTGATGACCAATTGCTTCTTTGGCTTGTAACGCTTCGTAATCACGATGAAAACTTAAACGAAAATTTATATCAAATTCACGATTTAATGCACCGACTAGAATTAGGGTGAGTAAACCAATTACAATGTATTCATAGATAACATTATCCGATATGGCGGGATTTAACCAACTAGGATAATACGAGACTATGAATAATAACGACGACGCTGATGATGATGAATTGTGGCTTTGACGTTGTTCCTCTTGAAGATTTATTAAATTTTCAAAACTATTCAATATCACTGTATACCATGATTGAACATATTCAGGTGAACATGTATTATACTGTAATAGAGTTTTATGCAAACATATTAGCACAATTCCAAGTAAACAAACAAATGTTGCTGAAAATGTTTTTGTCCACGATGAGAATGATGTATACAAGGTACAATTGATAAACATAAAACTAAACAATAAACCAATTTGTGTACGATATGTTGCATAGAATAGCGGAGCATGAGGATCATCATTATAAGAACTGATGCTATTATCGATCGGTTGATTTGTGGTTGTATTGAACATGAACATGTTGTTATGATTACTAAATAAACAATAAGAATAACATGACAGGACAATCAATGTTGGCAATATTAAAATGAATACACCAATGATATTACGTGAATTCCAACGAAATAATTTCCCATATAAACGAATTACTACACGTCGCCAATTATTATTATTATTATTATTATGACGTGCGGTGCATACTTTCTGTTTGGATTTATTACTGGCATTGACATTTTTCTGGTCAATCTGTCCAGAAGAAGATGAAGAAGAAGGACACCATGCCCAAGCAAATAAATCGGAAATTAACAATGTCAATAATAAAGCATGTATTAGAAAAGCAATACATAGAATAATATAAAACATTGGTGTATTCATCAGCAGTGTTTGCTTCATTAATCGACTAGTTGGAAATACAATTAAACATGTCATTGATATAATACATAGTAATATAGTCTCTGTAATTGTATTAATAAATGGTGCAATACGTGGTGTAGACCAAGACAACTTATCAATAGCATGTAGTTTTGGACGTCGTAAACCTAAATGTCGATAACTTTTCTCTACGGCTGGTACAAAAAAATTTAAACTCAATTTAGAGATTGGTGGAAAAATGAATATTTCATCGGGTTGAACAAAATCTTGCAATGCTTGTAACATTTCTACATCAGAACCACGACTAAGATTGAATGAATTAGGAGTGGTGACAGTAGTGGTAGCAGTAGCAGTTGTACCAGGCGTAGTATTCATATCAGTAGTATCGGTATTTATATGAGTAGTAGTAGTAGTAGTATTGGTAAGTGGTATAGTCAGATTTTGATCGTCCATCGAAATACGATGTTCCGTGAGAGCGGTTGAAATCGATTGTGACAATTGGGGAGTATTGATTAGTTTTTCAGTAGTCATCGCATCGTCATCATCAGCATGATGATTAGCACTTTTGTCATTGTTGTCATGAGTGTCCATTGTTGGAGTTGAGGATAAAATTGTGCTGATACCTTGAGTGGTATGCAACTGATTAGTTGTATCAATATCACAGACATTATTGGTCTATATAAAAAAAAAGAAAATTATAGTTTTAATCGATAAATTATTCAACTGAAGAAGAGAATTCTATAATAACTACTTTATAATAACAAGTAGTAAGTTATGAAGAAAAAAAATAATTATGTGTCTGCAGTGTATTGATAAAGGCAGTTTGTCATGCTCTCTTCTTCGAACTTTAGACTGGGGGGACAGAAAGTGTACAAGAGAAAACTAGAGAATTTTTGAGAAGCTTCGCACTCAGATCAATCAGCAATCAACAAACACACACATCAACATTGACCCAATTTATAAAACCAATAAGAAAAAATATCGACAAACATAGGATCAAGAAACCGGTCAAAAGGGGAATACAATCAAAACAAAGGTGAAAACAACGACAGGTTTAAGGTCAACAGTAACCAATCGAGATCGAGACTGACAGGCAGACAGATACAACGCAGAACTTCGTACATATGTACATCAGTTCAAGTTGCCATACCGCATCAGCACAGAGACGTAACTGTCAGTTTAAATTCAAGCGAGATAGCGATAGTAGAAGTATTAGCAGTAATGGAAAAGATTAGGGAGCGAAGATATTATTCAAGAAGTCTAATTCAGTAAGATAAATTTAGGAGAAAGATAGAGATTATGAGGAATCCAGAAGGTTAGAATTAGAGGGAACACAAAGAGTGGATGCACCTGCGCCATTCCAAACGATTTTGAGCCATGTCGTTTAAGGTCTCTAACCATCGGTGAATTTCGTCTCGCGGAACCGAACCAGGTAGCCTATATCTACCAACATGACTCAGTCCACTTGTCAGTGATTTCATGGATTTGTGCCATGTTTTGGTTTGACCGCTCCTAGGTTTCTTCCAACCTACTCCTACACCACAAAACAAAGCTCGTCGAGGCAGTCGGTGTTCGGGCATATGTAACACATGTTCCAATCACCCCAACTGATGAAGTTTCACTAATTCATCTTTTGATTTGCCATCCATATCTAGAACTCGTTTCTTAACAACAGCATTGCTTATACGGTCGTCCCATGGTACAGGAGCAATGCATCTAAGACAGCGATGATCGAAGACTAGTAACCTACGGAAGTCCTCTACTCTTAACGGCCATGTTTCGAATCAAGATCGAGGTTAACAGAATAAGCTACACGTCAAATTCGAAGCGGAAGAGTTATGACGTCTCATGATGCAAGCAAAGTTCCTTCGGAAGTCACGAGTCCGATGGGCCTTCTGACAACTAGAGCACTTTCACGGTAACCGGGTAGCCGGCAAGTAACATCCACCCTAATACCCATAAAAAATGATAACGTGTCTGCAATGTATAGTATATACTGATGAGAGCACTTTGTAATGTTCTTTTCCTCGAACTTGATACTGGGGACAGACAGTGTACCAGTAGAGGTTAAAATTATATCCGCTTCAAAGTAATCTTAATAATCAAACTGTATGACTCACTAAGACAAAGCTTACAACGCTAGTCTACTTACAACAAAATAGTACACATGAGAAACAGAGAAATTCCAGTCGAGATTATAACTGGCGAATTCAGACCCTAGATAACAAAATGAACTTGCAGTTATAACAACAACAACGACAACAATAATCATCAACATGAAATTATTTTCGGGGTGTTTGAAAAGAGAAAAAAAAGTACAGACAAAGAGATACACTGAATTTTGTTTTCGAAATAAACAAACTATACGAAGAACAAGAAGAGTAACAATGTTTGTTTGTTTTTGTTACAACTAATAATAAATGATGATATGCCTTTTTTTTTCGTTGTTAACATTTGAGAAAAAAAATGTCTGTACGTTCCCTATCCCATACGCTCCCCTTGGAGCATATATATATATATATATATATATATATATATATATATATATATATAAACGATCACAACAATAACGTAAAAAATTTGATAAATTCATGGCGATTCAATAAAATTAAGCGACTAGATGAAAAATAAAACGATACTAAAAACAATTGGATATGTATGAGTCAGGGAATAAAAATGTTACACATGTCAAAAGATAATTTTTTTTCCTCATGTTTAAAGTTGGTATTAACCGGAAATAGATGGAGGTTATCTGAGCACGGCTGTAGTAGATGGTCACCATTAACCGTCGTTTGATTAGCCGTGATACCTTAAAATTCATCCAGATGTCTTTCAGTTTCACTTAGTCCACCTTACTTACTTACTTACGCCTGTTACCCCCAATGGAGCATAGGCCGCCCACCAGTTTTCTCCAACCAACTTAGTCCACCTACTTGAGCGTTAAAACCATCAGTCATTATTAATAAATCAGGGCATCTAGATTTGTGAAGAAGTTTCGAAAAGTTTACACAAAATTCATCTGCTACCTCATCTGAACTGCAATCAAGTGAGAACGTAAGCACAGACAATGCAGAGGCGACGGAGGGGTGTTCTTATCATTCCTAATCTTTACTGCCCTGTTTAGTCGGACAGTGCACAAGCAACTATCTACTGGAGACTAGTCTGAGAGCTAGTTCTGTTTTGAAAGTACGTTTTGGAAACAAACTGTCACAACTATAATACTAATGCAGTGAAGGAGAATACAGGTGGGGCAACCGAATTGTATTTAACGAAAATTACAGGGTTACTCAGTAAAATCGGAAAACCATATCGTAAATCGTTCATTTGCAAAATATCAGTTCATCATATCGAACTGGGCTGTTCCTGTTGCAAAACATCAATCCATTGTCACTATTCATGCGTTTCATACAAATTCCATTGTTTTCTAACTCTTCCTTTCTTGATCTTCCCCCCATCTTCTGGTGCCAGACATTACGTTGACACTCACATCATATACTACTTATAAGTAGCCCGCACCACACTAACATCCATTCAATGATCAACATAGTAATTGAAACATTCAACCAGTAGATTGTATGTTTGAATCCCTGTGGTGGATACTACTCACAAAATGGCTTATAAGTAGTGTGCAGTGTAGCGTCACCTAGAGTGTCAGGAAATGCATGGTTTATTTTAGAGACCAGAAGAGCAATTAGAGAAGATAGTCAATACACTGCTTAGATTTCAAATAGATAAGTGAATACTATGTGTACGTATTACGTAACTATGAACTTGGTCTTCGACAGATATCTATATACAAATATGTAACTTTCATGTGGTCTTGATTTCTACATAATATTAACAACCCGATTCATCTAGCTTCATTTTAAGGTAGAGCTGGATAAAATGCTTATCGTTCTTTGGAGGACTAAGAACATTAGAGAATTTTTAGAAGCTTGGCACTCGGGTCAATCAGCAATCAACAAACACATCGACATTAAACCAATTTATCAACCAATCAGGAAAATCATAGGTGACACAGGATCAAGAAACAGATCAAAAGGGGGATGCAATCAAAACAAAGTTGCAAACAACGACGGAATTGAGGTCAACAGCAACCAATCAAGATCGAGGTTAGCAGAATAAGCTACAGGTCAAACGTGCGGAAATTCCAGTGCTTCACTTCTATCTGAAGTTTGTGCTGATGATGTTGTTCAGAAGAACAATGAAAACTGCACAACCAAAACAACCAGCTCAGAGAACAAAACACCACAACAACCATCCACCTGAGCTACAAGTCTTCTCCACCATCTTAGAATGCTTATCATTCAATTGCCTTTTTCGAATTGTAATTCCTGCACATGGTCGATAATCAATTACCCGGGGAAACTATACTTCTGATGATGTCTTGCGAGGTTTGAAGAGTTTGGCTGAGTTATCATGAGTCCTAGCATTACGATACTGAGGTAGAAAATTATCAAAGAATTATTTCTAGCCCTTCTCGATTAGTTGGAATGACCGACGTGATAAGCTAAGGCATTAAACCGAGAAAATCCTAGACCTTTACACAAATGAGGGTGTCCAGTATCAGTAAGCTAGACGTTAAATTCTTATCCTATTATCAGTTACCAATGCATTGGGTATCCCTTTCAGGACTGATTAACTTCCTCATTGTTCTTATCTTATAGCATTAACCCTGATAAAAACAATATGACTCAAAGTTCCGGCTGTAATTCAAGTAATTTCCTTTACTTTCTCCCTACAGCAGTAGTGACCAGTGGAGTTCAACTCTATTCAGATATGAAGTAGTGCTTACCAAAGACAATGAATGAGGTTGCACAAAGACCGTGGATTGGTCGAACTTAGATATTAACACCGTTAGATGCCACAGGCTCAGTGGTCCAGAAGTTAAGCGTTCGCGAGAAAGAGCGAAGGCCCTGGATACAAATCCCACGAGTAGCAGGAGCAGTGGATGCGCATTGCTGATGAGTCCCATACCAGGACAAAACGGCCATCCAGTGCTTCCAGGATTCGAATGGTGTTGTAACATAGATCGATTCATAACTTCAAAAAGTAACTCAACAATCTCCACAATCCCACAATGCATATCAATAACTTCATGAATCATCTCAAATGATGTAACTTGTGTACAAAACATAATGATCGGGGTTAGGATGAAAGTGACTGAAGTGAATTTGCGAAATCTATGCAACCATATTTGTTTAGAACTGGTATGTGTTAAATCCTTTTATTATTACTGACAATGACGTGTTCGTTGGTGACTATCCATATGTTGAAAATACTTAGCTTTAAGACATTGAATTGGGCATATATATGCGAGAGACTTTATTCGGCTACTCAAAATCAAAGTATGTGGTACACCTTGAACGGTTAAAACCACAAAAAAATGGATGACTTGGAACTAATTCATTTAACAACTAACCATTGACTACAATAAAAGTGTTAGGATATTTATCCAACATCCTAACAGAATTGGTCAATTCCTATTGGTTAATTCCTACTGGTCAATATTATGTTCGTCCTAACTAATAATGTCACGTGCTCCAATGTTGTTTGTTATTGGTTGTCCTGACTATCAATGTCACTTCAAATGTTGTTTCCTATTGGTCGTCCTAACTGTCAATGTCACAGACTTCAATGTCGGTTCCTATTCGACCTAACTGTATAAATACGCATTATTTGTAACGTTTTATGACCCGGACCCGGATCCTTAGTCCGTTATCCTTATCCTCTTGTAGACTCGGACCTCGTACTTTCTGGATGTTTGTAGAATACAGATTCTACTTCATATCAAGTCTTCTAATTTTACTCAATGGCGGGGGGTTGGGACAATCGGACTAGAGTAGCATGTCGTGTCGCCGGATCATCGCTTTCGTTTTCCGACTACAGCAAACTCGTAATAGTTCAAGTGTATCCAATTGACATGTTTACATGCATGCATAACAAAGTGTTTTGCAATATTATTATTTAATAGCGAATGAACAGTTGTTTCTATTTATCACAATTCATAACTAATCAATTACTAGTCATTTGAGGGTATTCCATTTATAAGGTAAATAAGCCATAAGTTAGAATACATAAAAACGTACATATAACACAACACAACACAACACAACAGAACTTACACTTTGTGATTGGACTGGATCAACTTCTAGTTGTATCTATAAGGGAAAAGGTAAAAGAGAATAAGTTAAACCATCATAATATCGATTTTATTACATAAAAATATTCCGTATTTGATTACAAGTAGAAACAACCAGTGAATGATTAAACTATTGATTCATTCGTTCATTTGACATTTTCCTTAGTGAATCAGTATTTGGAACTTTGTTGTTACACGTTACACATTAAACATAACAAGGTTTGATTATATTTATATATCCAAAGGATGAGAGTAAGGCAAGGTTGCTTACTCTCACCCTTTCTCTTTCTCCTGGTAATCGACTGGATTACGAAAACGTCGACATCTGGAGGGAAACACGGTATCAACTGGACAGTTAGGACGAAGCTGGACGATTTGGACTTCGCAGATGACCTGGCTCTTCTATCTCACACGCAACAACAAATGCAAGAGAAGACGACCAGTGTAGCAGCAGCCTCTGCAGCAGTAGGTCTCAACATACATAAAAGAAAAAGCGAAATTCTCCGATGCAACACAACTTGCACCAACCAAATCACTCTTGATGGAGATGCCTTGGAGGACTTTGACACCTTTACATATCTGGGCAGCATCATCAACGAGAAAGGTGGATTCCATGCAGATGTGAGGGCGCGGATCGGCAAAGCAAGGGCTACATTTCTACAGTTGAAAAATATCTGCAACTCCAAACAACTTTCAACCAGAACCAAAATCAGCATTTTCAATACAAATGTCAAGACAGTTCTACTATATGGAGCGCAAACATGGAGAACTACGACAGCCATCATCCACAAGATACAAGTGTTTATTAACAGTTGTCTACGCAAAATACTTCGTATTCGTTGGCCAGACACGATCAGCAACAACGTACTGTAGCAGAGAACAAACCAGATTCCAGTGGAGGAGGAAATCAGGAAGTAGCGGTGGAAGTGGATAGGACACGCACTGCGGAAAGCACCTAACTGCGTCACGAGACAAGCCCTCACATCGAAGCCTCAAGGTCAAAGTAAAAGAGGATGGTCAAGGAACACACTACGCCGAGAAATAGAGAACGACATGAGAAGAATTAACGAAAACTGGAAAGGGAAGCCCAGGACAGAGTTGGTTAGAGAAAACTGGTCGGCGGCCTATGCTCGATTGGGAGTAACAGGCGTAGGTAAGTAAGTAAGTAAAGGATAGTTCAGTGGTTGAACACATTGTTTATTGACTTACATTTACTTATATTTATGACCGGATGCGAAGATCGAGACAGATAGTTCTCTTCGCTTTCCGTCCTCTCGATTTTGTGATCCACACCCATAAGAAAGCGGTGAGTAGAACATCCAATGACAGTGACTATATACGAGTGGCCGCCATATGAGAGCGTTTTTAGAGAGAGGACTCTGTCTACTCTCAACCGTACCAGGATATTTGGTATGACCAAACTGTTTATATAGGTAATCAGAACCTTAGTTGAAAAAAACTCTTAATTGACTGTATTTATAAGTGGACAGCAGCTTTCTAAACGACACACTATTTAGTCCATTCTACTAGTATTATTTAATGTGATATTTTCCTGATACAATTTCCTTGCAATAAAATGATCCGACTTTGTGAGGTGCACACACTATTGTGAAAAATCCGATGTTACCAGTAATGATTAACGTTATATAAATAAACGAGCAGCCATAACATAACTCACAAACTTCTTTTTTGAATTATGACTTTTCGATTCAATATTCACTTTTTTTTTAACCAGTAATTTAATGACACGGACAATTATGATTCAACAGTCAAAGTATTCGAATTTTGTTAACGAGACAGATGTTTTTAACAAAAGTTCAATAATTATACTGACGGGTCACTAAATTTGATAGGTCATCCAAACTCAATACTCTTGACCAGTGTAAGTGACCGAAACTAACTAGCATTACACTTTGATGTTCGAATGCACTCTACGATCAGTAGTAAGGACTAGACAAACGTAAAAACGATCACTACTCAACGATCAGTGTACACATTACAGTCTTATAAGGATATCAGTTATGACACGGACACCTAGGAGGTAATGTGCGTGTTCGGGATGCGGTCCTCACCCTCGAAATGCAAAATGTTGCTTCAGGATTGGGGATTCATCGGTACGTGAACTAGTGATAGGTAGTGAAGTAGTCGAAGGTGTAGACCACTTCAGTTATCTGGGAAGTCTCATCAATGTCAATGGCCTGATGACTGACGAAATCTCAGCACGGATACAGAAGGCTTGATTTGCTTTTGCCAACCTGCGTCACTTATGGCGTAGGCGAGATATCCGGTTGCTGACTAAAGGACGAGTGTACTGTGCAGTAGTTCGCTCCGTCTTACATTATGGCTGTGAAACATGGCCAGTGAGAGTAGAAGATATTCGTAGGTTATTGGTTTTCGATCATTCCTGTCTTCGAAGCATTGGTCGTATATCCCGGTAAGTAAGCAGTACTGTGGTTAGGAAACGAGTACTAGGTAGGGATGGCAAATCAATAATGAAGTAGTGAAACTCCATTAGTTGAGGTGGTTAGCACATGTGTTACGTATACCTAACCAGCGACTGTCTCGATGAGCTATGTCTTGCGGTGTAGGAGTAGGTTGGAAGAAAGTTAGGGGCAGTCAAACTAAAACATGGCACAAATCCATGAAATCACTAACAAGAGGACTGAGTAGATGTCGGCTACCTGATTGAGGTCCTCGACACGATACTAACCGATGGTTAGAGACCTTGAATGACATGGCTCAAAATCGTTTGCAACGACGCAAGTGCATCCACTCCATGTGTTCTCTCAAATTCTAACATCCTGAATTCCTCATCTCTATATTTCGATCTCACTGAATTATACTTCTCAAATCATATGTTTGAACCCTAATCTTCTCCACTACTGCTAATACTTCTACCATCGCTACCACTATTGGATTTGAACTGACAATGCTAATGCGTTATGGCAACCTGAACTGATGTACATACGTACGTACGAAGTTGTGTGTTGTATTTGTCTGTTTGTCTGTCTGAGAAATGAGAAAAACTCCAGATGTGTAGTAAACTGGAATATATTGATACTAACATATAATACACAATATTTGATACAAAACAAAACTTTTCTACTTACTGGTGGTAAACTAACAACTGGTTTACCATCTAAACGTTTTTCAATAAAATAAGTTTTGATCACTGAAAAAAATAAAAAAATAAAATAAGCAATATTTTTTTAAACAGATACACAAATATATGTATGTGTCAGTCAGTCAGTCAGATGCAACGTAGAACTTCGTACAGAAGTACATCAGTTCATGTTGCCATACCACATCAACACAGAGATGTAATTGCGAATTCAAATCCAATAGTAGTAGAGGTAGTAAAGGTATTAGGAGTAATCGGAGAGGTTAGGATTAGAAGATATTATTCAAGAAATATGATTTAATGAGAAAAGCTTAGCAAGTCAAAACTAGAGGTGTTGAAGAATTCAAAAGATTAGGATTTGAGAGAACATAAAGAATAAATGCACCGGCGCCATTGAGAACGATTTTGAGCCATGTCATTCAAGGTCTCTAACCATCGATTAGTATCATCACATATATGTATGTATGTGTATGTACGCATAAAAAAACAGTTGAATTTAATGCAACAATTTAGGTAGGAGGTACATATGACGACGCGTCATATATAACACTTGTCAGGACAGTTTTATTCACTGGATTCTCTCAAGGTGGGGGATGTTGATTATGGGAATTGACTGGATATGGAAAGTGAACATCCGACTAGGAGCTTAAAGTCGGATTGGTGAGTGTACGGGTTAGTTGGAAAACTCTGATCACAAAACATCATTATGGGCTTCGTCGGGATGTTAAGGAAACAAGTGACACATGAACCTATATTGTTGGTCACTGCTGTAGGGTTAGTCACTAGGTACGCTTGAAGCTATTACGGGTTCACTTTAGTCAATAAACGCGAACGAGACAATGAACCAGCATTCAGATAGGCTAACTTGAATCCCAAGCTGAAGATTGAGGGCCTTTGTAAGCGTAGAAAGTATATTCTTTCTACAAACAACCAGCAATCACACAATACAATCAAGCACACAAATCGCCTTTATTTATACATTATAGAAACGTCCTTGGGACAGTCACAAAAATAGCACACTAAAATATACGGCAGCCAATCACACCCATGGATTTTCCTGGTGGGAAATGAAATCTCAAGGTCAACTGATCCGCCCATGCTCGCAAACGTGAAATCCAAAATAAGGCATTTAACAAGCGAGTTTTGGGTATCTAACATCCCCAACAACTGCCTATCATGGAATTAAATCTAATGACGTAGTTTCACTGTCTCATGAATTAGACTTGTAGGTCAAAGTCTTGTAGAACGGCCATGTAAGAGGACCACCTACTTCAGTTTGGGGACCCAGATAGTATCCCAAACTGAAATAGATAAGATTAGGTTTACACTGACAATCGACTAAGTGAAATACTGGTGAATTCATAAAACCAACGAAAAGTATACGCTTCCCACGACATCACTTGACATTTGTAAACAGTGTGATTATTGACAAACAGATTACACGGTGAAAAAGAGTTGAGTTTCGTTAAAATCATGAATCAATCAATGTTAGACCATTATTATTGGAAACGCTGGAAACGCTTGACGGTTGTTTCATCCTAGTATGGGACTCATCAGCAGTGCGTATCCACGACCCCGCACATGAAAATCGAACCGTTGGTGACTGCGCGCTGATGAAGCACCCCATAATAGGACAATACGACCTTTCAGCACTTACAGATTTCCAATAGTAGTCTAACATTGATCGATTCATGATTTGAATGAAACTCAATAAACTTTTCACAACCATAAACTGATAATTTAGCAACGTTCTTACAAATACATACAACATTGTTGTCGTTGTCAATCATTGCAAATCTGGAAAAAAAACTGTCACTTCTATATACCATTGAACAAACAGATATGAACGTTATATGTTGTTTGTCGGCAGATAATGATTGGTGGAAAAAAAACGTTATCCTCTACAATCAACATGAAATTAAAGTGTATATGATAAGATGAAAAGACAAAAATTAGGTCGATAAATGTGACGAAAATTTAACCCAATCAATATTTATTTATGAAGCCAGATAGGTAAGTAGTATAAGGAGGTTAGAATTTGACATGAGATTGAGGTAGGTATATCTGCATATATTAACACGTAGAGAGAGAGGGTGAAAACAAGCATAAGAACCGAAAGATTAGAAAGCAAAATAAACTATGATTTACAAAAACAAATAGTATGTTCACGATTTGAAGAAATTTTAGCCAATGAACGAATTTTTTAAGACTTATATCTAGAAATTTCAATTGTAGATTATGTTTATTTCTGAGAGTTTCACCAGGATATCAGCACACACCGCCTTTGTCGATAGTCGTCAGCACAAGTGAATCGAGGCAGTAGTAATAGTCAAGCACGTAAGAGTTATGTGCTCACAAAGTACTCAACACTTAATTTCGACATCCTGATGATTGAAAAACCATCTACGTAGATTGTCATTTGTAGGAGAATACTGGACAAGTGCAATGTACAGTTTGGTCATAACCTTTTTATTCTCGAATACTAAAAACACACTGAAGATCACTAAGACGTGTAATATGATTAAAAATTATTTTTCTGGTGATAGAATATACACTAACCACTATATACTTATCTATTACGTGTCTATTTCAAAGTTATGAGTGCTATATGTATATACATCTAACCACCGACTGCCTCAATGAGCAATGTTTTGTGGTGTAGGAGTAAGTTGGAAAAAGTCTGGGGGTGGCCAAACTAAAACGTAACACGAATCCATGAAGTCAATGACAAGTGGATTGAGTCATGTTGGTAGATGTAGGCTACTTAGTTAGGGTCCGCGAGACGAAATTCACCGATGATTAGAGACCTTGAACGAAATGGCTGAAAATCGTTTGGTGTTGGGCAGGTGCATCGGTTCTTTCAAATTCTAACATCCTGAATTCTTCATCATCTCTATTTTTCGATCTCACTGAATTATACTTCTCAAATCATATCTTCGAACCCTGATCTTCTCCATTACTGCTAATACTTCTACTACCTTTACTACTATGGGATTTGAATTAACAATTGCATCTGTGTGCTAATGCGGCATGGCAACTAGAACTGATGTACTTACGCACGAAGTTCGGCATTGTATCTGTCTGACCTGGTTCCGGTCCGCGAGATGATAATAATCGATGGTTAGAGACTTTGAATGACATGGCTCAAAACCGTTTGCAATGGTGAGGGTGCATTCATTTACAGTGTTCTCTCAGATCGTAACCTTCTGAATTCCTCATTATCTCTATCTTTCTCTTTCTAGATTTATCTCACTGAATTATACCCTAATTTTCTCCATTACTGCTAATACTTCTACTATCGCAACCACTATTGGATTTAAACAGACAGTTGCGCCTCTGTGCTAATGCGGCATGGCAACTAGAACTGATGTACTTACGCACGAAGTTCGGCATTGTATCCGTCTGAGCTGGTTCGGGTTCGCGAGATGATAATAATCGATGGTTAAAAACCTTGAATGATATGGCTCAAAATCGTTTGCAATGGCGCAGGTGCATTCATTCTTTGTGTTCTCTCAGATCGTAACCTTCTGAATTCCTCATCATCTCTATCTTTCTCTTTCTAGATTTATCTCACTGAATTATACATCTGGAATCATGTTTTCGAACTCTAATCTCTCTCCGATTACTGCTAATACATCTACTACCTCTACTACTATGGGATTTGAATGTACAATTCCATGTCGGTGTGCTAATATGGTATGGCAACTTGAACCTATCTACGTATGTACGTACATAGCTCTACATTGTAGCTCACTCACTGATTGACAGATTACAAAACAAATGATAATTTATAGTATAAAAAGAAAGTATTCCAATTACATATTGATATTGAAAATTCTCTCCTAAATCATTTTTCATTACAATAAAAAATTAGGTCATAATTATAAGAGAGAAAAAATATCAATAAGATTAATGATGAATAAAAATACAAAAATACAATAAAATAAAATAAACGATGCATTAAAAAAATGACCTTGATACAAAAAAAGAATAACATTAGATTTGTTTGCTATTGTTTTTTTCTGAGAGAGAGAGAGAGAGAGAGAAAAGAATAGAATAGGAATACGATTTTGTTAAAGCTTAACTATTTATTGCGGGGTTGTTGTGAAGATTGTAAAGTTTTATTTGTAACCATGAATCGATCACCACCAACGGCCGTCCAGTGCTTCCAGGTTTCTAATAAGGGTGGTCTAACATTGATCAATTCATGGTTACAAATAAAACTTAACAATCTTCACAACAACCCCGCAATGCAATTACATGTGTCCACTAGTGACTAGCTTGGTGAGGAATCTTCTCCGAGTTCTAGTGGGAAGTCGTGACCAGTGAAGTTCAAACCTGTCCGGATGTATACAGGGTATGAGGTTGCGCAACTCCGTGAATTTGATCAAGTTAGATATTAACACCGTTAGATGCCGGCCCAGTGGACCGATGGTAAGGCGTTCGCCTACAATGCCAAAGGTCCCGGGTTCGAATCCTGCGAGGAGCAGGAGTCGTGGATGCGCACTGCTGATGAGTCCCATACCAGGACGAAACGGCCGTCCAGTGCTTCCAGGTTTCTAATGGTGGTCTAACAATGATTGATTGATGATTTCAAATGTGTAAAAACGCAAACCTCAAAAACTGTGCCCCAGAATATGATTTTGTTAAAGCTTAACCATTCCTAATCTATATGGCTAATCGAAACACTAACTGATTTTTATCAATTTACACATAATAACTAATGAACAACAAGGAAAGTGTGTTCATATGATAAATTAGTCAGTCAGTTAGTCAGCTAAAGCGTAGAACTTCGTAAGTACGTACATGCGTACACTCAAGTCATCATACACACATTAGCACACAGAGATACAATAGTCAGTTCTAATCCTATAGTGGTAGAGATAGTAGAATTATTACCGGTAATCGGAGAGATTATGGTTTGGTGATGTTAATCAAGAAGTATAATTCACTGAAACAAACTTAAAAGGAGAAAGACAAAGATGATGAGGAATTCAGAAGTTCAGAAAACACAAACAGTGGATGCACCTGTGCCACTGCCAACGATTTTGAGCCATGTCATTCAAGGTATCTTCTAACCAACGATCACTATCATCTAGCACACCCCAACCAGATAGTCTACACTTACCAATATGACTCATTTCATTTGTGAGTGACTTCATGGATTTGTACCATGATTTGCTCCAGCAGATGATATGAGGTAGATTATTCCTCAATACAATAATATACTAAAAATATATCTACTCATAGAATACTCACAGAATAAAGATATCATGTATGACACATAATCAAAACATATATGGTAAAGGGCGTATACAAACAGTGGTGCACATAATCAATGAGCAACAATTAAGCAATACACATTTTTGAAACCATGAATCGATCAATGTTAGACCACCATTAGAAACCTGGAAGCACTGGACGGCCGTCAAGTTATGGTATGGGACTCATCAGCAGTGCGCATCCACGACTCCTGCACCTAACCATTGGACCACTGGGCCGGTATCTAACGCTGTTAATGTTTAACTTGATCAATTCACGGAGTTGCGCTACCTCATACAAAGTCTTCGGTTTCAAAAATGTGTAACTTAACAATCTTCACAACAACCCCGTAATGTATATTACCTGTGCTAACTAGTAACTAGCTTCGTGAAGGATCTCCGAGTTCTAGTCGGAGGACGTGACCAGTGAAGTTCAACCTGTTCGGGTGTAGACAGTAACTACCAAAGACTGTGTATGAGGTTGCGCAACTCCGTGAATTGATCAAGTTAGACATGAACACCGTTAGATACCGGCCCAGTGGTCCAACGGTTAGGCATTCGCGCACAATACCGAAGGTCCTGGGTTCGAATCCTGCGAGGTGCAGGAGTCGTGGATGCGCACTGCTGAGGAGTCCCATACCTGGACCACGAAACGGCCGTCTTTCACTGCTTCCAGGTTTCTAATGTCGGTGGTCTAACATTGATCGATTCATGGTTTCAAAAAATGTGTAACTTAACACAATCTTCACAACCCCGTAATGCAAATTAAGCAATAACAATAACAAAATAAGATGTACAACACCAGTTGGTAAGTGTCATCCATCGGAAGCTTACAATAATAGAAATATAAAAGTGTAATAACAATGAAAACTTATATACAAATGATACAATCATACAATATAAATCAAAAATTATTTGTATTGGTTGTTATTGATGTTTTGAACTGCAAATAATGAGTCTAATTTGACAACAGTCCCTGTAGATGGCTTCGATATAGACATGAAGTCATGAAGTTAACTAATTTACGCTAATTTTCAATTGAAAAAAAAACGTTTAGCTTATATATATCACAATCTATGGAGAGAACCACCGTCAAATGAGAATAGTTCATTTGATAATAAAACTGTTTCACAGTTGAAATCATTATCAAGTGATCTAAGCTAGACCATTATTAAAAACCTAGAATCACTGGAAAGTATTATCGTCCTAGTATGAGACTCCTCAGCAATTCACATCCATCTACACAACCCGCCTGCGGGAATCGAATCGGGGGAATTTCAGTCTTATGAGTGCACTGCTGAGAAGTGCCATACTACAACGAAACAGTCGTCTAGTGTTTCCAGGTTTTCAATGTGTCAAGGACATTAGATTGTAGTGCCTCCACATATATTCCAGTTCGATTACATTTAATTGGGTTAAGCCCCTTCGATTAATTTATTTAACCAAGCCATTTGTATTGCAACAATTTGTATGTACCAATCGTTCTTATTATTGTCTGGTTTGTATGAGCTCATGTGACGTGTCCCACTTGTCATTTAACCTTGTCAACTATTCGTCGCTTTTATTCATGTGTGCCTATTTCGCTTGTTGCATGTCTGTCTTATATTTGTCTGACTATATATTCTTAGTCATGATCTATCTCTTTGAGTTGGCTCGCTAGCCTTCTCCACATCGCTTCACTCGATTTATTCACTGCTTCTCCACATTGCTCCATACGATTCGCTTCAGTCGCTCATTCGCTCGCCAGTGTACATAATAATGGTGAGCGCGACGTCGAAATGGGCCACTACAAGATCTCCAGAACTCACTTGACAAGGTCCTAATTTTGGAATTTTATTCTTTGAATTTCGTGCCAGTTAACCTTCAGCTCACATTACCCACTCGGAAAATCCTTGACTGTCATTGGTTGATGGATGACCTCAGTACGCTGCTTTGTGGCTCTCCCAAGAGCGTTGCTATCATTGTATGCTTGTTGACCACGTATTTTCTCGGTGTATGTAGAATACACTTTCTATGCCTTATCAAAACTTCTTCATATAGTTAGCCGGGCCTGTGACAAACAGATTAGAATAGCCTATCGTATCACTGAGTCATTGCTTGCGCATTCCGTTTACCGAGGAAGGTGAACACGTAACAGTATTCAAGCATATCGACTGACGAGTATATCACAATGATTTGACTAAGATCAATTTATGAGTATAACTCGACAAAAAATAAAGAAAAATAATAAAACAGATTAATTTTAACTTACTAGCTTCATCTTGTGTATGTTTAATAGCGAAACATTGTTCTTCTTTATTGAAAAATTCAACTAATACTTTGAATTTTCGAATATCTATTTGTTTTAAAGAAAAACAAAGAAAATAGTGAAGAAACAGATGAACTGAATTGTATTGACGAAAATAGTACTTAGAGTAATGTGTTATGCATATATACACGTCAACACATCAACTTGATATGCTTGAATTCTAACGAGTTCAGCTTAATCGGGTAAACAAGAGAGAGGATCGATGATCCGGTGACACGATAGGCTACTCTAATCCCAACTCCCCCCAACTGTGTAGAAGAAGAAGACTTGATATAAAGTAGAACATGAATTCTATAAACATCCAGCAAGTCAGAGGTCCGAGTCCAGAAGAGAATCAGGATCCCGGACTAAGGATCCGGGTCATAAAACATTACAGCTAATGCCTATTTATACAGTTAGGTCAAATAAGGAAACAACATTACAGTTTGTGACATTGATAGTTAGGACGACCTACAAGAATTGATCAACAGAATTAGACTCACAAACAAAATTCTTTTTAGGATATTCGGTGAATATCCTAACATAATGTAAAATACATATGTCAGTCAGTCAGTCGCAACGTAGAACTTCGTATGTAAGTACATCAGTTCATGTCGCCATACCACATCAGCACACAGATGTAATTGTCAATTCAAATCCAATAGTAGAAGAGGTAGTCAACGTATTAGAAGTAATCGAAGAAGTTAGGATTAGAAGATATTATTCAAGAAGTATGATTTAATGAGAAAAGTTTAGAAAGTCAAAACTAGAGGTGTTGAAGAATCTAGAAGATTAGGATTTGAGAGAACACAAAGCATAAATGCACCGGCGCCATTCCGAACGATTTTGAGACATGTCATTCAAGGTCTCTGACCATCGATTATTATCATCTCGCGGACCCCAATCAGGTAGTCGACAACTACCGACATGGCTAAGTCCACTCGTCAATGACTTCGTGGATTTCTGCAATGTTTTGGTTTGGCCACCCCTAGCTTTTTTCCAATCTATTCCTACACTACAAAACAAAGCTCGTCGAGGCAGTCGGTGGTTAGGCATACGCAGCACATGTCCCAACCACCTCAACTGATGAAGTTTCATAACTTCATCTATTGATCTGCCATTCTTACCTAGCACCCGTTTCTTAATAACAGCGTCGCTCACTCGGGTGTCCCACGATATACGAGCAATGCTTCGAAGACACCTATGATCGAAAACCAGTAACCTACGAATATCTTCTACTCTCACTGACCATGTTTCAAGTCTAGAACGGGGTTCCAAGAGACCAGGAATGACGTTTCGTGAACTCGCTTTGTCTGCATTAGCGGGGCAGTGAGAAAAGGGACTGTGAGTAGAGTTAGTTGTGGAGAGAAGAGATGTATGTGTGGGTGTAGGAAGGATTTGATTTCGATCAATTTGGTCTCGTGTGTTGTTACGGGTATGAGGGCGGTTATCACTTCCCGGCTGCCCACACCGTGGAAGGGTGTTTCTTGAGGGACCTGAAAAGGAAGATAGATTAGTGTTGGTCTTGGAGACCTGGGTGCGTGACCGCAGAGTCCAAGGGATAACTGCTTCAGGCCGGTCACGCACGGCCTTTTTATGAAACGTTTTTTGAGGATTAGCTCCACTCCTTAAAATCCCTTATTGGGCAGCCCTTACCCAAGGAGACGGAAATCCGTGAGGTAGGGTGAGGTATGACATTTTTAGGGTCGACCTTTTCTAACCCTTCCTTCCTTATGAGAATGCAGCATCGCTGCAGATGCTGGTTGTCCGAGGGAAACACCTTACTGCTGTCACACCCCTCCATCACAGTCAGCAGTACGATTTCGCCCTCAGACCTTGGGTAGCTGCTGTTGGTCTCATCGTTCTCCAATCGACCTGTCTGGCATGGTAGAACCTTCAGGAACATATGTTCCGGCCAATATAGCTCGGTTGGGTCATCGCGATAGGCAAGCCCGACCACCGCGTCAAGGTAGCAGCTACGGTCGGGAAACCATATGTTACCATGCAATCTTTCAAAACAAAAACTAAACATCAAAACACTAATCTTATTACACTGACAGATAAAATGAAAACTTAAATGAGATTGATAATTATATATCGAGAGAGAAAAACTTCTTTAACTTACATCAATCATATCAATCATCAAAGATTTCGAATTTATTTATCCTATACGCACATTAACACAGAGACGTAACTGTCACTTTGAATCTCATACCTATCTATACCAGCTAGGCCACGGGAAGCAGTATCAGGGCTTCCAGGAAACACAAAGAGTACACTGTGTTGTTTATCTATCTGCACTAGGTGAAATCAAATTGATAGTTTTACTAGGATCTTGTATGCGTGTTTTGGAGACACAACATATATCGATTGCAAGGGATTGTAGAACTCTAGCTAATGAAGCTTGTTGCCCTGTTTGGCACAAGGTTCGAACATTAAAAGCTTCAATATGTAGTTTAGAGAAGGGGTTTCAGGAGACCGGGAATAATGTTTCGTGAGCTCGGAGCGTTCGCTTCAGCGGCGTGAGATGACAAATGATCAACAGAAGGGTTGATCGTGGAGATAAGAGAGTTAGTAGGAGGTGTAGGAAGGATTTGATTCTGACCGATTCGGTCTTGTGTGTTTTTATGAGTATGAAGGCGGATGTTACTTCCCGGCTGCCCACACCGTGGAAGGGGACTCTTAGAAGTAAGTTACGGATTATTATAATTATTATCGCTAGTTTATTATTCGTAATCTGTCCTATTCACAGATACTCTTTAGCCGGTTCATGTATCATGGTTATTTCTCATTTATTGGTGTGTTATGGTCAAGTGTATGCCTGAATATAAACCATGTATGTTTGAAATAGATTATTCGATTCGATTACTGGAGGCTATTTACGGACCTCTTGAACACAATGGGCTCTGAACCGATAGGGATTTAGCTGCCAACTAGAAGCTGTCAGAATGGGATCGTATGCTTACAGGTGTTTCGTTTGTGTCACGTGATATTAGTCAAACGAAAAGGACACCAAAAGTATTCCAGGTTGCTAATAAACAGACTGGATTGAATCTTATACCAACACAAATATCAAGAACAACTAGGGACATGTTTTTCTGTACAGGAGGAGTGATTTAAATGTACCTAATGTGCATGCGTATTACAATTTTAAAAAATGGTAAGGCAAAAGAGAAAAACAGTATGATAAATCTACTTAAATCAAAGATGGTACAAATTATTGATTGAATATGGAATTGCTACTCAGATCGCAGATCAAACTAACTTAAAAACTATGCATTTCTGATAAGCATTTACTGAATTACAAACATATTCCGGATACCATTCTACCCCTCAACATGAAAAATGTTGCTTTAGGGTTAGATTGCGACAGTGTTGCAATTATTGATAGAGAGTAAGTCGAATGCTTCATTTGTCTTGAGAGTCTCAGCAGTGCTGATGGCCTGGTGTCTGACGAAGTCCCGACACAAGTACAGAAGGTCCGATTAGCTTTTGTTAACTTGTATAACTTATGGAGTGCGCAAGATATCCTTCTGTCAATAAAAGAACAAGTTTATGGAGCAGCAGTTCTACTTTCTGCATGCGAAACGTGGCGATTAAGAATAAGAGATATTTGTAGGTTACCAGTATTTGATCATATGGACAGCTAGGACGCAGCTGGACGATCTGGAATTCGCAGATGACCTGGCTCTTCTATCGCACACGCAACAACAAATGCAAGAAGAGACGACCAGTGTAGCAGCAGCCTCAGCAGCAGTAGGTTTCAACATACATAAAGGAAAAAGCAAGATTCTACGATACAACACAACATGCGCCAACTAAATCACTCTTGATGGAGATGCCTTAGAGGACTTTGACACCTTTACATATCTGGGCAGTATCATCGACAATCAAGGTGGATTCGATGCAGATGTGAGGGCGCGGATCGGCAAAGCAAGGGCTGCATTTCTACAGTTGAAAAATATCTGGAACTCCAAACAAATATCAATCAACACTAAAATCAGCATTTTCAATACAAATGTCAAGACAGTTCTACTGTATGGAGCGCAAACTTGCAGAACTACCAAAGCCATCATCCAGAAGATACAAGTATTTATGAACAGTTGTCTACGCAAAATACTTCGGATTCATTGTCTAGACACTCTCAGCAACAACTTACTTTGGGAGAGAACAAACCAGATTCCAGTGGAGGAGGAAATTAGGAAGGAGTGGTGTAGTTGGATAGGACACACACTACGAAAAGCACCTAACTGCGTTACAAGACAAGCCCTCACCTGGAAACCTCAAGGCAAAAGGAAAATAGGTAGGCCAAAGAACACATTACACCAAGCAATAGAGAAAGACATGAGAAGAATGAACGAAAACTGGAAAGAACTGGAAAGGGAAGCCCAGGACAGAGTTGGTTAGAGAAAACTGGTAGGCGGCCTATGCTCGATTTAGAGTAACAGGCGTAAGTAAGTAAGTAAGTATTTGATCATAGGTGTCTTCAAGGCATAGCTGGTGTTAAAAGGGTACTTAGGTAAGGACGACAGGTCAATTGGTGAAGCAGTGAATGTTCGCCAGTTGAGGTATTTAGGCAATATGTTACCAATGGTCCAACCACCAACTACCTCGACAAGTGATGTTGTCTGATTTAGGGGTAGGCTGGAAGAAAACTAGGAGTGACCAAACCATAAGTTTCCATAACTGTCTTGTCCTGTACTAATCCCTTAGAACTTAACAAAATTACTAAACCATGAACATTAAACTAAAAGTAACATAAAATTTAATGGAATGACAAAAGAAAAGTATAACAACGCATAGAAAAAAATACAACTCACCATGAACAGGTTTTCCTTCAGAAACTTCATATATATCTTTTACAAAACTTAAAGTAGCCTCAGAGATGTGTACTTTGCCCGCTTCACCACTAGACTCCATTTCATTAGCTAATGTAACATCATTTGACCAAACATCAAATTTAAAACGTCTTGTTCCGACAATACCACAGATCACTTTACCAGTATGTACACCGACACGCATATTTACCTGAAATGATAAATATACGGTGAATAATTTCAAACAAGTAGCAATCTAATATATATGGTTGAAGACAATCGATGAGAAGCCCTTTTTAGACTTAGGGTTCGAACTGTTTGGCAGGAATCAGTGGGGCATATACTTAACGTTGTTAGCCCCTCTGGGGCTACTGCCGATCCCGAGCCCAGATAAAGGAGAGTAGGGCATGGGGTTGGTGGCCTCATCGAGTAGAAAACTAACTTGATAAACAAACGCTAACCAGAAAAAAATTCAAACATGGCAACTTGATAGACAGAATTAGATTAGACAAACAAGATAATGGTCATTGCAACTTAACGATTTATCAGTGGCACAAGGTGACAAACATCAGAACAAATTAACAGTTGAATTGTATTGATCACATCTCATATACCACTAGAAATAAAAGCCAGTTAGCTCGTAACGATTGATAGGAGGGCAAGGTAATTCCCACTCCCGCAAATCTTTAAATTTAGAAGCGAACTTACATTTATAGGTTTGAAATGAATTATATAATTTAAGTTAGAAATTTTGGGATTAACTTGCTATGATAAGCAGTTGCATTTTTCTTAACTATACCATAAACAACATGAAAGTTTAATTCAAATCGAAATGGTGGTTTGTTTTATTCATGTTTCTTGATATTCTTCTGACTGAAATCTAATCAGTCTCAGTCGGTATATGGGGATCCTATAGTAACAAGAATATATATAGAATAGATAAACGGCGGCTAGCAGCGGAACTGTCCAGGACGTGCGTTTTGTACTATTTGAGATTCGTCAGCTAGACGTACTTGCATCTCAGAGTTGGTGTTTTCTCCGGGACTCGAACCCAGTACCGTTTGCTCAAAATGCTTCGAATTTGAAGGTTACTAGTAAATACTGCTGCGTAAATCTTTCCCAAGTAAATATTAGCTTTCTTAAGAAATGATACTGATGATGTAATTTGAGGTAAAACTCAACTACTCAGTGTACTAACAGAACCATAAATGATGATAACAGATTACTACTATCATATTCCGATTTTCCTCACTTTGCATCTTATTAATTGTATCGTGTTGTGTTAATATGGTAACTTGGGCCAACACACATTTGTGCCAGGTTCTACTACTATAGTGATGGTGACTGAATGATTGATATCAGACGTTTAACTGATATATTAAGAAACAAGTATGAAAGTATTTCTTTTTATGTCAAATAGAATCTCCACATCTAAAGTAAGTTATTAAAGATGCGAACTAATTGGAATGAGTGGAAACTGGTTATAAAAAGATTGCAGAATAATGATTCTAACAATAACTTAAGATATTTTAAATGTGGACCCGCATAACTGAACTATTTCCCTTCACAAAGCTAGTCGGAGTTCCAGTGAGAAACAATGGTGACCACTGGAGTTTAATCCATATCGGGTATGAAGCAGCTGCCCACTAAAGACAGTGGACGAGGTCGCGCAATACCATGGATTGGTTGAAATCGGATCCCGACTCAGTGATCTAGAGATTAAGCGTCCGCTTGGCAGACAGAAGGTTCTAGGTTCGATTCGTGTATACAGGGTCGTGGATGTGCAGTGTTGAGGAGATTGATGACAAGACGAAATAGACACCCATTGCTTCCAGGTTCCAAATGGTGATCTAACATTATTCAGTTGTTTACGATTTCACCCAGGCATCGGGGTAAAACTAAATAGAAGTTATACATTCAATGAAACGTATATATTTGTAGAGAACCTCTCACTCACCTCCTCAGAATGATCTTCATCAAATTGTTGTATAGCCAAACACATTGCTCTACCCATTTCCACTGTTCGTTCAGCATGATCATCGATTGGATTTGGACAACCAGCGACACAATAATAACAATCACCAAGAGTGGCAATTTTTTCACACCCAATAATTTCGCATAAACGATCAAATCTACAAAGAAGAAGAATAGCAAGAAAAAACGAACTGAAAATACATACCATACACTACTACTGAGCTCTGTATATACTGCAAGTTTAGGCAACCAGACGGTAGCGTTAGCCTTCACACTTTGAGAATGGTTCACAGCAAAGTACCCACCGAACGAGTTGAGTATTTCCTTTCGAATAGAGCACAGACACTAAGACCGCGCAACCGGACAACATTCTTATCTGTTTCGTCAAATTGTATAGCAAAATATTTTTAATATTCAGAAAAGAAATAGTTGACCGAACGACTATGAGTTATCTCAAAATTGTAAATAACATTCTCAATGAATGCAAACTTAACACACCTACAACTACCAAACACCGATAATGATGGATTAAACATCAAAGATTAATTCAATGTATTGAAATGCCTCTACTAGATCAAGAAAAAATAGAACTTAAGGTAATAAAAAGCAGTAGTGAGGTTTCAAGATACATGGAGATTAAATCCCAACGGTTTTTGGTTTTGACATGGTGAAGTCAAATAGATTACTGTACTCGGATCCTGTATGCGCGTTTCAGAAAGGTAGCATACATCAATGGCACGAGATTCTAGAGCCCTAGCTAAGGAAACCTATTGTCCTATTCGGTACAAGGTTCAAACATTAAGAGCACCAACAGCACCAGCAGTTTAGAGAGAGGTTTCAGGAGACCGGATATACGACAAGGGTTAGTCGTAGAGATAAGAGAGTTATTAAGAGATAGCGAAAGGACTTGACTGTGAGCAAGTTAATATCGTGTGCTGTTAGTAGTATGAGGATGGATGTCACTTCCCAGGTGCCTACACCATGGAAGAGTATTTCTTGGAGAATCTGAGAGGGAAGTTAGATTAGTGTTGGCTATAGCGATCTGAGAGCCTGACTGCCGAGACCATCGGATAACCGCTTGAGGCCGGTCGCGCACGGCTTTTTTATGGTAAGTGTCTAACATGTTAGCTCTGCTTTTCAAAAGGCCTTACCAACAGAGACGGAAATCCATGAGGTAAGGTGAGGTGTGCCACGATCTAGGGTCGACCTTTTCCAACTCCTTCCTCCAGTCGTGCGAAGGTAGCATTGCTGCATATGCTGGTTGTCCGATGCAAACACCTTACTGACGCAACATCCCTTTACAGTCAGCAGTGCGACTTCGTCCTGTTCGTGTACCCCGGAAAACTATTTGTGGAGGTTACTAAGCTCATGAACTACTGAAGATGAGTTTCAAACTGAAACAGAACAGTTAGTTGTCAAGATCAACCTATCCAGTTGATATTACAATTATTGACAGGTAACCAAATTCAAGTCTATAGATGTTTATGGAAAAGAAAGTGACAAGGAAGCCTTTTTTTAATTCATAAGGATTAATAATTATGAAATTAATTAAAATTAGATCAATCTAATCACTAAACAATGTATTGTCAATTTAGATAGTCAAATCAATAAAATAGAATATTATTATGTACTCTATGGATTCTCACAATTCACCATACATAAAAATTTGCTTTCCAAAATGATAATTTTAACAACATTCTAACAGAAAAATGTACATGGCCAGTAGCACTGATTGTTGAACAGAAAGTTTTGAAGTAAGTAGTAACCTTAGCGTCACAAGACAAGCCCTTGCTTGGAACCCTCAAGGTCAAAGGAAGAGAGGAAGGCAAAAGAACATACTATGACCAGAAATGGAGACAGATATCAGAAGAATGAACAAAAACTGGACAGAACTGAAAAGGGAAGCCCAGGACAGAGTAGATTAGAGAATACTGGTCGAAGAAGGTATGTGCTCTATTGGAGGTAACAGGTTTAAGTATGTCAGTAAGCCGTCGAACTGACTATTATAGTCAGCCAGTCAGTCAGTTACAACGTAGAACTTCGTACATAAGTGAGTACATAAGTTCAGGTTGCCATACCACATCAACACAGAGACGCAATTGTCAATTCAAATCCCATAGTGGTACAGACAGTAGAAGTATTACAGGTAATAGTGAAGATTGGGTTTCGAAGATACTATTCAAGAAGTATAACTCATTTGAGATAAGTTTAGAAAGACAAACGTAGAGGTGTTGACGAATCCAGAAGATTAGGATTTGAGAGACTACAAAGAGTGGATGCACTTGCGCTATTGCAAATGATTTTGAGCCACATCATTCAAGGTCTCTAACCATCGGTGAAGATTATGATAAACATCGAACTGACAACCGAAATGTTAAGCCAATAAAAATGTTAAGATAAGATAACTATATTATGTGAAGTTTGCCTATACTAGTATTGCTAATCAATTCATTCGTACTCTGTTACTGTTTCTTCACACTATCAATAAGTAAGACAAGTGTATCACTTTTTTTTTTAAAGTCTCCTCCAATTAGAATAATAAGTCATATGACTGATCACAAGTACTTTTAATATTCCTATTCATTATTCACGTGTTTACATGGGTAAAATATAAGTGCACTACACACCGTAATTCTTAAAATATTTTTTTTTTAGTGAGTGCATACTAATTATATTCTGACATAAAAAACTGATGTGACCTACACTTAACTAACAATAATTTGTCTGGACGATAAAAGACATACAGAAGAGCAGAGTTTCTGATTTTTTTTTCGACAAAACGTTATTCGTAGTAACTTTGCGACTAGTTATTTCAGGCCAACAGACAGACAGACAAATACAACGCAGAACTTCGTACATAAGTACATCAGTTCAGGTTGCCATGCCCCATCAGCACAGAGACGCAACTGTCAGTTTATATTCAAGAGTGATAGAGATAGTAGAATTATAAGCAGCAATAGAGAAGATTAGGGAGCGAAGATATGATTCCAGAAGTATAATTCAGTAAGATAAATTGAGAAGGAGAAAGGTAGAGATTATGAGGAATGCAGAAGCTTAGAATTTCATAGAACACAAAGAGTGGATGCGCACCTGCGCCATTTCAAACGATTCTGAACCATGTCGTTCAAGGTCTCTAACCATCGGTGACTATCGTCTCGCGGACCCCAACCAGGTAGCCCACATCTACCAACATGACTCAGTCCACTTGTCACTGACTTCATGGATTTCGGCCATGTTTTGGTTTGGCCGCCCCTAGCTTTCTTCGAATCTACTCCTACACTGCAAAACATAGCTCGTCGCGGCAGTCGATGGTTAGACATACGTAACACATGTCCTAACCACCTCAACTGATGAAGTTTCACTACTTCCTCTATAGATTCGCCATCAAACCAACCGATGTTCAACAATAATCTAAAAGGTAAATTATCTTATTCGATCAACTGCATGTGCATTTATCAATTAGCCTGTTCATACGGAACTAAGTATATAGGTTGTTTGATGCGTATTTCATCCAAAAGAACTTCGGAACATTATTTGACTTCGCTGGAAAGAAGAGGAGTTGACTAAGTAATCGAACATCTTGTGAACACCGGTTGTTTGATTAAGACGAATTCTGTGTCGAAAGTCATTTATAAGGTGAATAGAAAGCTGCCAGTAGTAGTTAGTTAGCTGCCATCTTCATAGCATTGTCAAAGCACTTGCTATATATCTGGAAGAACCAGAATTACATGTACAGAAGAAACTTGGACAACATCTCCTACCATGGTCTTAATATCTCACTAAAGATCTTTTCTTACTTTTCTTCCCTAAGAATCATCTGCTTTTTTATACACCTTTCAGCCCAAACTGATTTGTATACTTTAATTTGGAAAACCTTGGATTATCCCGTTTTTCTGATATTTTGACTGAAATTAGATCAGTCTTGGTTGTCATATGAGAATCCCATACAGATTGTCTAGATAACGCGATGGCATTTGAAACGAATGTTATTCAGTTTAAGTCTTGGAATGAACATCAACCTTAAGATACAGGAACATCTAACTGACCAGTTTAAAATAGAATTAAACGCACGTCTTAGATTCCACTGCTAGACACATCACTTCTTTTCTATTAATTTTTCCTGTTTCTAGGATTCTTCGGATTATAGTTCATCTTAATTTTAACATTTCATTTTATCATGTTGAACCTTCCCGTCCCGATTATAATTTCGTCATCAATCTTCATGATGAACGCCCGAGTTGTCAAAAAGACAACTCTTCACATAACCAATCTTTCTAAGAAGTACATTAACCTCATACAAGCTCTCTACTCGAACACCACTGGTCGAGTGAGAGCTCATGGCAAACTGTCAGCACGGGCACAGAAGGCTTGATTGGCTCTTGCCAACCTGCGTCACCTATGGCGCAGGCGAGATATCCGCTTGCTAACCAAAGGATGAGTGTACAGTGCAGTAGTTCGCTCCGTCCTACTATACGGGCGCGAAACATGGCCGTTAAGAGTAGAGGATTTTCGTAGGTTACTAGTCTTCGATCATCAGTGTTTCCAAATGTGGTGGTGTTTCGTTCTCTGAGCTCAGAGAACGAAACACCACCACAATCATTCACCTGAGCTACAAGTTTTCTCCACCATCTCAGTGTCTCCGAAGCATTGCTCGTGTATCCTGGGACAACCGTATAAGCAATGCTGTCGTTAGGAAACGAGTTCTAGGTAAGGATGGCAAATCAATAGATGAAGTAGTGAAACTTGATCAGTTGAGGTGGATGGGACATGTGCTACATATGCCTAACCACCGACTGCCTCGATGAGCTATGTTTCGCGGTGTAGGAGTAGGTTGGACGAGAGCTAGGGGTGGTCAAACCAAAACATGGCAGAAATCCATGAAGTCACTGACAAGTGGACTGGGTCATGTTGGTAGGTGTCGACTACGTGGTTGGGGTCAGCGAGATGTTAGTAAGTGATGGTTAGAGACCCTGAATGACATGGCTCAAAATCGTTTGCAATGGCGCATGTGCATTCATTCTTTGTGTTCTCTCAAATCGTAAACTTTTTAATTCTTCGTCAATTCATCTTTTTAAGTCTATTTCACTAGATTCTACTTCTTGATTAATATCTTCTAATCCTAACCTCTCTGATTACTTCTAATACCTTGACTACCTCTACTACTATTGGATTTGAATCGACAACTGAATCTCTGCGTGTTAATGTGGTATGGGAACATGAACTGATGTACGTACGTACGAAGTTCTACGTTGCTATTGATTGATTGATTGAACCAATCTTTCTTGTTTTTAAGAAAAGTATAACACACTGATCAATCAAATTCATATTCTTTAGAAGTCTACGCTGCTACTCATAAACAAAAACTTACAATTAAAATCATATAAATAAGTTGCTTATCAAATTAATAGTAAATATGAAAGTCACCAAAAATTCCAATATGAGATTAGTACTTTTATCTACCTTACCATTTAAGTCAAAAATCATTAAACTTACCTTCCAAAAAGATCATTCAATAAGTAGACAAGATGTGATGCAGATTTATTTGAGCTCATTTTAGTAAAACCAACAATATCAGCAAATAATACACTAACATTTTCTAATTGATTCACATGAAATTTTCGAAATGCAACAGCACGTGCTGGAGGTACAACAACAGCTGTTTTCGAGATTAAACTACATCGTTGACTATTATTGAGACCAGTAAAATTCATTTCTAAATCATCTGAAAATGAATTAATTTACATATAGATAGATAGATAGATATAAATAAGCGATAAATTTTTAACTTGTTGAAATTATTCATTTAAACAATACACATATACTGTGTATTATAGTCAATTAAGGTGAGTAGAAAAACATCGCTAGAAAGTTTATTCAACAGATGCCAGTCAGTCAGAGGCAACGTAGAACTTCGTACGTAAGTACATCAGTTCATGTCGCCATACCACATCAGCACAGAGAGATGTAATTGTCAATTCAAATCCAATAGTAGAAGAGGTAGTAAGGGAATTAGAAGTAATCGGAGAGGTTAGGATTAGAAGCAACAGATGTACAACTATCATGTTAGTTAAATTGTTTTTCTGAATGACTGAAGTGGAGAATAACAAAGACAATAGAATAAAATCGTTTAAACCAGTTTATTAATTCCTAGAAGACATAAGTCAAATAAAAGACAAATTAATAAGTCAGTCAGTCAGTTGCAACGTAGAACTTCGTCCATACGTAAGTACAGCAGTTCCACTTCCCATACCACATTGGCACAAAGAGATGTAATTTTCAATTCAAATTCCATAGTAGTAGAAGTATTAGCAGTAATCGGAGAAATTAAGGTTTGAAGATATTATTCAAAAAGTAGAATCTAGTGACATAAACTTAAAAAGAAAAAGATAAAGGTGATGACGAATCCAGAAGATTAGAATTTGCGAGAAGCCAAAGAATGAATGCACCTGTGCCATTGCGAACGATTTTGAGCCATGTCATTCAAGATCTCTAACCATCGGTGACTTTCGCCTCACGGAACCTAAACAGGTAGCCTACATCTACCAACATGACTCAGTCCACTTGTCAGTTACTTTATGGATTTCTGCCATGTTTTGGTTTGACCGCCCCTAACTTTCTTCCAACCCTACTCCTACACCGCAAAACATAGCTCATCGAGGCAGTCAGTGGTTGGGCATGAGTAACACATGTCCCAACCACCTCAACTAATCAAGTTTCACTACTTCATCTGTTGATTTACTATCCCTACCTAGTACTCGTTCCTTATTGCTTACCCGGTTGTCCCAGAATACACAAGCAATGCTTCGAAGACATCTATGATCGAAAACCAAATGAGACAAAACCGGGAGTCTCATCAGTGCCGATGGCCTGGTGACTGACGAAATCTCAGCACGGATACAGAAGGCTCGATTGGCTTTTGCCAACCTGCGTCACCTATGGCGAAGGCGAGATACCCGTTTGCTGACTTAAGGACAAGTGTACTGCGCAGTAGTTCGCTCCATCTTACTTTATGGCTGTGAAATATGGCCAGTGAGAGTAGAAGATACTCGTCGGTTATTGGTTTTCGATCATAGGTGTCTTCGAAGCATTGCTCGTATATCCTGGGACACCCGAGTGAGCAACGCTGTTATTAGGAAACGAGTGCTAGGTAAGAATGGCAGATCAATAGATGAAGTGGTGAAACTTCATCAGTTGAGGTGGTTGGGACATGTGCTGCGTATGCCTAACCACCGACTGCCTCGACGAGCTTTGTTTTGTAGTGTAGGAGTAGGTTGGAAGAAAGCTAGGGGCGGCCAGACCAAAACCTGGCAAAAATCCATGAAATCATTGACGAGTGGACTTAACCATGTCGGTAACTGTCGACTACCTGGTTGGGGTCCGCGAGGTGATAATAATCGATGGTTAGAGACCTTAAATGACATGGCTCAAAATCGTTCGCAATGGCGCCAGTGCATTTATTCTCTGTGTTCTCTCAAATCCTAATCTTTCTAAACTTTTCTCACTGAATCATACTTCTTAAATAATATCTTCTAATCCTAACCTCTCCGATTACTTCTAATACCTTTACTACCTCTTCTACCATTGGATTTGAATTGACAATTACATCTCTGTGCTGATGTGGTATGGCGACATGAACTGATGTACTTACGTACAAAGTTCTACGTTGCATCTGACTGACATCTGACTGATGATCGAAAACCAGTAATCTACGAATATCTGCTACTCTGATTGGCCATGATTCGCATCCACCCATACTATAAGGAATACTAATTGTGACTGGTTCAAAAATACACTACATTAACATTATTTTCACCAATAATAATATTAACTGATTTCCTATTTTATAAAACTAACCTTGTTGTACAGATTGTTGTTGTTGTTGTTCACAATTACTACCAGAATTCGCCTTTTTCAAAGCTTGCACTTCATTGTCATATTCACTATCTTCACCATCAGCAATATAACTAAGACCACTACTTTTATACTCTTCTTCACGTAAATTCATTTGATTGGTTTGATTGCGTAATTTTTTCTTGTTCAATTTTCCACGATGAATTTGTTGTTTAGTAGATGCATGATTAGTTTTACGTTTATTTTTGGAACGTCGACAATCATCAACACCATCAACATCATCATCATCATTAGTGTCATCATGTTCCATGTTGCTTTCATTGCCCACCTCACGCATTACTTCTTGAGCAACTTGATTAGGCATTAATGAACGTATCATATCATCACGTATTTCTTGTTCTTTTTTTAATGCTTTACGCATTAAAGCGTTGTAACCCATACGTAGAAATGTGGATCGACGCCAAACCTATTGGTTGTTTTTTTGTAGTAAAAAATGCAACATTACTAATAAAAAGTGCGAAAAAAAAACACAATTTATCAGAAAGACAGAAGAAAAAATTACTAACGAACTACAAGTAAATGCAAGTTAGTGTCATTTAAATTTGCAATGTATCGACACATTTTCGTTCGATATTATCATTTTATTTTCTTATTAGGAATTAATACAGACCAGTAAAAACTCATTGCTGTCAGTCAGTCAGATGCAACGTAGAACTTCGTACGTAGGTACGTACATCATTTCAAGTTGCCATACCACATTAGCAAACACAGATGTAATTGTCAATTCAAATCCAATAGTAGTAGAGGTAGGTAAGGTATTGGAAGTAATCGAAGAGGTTAGGATTAGAAGATATTATTTAAGAAGTATGATTCAGTGAGAAAAGTTTAGAAAGACAAAACTAGAGGTGTTGAAGAATCCGGAAGATTAGGATTTGAGGAAACGCAAAGAATAAATGCACCTGCGCCATTGCGAACGGTTTTGAGCCATGTCATTCAAGGACTCTAACCAATGTAGTCTAGAACGGGGTTTCAAGAGACCAGGAACGACGTTTCGTGGACTTGCTTCGTCTGCATTAGCGGTGCAGTCAGAAAAGGGAATGTGAGTAGAGTTAGTCGTAGAAATAAGAGAGATATTAGGGGGTGTAGGATTTGATTTTGACCAATTTGGTCTCGCGTGCTGTTACGGGTATGAGGGCGGTTGTCATTTCCCGGCTGCCCACACCGTGGAAGGTTGTTTCTTGAGGGACCTGAAAAGGAAGATAGATTAGTGTTGGTGCGTGACCGCAGAGCCCAATGGACAACTGCTTGAGGCCGTTCACGCACGGCCTTTTTGTTAAAGGTTTCTTGAGGATTAGCTCCGTTCTTAAAGGCCCTTAGTGGGCACCCTTACCCAGGGAGACGAAAATCCGTGAGGTAGGGTGAGGTGTGACATTTCGGAGGTCGACCTTTTCTAACCCTTCCTTCCTTGTGAGAAGGCAGCATCGTTGCAGATGCTGGTTATCCAAGGGAAACACCTTACTGCTGTCACACCCCTCTACAGTCAGCAGTACGACTTCGCCCTCAGACCTTGGGTAGCTGCTTTTAGTCTCGTCGTTCTCCAATCGACCTGCCTGGCATGGTAGGACCTGCAGGAACATTTGTTCCAGCCAGTATAGCTCGGTTGTGTCATCACGACAGGCAAGCCCGACCACCACGTCAAGGTAGCAGCTACGGTCGGGCTGTCTACAAGTGAAATTACTAATCAAAAGAAATTAACAGCGATATGAAATAATTGTGATCAACTTTAGTCATGGCTCAAATACAGACATTAATACAGATCTATAACTATCTTGTATCCGAAATTTATGTACCATTCGAATCATTTTAAACAGTGAAATGGAAAATGTGAATTTATGAGGTTTGATTAGTGCTGGTCATCACTTTCCTCATAACTTAACGAAGTACGCCCGTATGTACCGATGAATTGATAGTTTGACGAAGCCTGAGTAAGAACCGAGAAAACGAGTGGTGGAAGAATGTTAAAGAACTGAAAGCGATAGCTGTATCCCGTAACTCCGAGAAACTGTCTAAACTCATCAGAGCCCCAGGCAATATGAAGTTAGATTTGAGTAAAGCAATCAGTGAAGCTGATGGCATGTCACTTAGTAACGTCCGAAAGCGTTCAAAATCTTAGACAGAGCACTTTGAGGTACGGATTGATCGGTCTATTGAACTAGAGACGTCGACCAAACTGCACTATATCTTATGTGGTTCGCGACTACTGATCCACCTGACGAAGTTGGATTTGTAACAGACTTAAATCGTTGAACAGAATTATCCTAGGATTGTCTATTAAAGGGTGTACCTGAGAAGTTTACTAACATCTTGAAGGCTCGATTCACAAACACCGGAATTGAAGTGAATGGAAATAGCCACCTCCTTCCCTTGTTCTGTTCAAAAAGTGCAGTTAGGTACGGTCGTCAAATATTACCACTTCTCTTCACCTTTGTCATAGAAGACAATTTGGAAACAGCTATGATCGAAACAGGTAGCTGTGGAGGGGATCTTTTAAATGGACACAGACTTCTCGATAGTTTTATGTGAATGATACTCAAACTATGCAAATCACACTTAATCAGTTACTGATCAGTGCCCGAAAGTACGGGATGTACTTCATCCTTCCTAAAATATAAAGTACTTATTCAAGACTGATAGGGGTCTATATATACATCCACTCTTGGTAATGACAAGTTAGAAGTAGTAGAAAAGCGCGTGTATCTGAGTAGTTGTGTGGACCCAGGTGGTATTGTGAATAACCAGAATAGTCTCTGTATTATAAAACCCAATCTAGACCATTTTCAGTGCAGCTGTGATGTTAGTCTATCTGTATAACATCAAGTCAACAACGCGCTAGTTTGAGTAGTTCTGCTCTATGCTTGCTAAAACTGACCTTTCCGAATCCAATATATTCGATAACTATCTGTGTTGAAGCACAGGTTTTTCCGAAGAATTACTGAACTCCAGAGGCAACGCCATGTTAACACTATGTTCATAATGCTTAGATTCGGCAATATGCATTCAGCCATAGTGACGATAACTCAGTGGGTGTCACCATCTGTAAACACTAATTTCGATGGCTTGGATATTTCGCACTGATATCACACCAGTGGCCACCATATTGTGCATCACTTCCTTAAGCCGAGACTGAGTGAGAAAGTTGGAGTTGGATTATTTTTGAATTGCAGCCATGGTATTAAAGAAAGTTGCATAAAACTAATATGTCGACCCATCCTAAGATGGTGCAACTTAATGGCTTGGAACATAATCAGAAGAGGCTCAGAACAGAGGCCCGTTTAGACTTTACTTTAGTTTTTTGTTCACACTGTGGTGCACACTATTTCTGAAGCTCAATCGTACCGAACTTAGTTTGAAGTAAAGAAAGTAAAATAATACCATCCTCATTGATTTTATGCGTCTTTGTTTGTTGATAATCAGTTGATAAACACTACATGGATTATGTTCCTTCGATCTAAACACATATAATCATCTTTATTGTTGCAATTAACAGTTAACTTGTTACGATTAACACTATTAGACTTAACATATTTAGTATGCATCTTCCATTAGCTAGTCTTTGACTAAGGCAAATATAAAGACTTCATTTTCTTGCATTCTACTTACTGCATCATTTCTTCGTGGACTAATATTAAAAAATATAATAGTCACTTGATTCATAAAAGTTAGTTGTTTTAACAAAAGTAAAGACAAGATTTTACAAATACAGATCTGGAACTTTAGAACAGTTAGTAGAGTTTCATAGGGATTCGATTAATAGTCAGACTTCAAAACAAATAGTTGTTTGATCTAGTCACCACAATAGGATCAAGGCATTACACGCCAGTGTTGGTAAGGACCTATGGTAGGTTTTTACTATTCAGCGATGTTAATTACCTGGCTTAAAACTGTATATACAGATCCATCAAGATCAAATTTAGTGAGACTAACGTAATGAAAGCGATTGACGAATGCGACTTAGAATCTCTGTAAAATGCCAAAAAAACCCTTGTTTTCCTTTTCAAAAAAAGTAATGATTAACAAGAGCACTTTTTAAAATCGTCTTTGGAAAAAACCATAACCTCGTAATGTGAGTACAGCCAAAATTAAAAAAAACAAGTTATTAAATCGAAATGTTTTTTTTTTAAAAGCGTAAAATGCCACCACGAAATTCATAAATTTTTGAACATCAAACTGAGTTCAGGAGTTATAAAAGGATATTACGATAAAGTGGACTTACTTGAGACATCAAGTGAAGATTAATTCCAATCAAATGAACGCACAAATGACCGACGAAAAACAATAGTACAAACCAGCCTGGGACTTGACCATACCTCACACTTGCTAAAACTATTTGCAAGATACTGACAGGCCCGCATATTGCTAACAGCTGCCATAAGCGCAAAGGAGCCATGGTATATGTGATTAATACGAGTTGTAGAATTAAGCTGAGATTAAAAGCCAAAGTAGCACCAGGTTGCGATGGAATAAACGAAAGCAAGCCCAGTAAGCATGAAAACCATGCATGACTTCCACTGATTAAAATAGCTCGGGGTCTGAAGATTTTGTCGATGAAGCTCGTTAAGAAATAAGTAATTGAAATTACAACACCAAGACTAAATCCGATTCTGTACATTAAACAACTAGGATGTTGTAAGATTGAGAAATACAACAACCAAACGGCCGACAGGAAAGTTGTTAGCGCAGCACCAAAACGGAATCTCCCACGAGAGCTCGGGTACGTGCATTTATAGTAAAATGATTCCAACACTTCTGAATCAAATTTGAGGTTAAGTATACCTCCAGAGCATCTCTCAAATAAGTAAAACCCCTTAATCCTGCGTTTCCCGGTTGATTTGATCTCCTTAGCACTGTCAAAATTATTTACTAAGGTCATTGTAAGACTAGTAAATTATGTAGATATCTGAAACTTCATTTCAATGATAGCAATTAAGAAGATATATGAGTAACTGATATTAAAACATTAGATGTATCATCCAACTTTTGCGATAAAACTATAAAACCCTTATCAGACTATGATTACAGTGGAAAACTGATTTTTGTCATTCATTATTGCGGGTCCTTGAACGAAAGCCCAGATACCGACCATGTAGAGACAACTAAGAGTTATCGCGCAATTCTGAATGTGTTCAATGCCGAATGTCTAATATCTGTATCACAAGTTAGTATAAATTGATTGATTACATCGTACTTGCTTATTCTTGTTTGCTGCGATTCCAGATATAAATTCATTCTAATTGGATGCTATTTTAACCTCTCGGCTGCACTCATTTAAATGTCTTGCAATGTGATGAGGTGAGTTTATTTCACGGCTGTAGAGTTTCTGGATACTGGCAGATGCCACAATACCAAGGACTATTCCGTTTGGCCGCATATATTTTAAAAATATTAGGAACACTTTTGGAATTATTCCATCTAGTTGTCTTCTCACAAAGTTATGCGTAGAGCTCGCCCTGAGTGCATTAGCTAAGTAGTTTGAGGTTATGTTCATGCTCTCTGTGGTTATTAGACCGAGACAGTACTCAAATAAAGCATTTAGGGGTGAGCTTCTACGAAAGATTAAAGTTTCTCATACCATAAAAGATAGAATGTTCATAACTTGATATTTTGACATGTTTTAGGCTGTTGTCTATTTTATAATCACCAACTTACCTTAGTTACATCATTACTAGAAACCTAGAAGCACTGAACAGTGTTTTTGTCCCAGTGTAGAACTCTTCAAAAGGGCTCATCGAAGGATCTGAAAAGCGATAATCTAACTCAAGTTCCTCGGTCTTGTTCACGAACTGTTGACTTCTAAACCAACGAGTTGACGTCCAAAAGGATTAATAAAATACTTAAGTCAATCTGTTGTCTAGTTTCCACTCACTAATTGTGACAAAGTTCTTTTGATGCTCAAGTGAGTCACTTGGAATTTTTATTAACATCTAAATGACTGCGTCTTCCGCACAAATTAAGGGACGTCACGCTAACTTTGTCCAGAAGGTCATTAATAAAGATCAGGTAGAGGAATGAACGTGCAGTGGTTTCATACCATACTCCCAATGTTGAGACTCGTTGGCTCCAATGCATCGTAATTGCACTGGTGGAAAATATCCGATTCCCTATGTGTTTTCGAAACCAAGATAGATTTGAGACGATGAAACAATTTTTGAGTTCTCTGCGGTTCTTCTGGGTTTGTCTATTTCTACAAACATAGCTTTCAGTCTCAAATGAATGAGTATGATGATGTGATAAGTTCGTTCGTAACAGTTCTGGTTACGGTCAAATATTAGCTCACATTTGTTATCACTGTATAAATAGAGAGACTGTACGATGTTAGTGTGCTTACTTACTTACGGCTGTTACCCACAATGGAGCACAGGCCGCCTACCAGTGTTCTCCAGCCTTCTCTATTTCGGGCTCCCCTTTCCAATTCTATCCAATTTTTGTTCATTCTTCTCGAATCTTGCTCTGTTTCTCGGCGTAATGTATTTCTTGGCCTTCCTCTTTTCTTTTACCTTGAGGGTTCCAAGAAAGGACTTGTCTTGTGACGCAGTTGGGTGCTTCTCGCAGTGTGTCCTATTCAATTCCACCGCTTTTCCCTACTTTCCTCCTTCGCTGGAGTTTGGTTGGTTCACTCCCACAGTACGTTGTTGAGTCCTCTGGATGATGACTTTCGTAGATCTCCAAGTTTCCGCTCCATACAGTAGGACCGTCTTGACATTTGTATTGAGAATCCTGATTTCGGTTTTTGTTGACAGTTTTCCGGAGTTCTAGATGTTATTTGATTGTAAAAATGCAGCTCTTGCTTTGTCGATTCGCGCCCTCGCATCTGCATCGGATCCACCTTGATTGTCGATGATGCTGCCCAGATATGTAATGGTTTGCACATCCTCCAAATCCTGTCCATGAAAGGTGATTTGGTTGACGCATGTTGTTTTGTATCGTAGAATCTTGCTTTTCCCGTTATGTAGGTTGAGACCTGCTACTGCTGCCGAGGCTGCCGCTACACTGGCTGTATTCTGTTGCATTTATTGTAGCGTGTGCGATTGAATAGCCAGGTCATTTGCGAAGTCCAGATGGTCTAGCTGCATTCTAGCTGTCCAGTGGAGACCATAATTCCTAGTAACCTTGGGTTGACTTTACTTCTTGCGTTTGAAACAATGCGACATAAAAAATGCACTATATATTAACAGCTTCTTCTCGTATTTGCAGGATTGTGAAAGGTAGTCCAGTGTTTTTTTGAGTTCAGATAAATATTATATTTTTGCCTAAAGTCACCTCGAGTTCTGTACGGATTATGGTTCGTTTATAATCAATTTTATATTTACAGAAATTCATCCTAGGATTTAATGAATCATGTAACAAGTTACCTCGTACGACGAGTCGTTTTTTGAATCTTAAGAATATTAAATTGACCTAGCTCCAATTACTTTATTTACTGTACCAGTCTACTAACAGTGGTCTTGGAAAGGTAATATATTATCCATATAATGCTTAAAATTTAGCTTTCTACCACTTAAACAGCCCCAGTATTTAAGGTACAGAAGCATTTGTAATTCTCACCAGAGTTCAAAAATGCCTTCGCTTGCAAGTTGAATTCGTGGGATAATCTTGAAAGAAGGTTGTATGCGACTTTTTAAATAGTATCCCGTTTTGAACAACTTTAAAAGCTTCTGCGAGTTCGTGATCAGATAAGAAGTTGAAGAAGTCAGTACAACAAGTTCTCTATAAATGAAAATAACGTCTTTTATTAAAACGGTTAGCTCATCATGCTTGGATTAATGTACGTTGGTAGATGTGCTTCCATAAAATATCAAGATTTTTCACAAAAAATTAGTTTATGAGTAAAGCGCATCATTTCACGTAGTCCTTTGGTCTAGCTGACGACTCTTTTCTAACTATAGACGCTTAGACTTAAAGTTTGACGTCTGAAAAGCAGATGTTAAAGAGCTTCAATTTGGAAGCTTTTCCCTTGCTTTAAATGATTGTTATCACTTTTGAAATAGAGTGCAAGTACAACATTCGAATTTTGGAAGAACATATATTCATTTCATAACTAACTTCTATCGTTAACTCAAACACCTTCGGCTTGTCGTAATGGCCAGTTTCAGTAAATTTAAAGCTCATTTGGCTAGATGCTTCAACTGCCAATAGAAGTAGACGTCAACTCATGTGAGACTCTGTGACAATAGGCAAGTAGTTGGTTCACAGTATGTAGAAATTTGTATTATTTTAGGTTTATTTATCGTGAAGGCAAGAATAACCTAGAGGTGTCAGAATTTCATCACTTATTTTTAATGATAAACCGAATGCAAATATCTTGCTGTATTTACATGCATGATTGTCAAGAGATACTAACTTAGTTAATATCAGACGAAGTTTTTGTGCTTGAATATTAGATATCATAGTCTGTCTGAATATATGGTACACTGAAAATCTACTGAACCACTTACTATAAGTACAGAAACGGGTTAACAAATACACTGGCCGATTTCCTGATATACAAATTATTATTAAATTGCAACCGTCCAGATAACACCAATTAGGAGTGAAGTCTTTAATTGAAGTCTCTCTTATACTCTGCACTCCAGCAAACAGTCATAATAGCCAGATAAACTAATCACGAAGAAAGTCAAAATATTAATACTGATACTAAGAAACGGAATTTAAATGCATTTCAAAGAAATAGACGGTTCCAATGCCTCGACTCCCATGATGGCATTTAATCAAAGCATGAAACAGGGGGCTCTTTTTACAAGACCTCAGATGTAGCACTCACCGAATCTGAAGTAGCTGAAGTATTAAGTACATACTGAGAAATACTGCTACAGTATCAAAAAGTATAACAGGCTGCTGAAGTGTTGACCAAAAGAAACATTTTAATCCAAATGATGTGGGGAAAATGACCGAAAACCTGCTCCTATCAAGAAGTAATAAACAGATGGTTAGCAATACTCATTGTCTCAATTTAGACCAGTCGCTTAACTGAAAATACCATAGGAGACAATGGAAAGACTTGTAAATGAGCTAAGGTAGAAAAATACAGGTTCACAAAATATATTTTTAGCTTCGCAAAAGCCTTCGATATAGCACATAACGTACTCCTGAAAGCGAATGTTGCGATGATAGGATTCACTGATCCACTCCTATCTTAGCTCGGAAACTACCCTAAGAACAGAAAGTTTCATACGTGAGTAAACACAGTGCATTTGGGCTGACAAACCTCAGCATCAGGACTTTTACATGGAACCTGATTCCATTATTGACTTGTTAGATAAAACAAGCTCAGCCGCACCAATCAAAGGAAACGACTCAAGGATGTGGAGACCCATTATAGATCAGCAGAACTAAACTGAGATTCGAAATGACCTCATACTGACTGAGAAATAAGTAGCAGAAAACTTGTTAAAATCCAACCATTTCAAATGTCATATGTTGAACATTCTGCCCTGCGTCACGCAAACAACCCACACCCTAAAAGGAATCCCGCTCCCTGATGACTCTGCGGCGCACAATCTCTGCCTAATAACAACAGTAAGCTTTAACACCTGCTCAAACCATATAAAGTAAACAGCCAAGGCTAACGCAAACATTCATTTCAAGAGAAGGAAGTTGGTGTAGTCATCTCACAACTGATATCAACTCTCTTCAGCGTATACGCATGCAAACACCTTGAAGTCTTCAATGTCGCCGAATCCACACACCTTAAAACAGACATGTCTCCTGAATCGAGTGCAGAGACGAAAAACAAAATGGATGATAAGGTTGAAGAACAAACCTTGCGAATATAGACTCCAAAACGTGGGACTATTACTTCTAAGTGATTTGATAATGGCGTACAACGTATTATTCACACCGAATCATCCCAACATCAGCACGCCCCTTTTGGTAATCCTTGAAAAATTGCACACCAGGGAGCAAGCACTGAGTTTCTTGGGCACTTTTTCTCACTAAGAGTCGTTGCGATTTGGGGTGCTCTCTTAGAAGAGGTAACAAAAACCTACTCACATACAGATTGTCTTATTCCGTTTCGAGCAGATGTCTGATGCATATCTCGAAACTTGATTCTTGTTGTTATTGTCGTTTCCTCAGATAACTAACTCATTCTATCTCACTCATCTTCTCTGTTTCCTTCCCCTTGCTTACACCTCAGTCTTCTCTCACAATCTGTACTGCTGATTAACTTATTCAATCATTTACATATTACTGAAATACTCCTGTTCTTACTGAAATTAAAATTTACGGCCTAGTAACGTAATAGCTACTGGTATCCAGAAACCCTACTTCCCTGAAACAATCGCACTTATTCAAATCATGGGACATGCAAGTTCATGGCAGCTGACTAGAATCAGTCGAGTGACAAGACTACCGTTCACTGGACATCACTCGATACCTGGAACCTTACTGAAAAATCCAGAAGCAAGGGCAAAAGAATTGACTGGTTTATATAAACTGATGAGAAGGATTCAGGAAACTGGATTCACAGCTTGAGAATTTGTTTAAGTCTTTCAAACACCTGTTAAGGTCATTGCGCAGACAGAATTATCTAGCGCATCATTTTGGATTGTGAAACATGTATGCGCTTCATGTGAACGTGAAGAAAGCCAATAACCTGAAAAATGTTGAAATCTCTGGGAAAAGTGATCCCTATGTCATTGTCGATTTCCAAGGTACCGAAAAAATATGATGAATGATTATTTTTTATAAAATGTTATTTCTGTCAACTAGCGTTTTAAAGCTCATATTGCAGACAGTTGTGACTCATTAGCCTTTCACCATTTTTACTTTACGCGTTTTGAAAGTAGTCCATATTTTTGCCAAACATCTATTCAAAGGAAAACGCGACTTGATGTTATAACTCGGTACTATAAATATCTTTGTTCTGTCATTGCTTTTAATTGACCTTTTATCCGAATTTGAAATAAAGAGATACAAAAAATATTACTGGTTTATACAACTTGGTTCAAGGAATATGCTAATTTATTCAATGAACGTTTATCGTGCAAAATTAGGAAGAGTCTCAAATTACAACCTAGCTAGTTTTGGCATGTACGATAATTGTCACCGATGGCTGGAAACTTTAAAGGACGTGTTCCAAAGTTATTCTGAATGGTTAAGTTGAATTGAGTCTTCGTCTTATCTCAGACACTAAGTCCTAAGCCCGTTCAGTGAATCTTTTCACGTCAATTTTTTTCTACTAACGCCGATGATGTTATTCATTCTACTATTCCGGGATTTGTAGCGATTATTTCAACTGGCTCTACTTATGTGGTTGGAAACATTTCACTGGCATATCTATGCCATCTTTGCTTGTAACTAGATAGTGACTTTGAGTAAACTCGTTCATATCGCAACAGTTTTGGTAACATGAAAATGGCTCATCTACCTAAAAACAAAAACTCATCGTTTCAGTATGTGGTAACATCACAGTATCGGTCGCCAAACTCCTGAAATCTCTTGTTTATGATAAGTTTTAGCCAACAAAACAAAATTTCTGAAATTTCTAGTTCAACGGAAATAAAATGTACAACAAGGGCAATGCAAATTTTATGTTAATAGCATTTTTAATCCGGGAAGTAACAAAAGGAATTTAATTTTTCGCCTTAATGTGACTCATTAGTCAGAAATTAACCTTCTTATACATTGTATTTAGTCATAAAGGCGAATTTAATTAATTAATAAATAGACAAGTCTTTTGTTAGTTGTTATAGTTATTTTTGATGTTAAATAATGTTCAGTTATACTCCGGAGTCTATGGTTTGTATAGATTGTTTAAAATGTAATTTTATGGACTGTCTGATCACTTACTATTACTAGTGAATTTTGATCGGAAATAAACCCTACAATACTTTTTTCAATGTTGTTTATCAACTTTTATTTAAAATCAAATAAATTTATTTCACTTTAAACTCAGATTTATTAAATCCCAAAGTTAATTTATCATCTTAATAGGTAAAAATTGAATAAGTGATAAATATTCCTTTTTGTTTGAATAAGTTATTGTAACTACCTTACATTTACCTGACTATAGTTCTGACAAATAACATTCTGCTTATAAAATGTACTTTAAACTAAATTACACTTGAATTACTTACTTACTTGCGTACGCCTGTTACCTCCAATGCAGCATAGGTCGCCGACCAGTATTCACCAACCTGCTCTGTCCTGGGGTTCCCTTTCCAGTTCTATCCAGTTTTGTTCATTCTTCTGACATCTCTCTCCATTTCTCGGTGTAATATGTTTCGAATGTTCCATGTGCCTAAAATAATGGTTGTTGTGATTATCAGAAGGGGTATCGTCCTCGTGAAGTCGCCAGCTCCATGATCAACCCTCCTCCTTTATCCGTCCCTGGGATCGGAAGTAGCCACAGAGGTTCTCCATGCCGAGTTACACTTAAGTTAAATTTTACCAAATATTTTAATCACCAAAAAGTAGTCAAATGTAGAGATTTAACTGCGATGCCCTGCAGTATTTCAAAATCTAAGTCTTAACTACTCTTTTTTCATCTCATGATTAATTCACGTATATAATATTAGTATCCGTATACTCTCTCGCATCAGTCTACCTAGTTTCTCTATGTATATTTCTTGTCAAGGTCTTTGAAAATAGATTAAAACAAAACTATTTATTTCGATTTACTGTAAGATACTTAAGGAAAGCAAACATATCGCTGATACTTTTAGTAATACCTAAAATTTAAAGTTTTAAAAATTTCATATGAAATGAGAAATAGCAAAGTTATCAAGAGTACTATATGAAACCAAGGGATATATGTCAAAAATGCAAACCACTAATAAAGGTCAGTTAGTCGTTGCCTCTACTTACACTTTCACTGATCGCAGTTCAAATAAGTTAAAAGATGATTCTTTTTACTACAACTTATAGCTCAGTACGTACGTACATCAGTTCAAGTTGCTTTATCACATTAGCACAGAGAAATTAAAGTGGTGATCCAAATCATTTGTAATATACCCATACTGTATTTAAATTATACTTCTTGAATAGACTTGGTATCTAGGACTTCACCAGCCTATAAGCACACTTCGTGTTAAAATATTTGCTGAAAATTAGAATACCTTTAAAATTCTAGTGAGTTAAGCGGTAGTTAAAGTTGAACTGAGGTGTTTTGAGTTTTAGGTTGTTTATGATGTCAAGTTAAGAGATAAGGTCATTTAATACAAGAAAAAACAAAATAAGATGACAGATTTAAAATCCGTAAATAATTATGAACTACATTGGAATCATAAAACGGGTTCCATAGCAGACTATTGTTGAAAACCTGAAAGTACTGGACGTCCATCTCATCCTAGTATATAACTCATCAACAGTGGGCATGCACGACTTTGAGAATAGGAATCAAATGGAAGACTTTCTTTCTCGCACACGATAGCTTAACCTATAGACTATCTAATGGTGTTATAGTCATTTAACAATACAAATGATAGTAAGATTACTAGGAACTTTTGGTTTGTAATGTTGTATTGATTTTACCAGGTCACAAAAATTCTCGCTATTTCATATATTTATTACCGATATGTTGTTATTTTGAACAAAACGATTACAACATGGTATGTGAAGTCAAAACGTATCATGTTTATAGCAGCGTAAATTTGCAGTTAGCAAAATCATAACAAGAAACAACAATAACGTTTATTGAGAACAAAAAGAATGTGACTAGAAATGGAATCTAATACTCCTGTTTCGTCCTATTTAGGACTCTTCAGCTGAACATACCTGTATCTCGGAGTTATGTTTCATTCCGGGACACGAACCCAGTGCCAGAACGCACTCGTTCTTGATTCGAACGAGTGCTAGATTTTATCTATTCTCCATAAGCTTATGTTATACTGACTTTATTGGAGAGATCTGCATAAAGTTCCCCTAAGTTAGCCAAATTTCAGTTAAAATATCGACAGCAGGATGATCCAAACCATTACCGTTTTAAACGAGTTATCGAAACTGTCATCAAAAGCGGGAGAAGCAATCATAAATTATGATAGTAAACACAGAAGTCTGGATTGACATATATTTTTCGGTTAAAACCTAACCAGAATGTCAGTCTCTTGTGCTTTTATGGAGACGAGGGCAGTTTTTACTTCCCGGCTGACCACACCGTAGAAGGGCTCTGGTTGTCAGAAGGGGAATCGGCTTCCTGAGTTTTGAAGGAACTTGGCCTTCATCATGAGATGCCATAACTCTTCTGAATGAAGACCTTCAAACTCTCAAGCCAGAGTTTAAATGGTTAGAACTATTTTTTCTTGTTAGCATTTTTGTTAACGAGCTGGTTTTCTACAGCATGGGATCGCAAAACCCAATCCAAACCCTTCTCCTTTATCCATGCTTGAGACTGGCAGTAGCCCCGGAGGGAATCCAGGAGAAGTTAAGCAGGATATTCATAATTGATTATTTTGATTGAACAGTGAGAAGAGATGAAAAATCTGGAAAATGTGAGCTTTTGGCGCCACACTTCTTGTCTACATCGTGGATAATAAGAATTTACTATCGATCAGATAATTGCTCATTATTCAATTAGAGTTATGGAGATTAGTGTTTTTTGCACACTTGAAATCATCAATCAATCATTTTTAGACCACCACATTGGAAATCTGAAAGCACTGGAAAGCCGTTTCTTCCTTGGATGGGACTCATTAGCAATGTGCATCCACCACTCATGCATCTCACAAGATTCGAACCCAGAAGCTTCGGTCTTGTTTGTGAACTCCAAGTGGTTCAGTGATGATTCCAGTGTGCAAGAAATTGTTTATTATTGAAATTTAAAATTAATTTTTACATATGTTCACTTATACATGGCATTCGTGTGGAAGATCGAGGGTCCCGAGTTCGATTCCTGTGTGAGTAGCAGGAGTCGTGAATGCGCACTGACACTGATGAGTCTCATACTGTAGGACGAAACGGCCGTCTTTCAGTGCTTCCAGTTTTCGAATACTTATCTAACTAACAATGATTGATTCATGATTTCAACAATAAATAACAATTTGCATAACTCTATAAAATGAAAAATTGCACCATTAGCTAACTAGTGACTAGCTTCGTAAGGAAATTCTCAATGTTCTGGTAAGCAGACATGACCAGTGTAGTTCAAACTTGTCAGGTGTAGGCAGTAACTACCAGAAACATTGTGTGAGATTATGTGAAGTCCTTAGGTTGATCAGGGTTGAACATTAACACTGTTGGATACTGCCGGCTCAGTGGTCCAGAGGTTAAGCATTCACGCTCAAAACTGAGTAGTGGGAGTCGTGGATACGCACTGACACTGATGAATCTCATACTGTAGGATGAAACGGCTGTCTTTCAATTCTTCCAGGTTTCTAATGCTGGTCTAACTAGCAATGACTGGTTCATGATTTCAACAACAATCATGATTAATTTGGTTTTCCGGTAGTGTAACAATTTTTGCTAATGTATTGTTGATATTCTCTTGATGTACTTTTGTCTTCAAACAAATTAAAATTATGAAAATTTCGAGTAGTGTAAATTTTTGAAACTACATTTCTTGACTGTTTAAAATTGAATGTGAATTTCGCATTCTAAACCTTGTATCATAATAATTATGAATAAATTTTTTTAAATTACAGTATATACTTATAAATAATACTGTATAGACAAATTTAGAAGTATTCTAACAGAATGCTACTATGTCAGTACTCCTGTTACCTCCAGTAGAGCGTCGGCCACCGACTAGCATATTCCTAGTTAGCGTTTTTCGTAGCGAATTGGTTTTCTACGCGACGGGGTCATCAACCATATATCCAATCTTCCCCCTTTATTCAGGCTTGTGACCGGCGGGAAACGGCTAAAGGGTTCCTAGTGGATTTACTGTACTCTGATCTGTTGACGTTTGTAGCACACATACTATTATCCTCTAATAGTCAAGGGTTCTCTCTTGTATACTGTGGAGTCATTGTTTTATTTTTCTTACTTACTTCCTTATGGTGATGAGTCCCATACCAGGCAGAAACTGCTGTCCTTGAATGCCTCCAGGTTTCTAATGGTGGTCTAACAATCTTCACAACGCCATAATTCCTTATGGTTGTTTAAACTAACTTGAACAATGATTTGTATTTCTATCGATCCCACTGTTGGCTTTATTCTTTTCTCCTCTCTAATCGCTGTACAAAATAATGGATCAGTGAATATTTTATTGAAACAATATTAAAGTATAGAAAATGACTCACATATATATATATATATATATATATATATATATATATATATATATATATATATAATGAAATAGCTGTTCATAAGGTCAGTCAGTAATCGAAAATCCTATAATCTTATAATCTTCACTCTCTTAAAGTAGCCAAATGCCTTGTTGTCTAATTGAATGCGCATATTAGGTGGCGTGCATAAATGGAGCCTTTTGGGGGTTGTGGTGGCGGCTACCTTTTCGAGGTTCCGCCAGGCAACGTAGCGGTTAAAAGCCGTTCCGAACTCTTAGGATGCTGTGCTTAGCATGGTCCAGAATAATGGCATGTGTTCATTGTCGCAAGGCCGTGGATGCGGTTTTGCCTCTCTGGGGTGTTAGGACCGAACGTATTTAAGTCACTGGGATATAGCTTTCCAGGTTGCCTGAAGGCGGCCCTAGACGATTTGTTTGGGGAAGCAGCCTTAAAGATCCTGAACTACTGACGCCAACCCCTATGTGGTTGTCCTAAACACTTCGCATCTCAGTGTACTGGGTCAACTGGCGTCGAGGCTCCCTAAACAAGGGTCTCCAGTTGGGTTATGTGATCCAGTGCTGAAAGGGTACTGGACGCCAATGATGTCTGCCTACTTATGTTGTGGGATCAACCCCTGCTTGGCTGAGTGCATGCGCTTGGTCGAGCTCATGACATCTACCCCATAGTAGGCTGTACGTTCCGGCTGGCCTTGTGGCACAAACTCGATCCCTAGTTTCATGTGGAGCTTGGGGACTCCTATCGATTGTATCAGCGCAAGGCAGTTGGAGGCCAGACAGTTGGAACGGCTGCTGGATGGCTCAGTAATCCTTTTCGGGGTGCCAGGTCTAGCTGGGAAAGCCCGTCTTACCGCCCTTGCCTATTGGGGATTGTGCGTAGTGGATTGGTTGGAGGGACGGGGGCAACTGCTCGTGTGCGTGCTTTTTAGACGTCCGACTTGTCTACAGACCAAACTAGACAACACGTGCATTCCCATATAGGGCAGGGGTAACCGTAAAACTGGCTTTTTTCAGAATCCTTGTGCTGCTTAAAATGCAGTGGCGTGCATGTACACCAAAGCTTTTCATAAGGTCAGTCAATAATCGAAAATCCCATATAATCCTCACAAAAACCACTCATTCCTCTCAGTCTGTTACATAATCATAACGATGATTATTATTTATTTCTATATTCAAAATAAATGTGACAAGTGAAAAAAAACAAAAAACAACTCTAACCAAAAAGTACGTCCGTTTTCATTCAAGTTTGTACAAGACAGTAGAAAATACAAATAAAACTGACGAAACACTGATTAGAGAGAGAGATACACTTTAAACATTTATTTTATTGGTCATAACTACTGGAAATAAAAAAAAACAAACAACTTTTTCAATAGTCAATGATAAATATTTGTTTTGATTTAAATGAAGTAGAAGTAGAAGTAGAAATCACAAAAATAAAAACAAAATCAGTTTACAATAAATCATGTTCCTGTCCTCCTGTATTATCATCTATCAACTTTTATTATTGAAGTGAATAATTATTGTATTTTCTTTTTTTTTTCACAGTTTTATGTGTGTTGTATATATAGTTATTTTCTAATGCTTGATAATGCTTGCCAAAAACTATTCAATGTCACAAAATGTTATATCATGTACAAAATATATATATATATATATATATATATATATATCACTTATACTACTAGATAATATTTACAAAAACAGAGATTTTATTGCAATTTTTAAAAAAATATTGTACATTGAATGACTACTAACTATGTTAGGAATCAAAATGAAGATAGAGTTCCAACAGGAGGGCCAGTTTTCTGTTCCTTTAGAATATTGTTAGTCCAGAGGTTTGTCATTCGCGCACAAGACTGAAGGTCTTGGGCTCGAATCCTGTGAGGTGCAAGAGACGTGGATGCGCACTGACACTGATGAGTCTCATACTGTAGAACGAGACGGCAGGTCTTTCAGTGCTTTCAGGTTTCTAATGTGGTAGTCTAAAAATGATTGATTGATGATTTGAAATGCGTAAAGTCCAATTTGTTGATATTTTAAAATGTATCCATTGTTTTTTCAAAAAGAAAAAGTTTATTGTTAGTAGGCTGCACAAATTTTGTAGGATGGAATCAGTCTAGTGGAAAGACGTGACCAGTGCAGTTCACCCCATGTTGGGTGTGGGCGAAGACAAATGGGTAGATTGATCAGAGTTAGACATTAACATCGTTGGATGCTGGAAAAGTGGTCTAGAGGTTAGACGTTTGCCCTCAAGGCCGAAGGTCTTAAGTTCGGATCCTGCGATGTGCAGGAGTTGTGGATGCACACTGCTGATTCCGTCCCATACTAGAACGAAAAGGCCGTGGAGTGCTTCCAGGTTTCTAATGGTGGTCTAACACCGACTGATTCGGGATTTCAATACTTTATTCTATTTGTAAATAAACTGATATATTTCCCGATGAAAATAAAATTCTTTCCGATGATAACATGTAACGACGTATTCGTTATCATGATAGGATTGTGGAGATTATTAAGTTTCATTCAGATCTTGATTCGAACAATGTTGGAGCACCATTTAAAACCTGACAGCACTGAGCAGCTGTTTCGTTCAAGTACTAAAAACTCCTCAGCAGTGAGTATACACCACCCCGAAAAGGGGATTCAAACCCAAGACTTTCAATCTCTCAAATGAACGCCTAACTTCTTGAACCATACAAGCTGATATTCAACAGTGTTAACGTCTAATGAGAAGCCATGAATAGTGGACTTCTATCCGTGTTGGGTATAAGATAGCTATCTAAACGTGGATTGACTGAATTTAGACATTACGTTTTTTTCTGAGTGAAGTATTCACTGGAATCCAATAAATCTAGTTATATTGATGAGTTATAATTCGATTGAGCCAAACAAATTATAAACGTTATCGTAATAGTGAATATAAAATACAGTTTTTGATTATTGGTCATCAAATTAGGAAAATTCGCTGTAAATAATGTAGAGTAAACTTTTATTGTAGAATCATGTATTAAGTTGTAATTATTCTTGTATTCTTTCGCGTAAAATCATTTCCAACTATTTGCATTTGATATTCTAAAACTGATAGTTTAAGCTACATTATAACCTGTATTGATAAAAGTGTCTACATTGTGTAATTAGTATAAAAACGGTGAACTTAACATTGAGTCAGAATACATTCAACTGAAAATTTTCAAGTAATACAAGTGCTCTTCTTGGATCACATTGTATATTCAACAGTTCCGGTGATTAAGTATTCACAGCGTTACCAACAAGTGATAGGGAGTGAAGTAGTCGAGCGTGTTGATCGCTTCACTTATCTAGGGAGTCTCATCAGTGCCGATGGCCTGGTGATTGACGAAATCTCAGCGCGGATACAGAAAGCTCGACTGGCTTTTGCCAACTTGCGTCACTTATGGCGTGGGCGTGATATCCGTTCGCTAACCAAAGGGCGGGTGTACTGCGCAGCGGTTCTATTTTTCCTATTATATGGATGCGAAACATTCCGGTAAACGTATAAGACATTCTTAGGTTATTCGTATTCGATTATAGATGTCTTCGAAGCATTGCTCGTGTATCGTGGGACAACCGAGTAAGCAATGCTGTCGTTAGGAAACGAGTACTAGGTATGGATGGCAGGTCAGTAGATGAAGTGGTGAAACTTCATCAGTTGAGGTGGTTGGGACATGTGTTACGTATGGCTAACCACCGACTGCCTCGTCGAGCTATGTTTTGTGGTGTAGGAGTAGGTTGGAAGAAAGTTAGGGGCGACCAGACCAAAACATGGCAGAAATCCATGAAGTCAGTGACAAGTCGACTGAGTCATGTTGGTAGATGTAGACTACCTGGTTGGGGTCCGAGAGACGAAAGTCACCGATGGTTAGAGACCTTGAATGACATAGCTCAAAATCGTTTGCAATGGCGCAAGTGTATCCATTCTTTGAGCTCTCTCAAATCCTAATCTTCTGGATTCGTCAGGACCTCTACCTTTGTCTTTCTAACCTTATTTCACTTAATTATACTTCTTGAATAATATCTTCAAACCCTAGTCTTCTTCACTACCATTAATACCTCTACTATCTTTATCACTATGGGATTCGATTTGACATCTGCGTCCTTGTGCTAATGTGGTATGGCAACCTGAACTTATGTACATACGTACGTAGTTCTACGTTGCAACTGACTGAACTGACTACTGCGTTACCAGTAAGGTCCGATATTAACTTCCTGATGTATTATAAGTCAATAATGTTGCGTTGTTGTACACTAGGATGAAACATAAGTATTTCTAGGTTTGGTATGTTTGGATATTCAACCAATATCCTAAAAGAATTATTGGTCAGTTCCTATTGGTTAATTCCTATCGGTCAATTTTACGGTCGTACTAGATATCAGTGTCACGCACTCCAATGTTGTTTCCTGTTGGTCGTCTTAACTTTCAATGTCACAGACTTCAATGCTGTTTCTTATTCAACCTAACTGTATAAATAAGCATTATCTGGAACGTTTTGTGACCCGGATCCTTAATCCTCTTCTGCACTTGGACCTCGTACTTTCTGGATGCTTGTAGAATACAGATTCTACTTCTTCTTCTTTCACTCAATGGGGATTGGGACACTAGAATTAGAGTAGAATGTCGTGTCACTGGATCCTTGATCCTCACTCTCGTTTCCCGACTAAGGGGTGAACTCGTAATAATTCAAGTATATCAAAATGACATGTTCACGTTCATGCGTAACAGGTGTTAACCCAAATGCCATCAACCCATTACGAATATCACGTACATACATATATATATCTAATAAAGTGAATGAGTTAGCTGCCTTCTATATACACCTCTCAGATATATTTATTTTTGTGTATAAATATGTTGGGCACAATCATAAGTTAACAACGAAATCAACTTTTCTAACAAAATTATGTCAGTATATGAATGCATTAAAGGGGAAAGTGAAGATTGTCTAGTTACTGATTGAAATCATGAATCAATCATTGTTAAAACCACCATTAGAAACTTGGAAGCACTGGATGACCGTTTCATCCATGTTCTAGTGAGAAGTCATGACCAGTGAAGTTCAGCCTGTCCGAATGTAGACAGTAACTACCGAAGATAGTGTATAAGGTTTGCTCAAAACCGTGAATTGATCAAAGTTAGATATTAACACCGTTAGGTACTGGCTCAACGGTCCAGAGGTGAAGCGTTCGCACACAAGACCGAAGCTCCTGGTGTCGAATCCTGCGAAGTGCAGAAGTCGTGGTTGCGTATTGCTGATTTCGTCCCATACTAGGTCGAAACGGCCGTCCAGTGCTTCCAGGTTTCTAATGATTATCTAACATTGATTGATTGATGATTTCAATTAATATATGAACGATCAGTTTGTTAGAACGTAAACAATTTATAGTTAATAATTTAAAATCTGTTAACATTCTATTTTTATTTCCCAGTTCATTGTAAATATTAGCTGATCTTACATGCCTAATGATTACTTAATCGTTTTAAAAAGGGGATAACTAATCCTAATATGAGAATATTAATTGAAAACCACAAATAGCAGACTGTATTTTTTAGTTTATATCACATAAAACTTAATATTTATCAAAATATACTACTAACATTAAAGTAATATTTACTATACCGAAATTATTATTTATTTAGACAATATAATCAGTAATTTTATTTTCCGTTCACGATCATAATTATTGTTACAATGTGGTACATAAATATTTATTCTCCACACAGATTATTGAATTCGTCAGTAGGCTGAACTACTGTTCGATCAGCCAAACTCATGCAAGTGGTTTTCTAAAGGGGACCATACTTCGTGACATTGACTCAATAGTCTAGTCTATAAGGAAGTAGAGCAATGTTAACAGATGAAAACACATAGTAGTTGATGACCTATATTGGGTTTTCCAAGTCATTTGTTCCGTCAAGACGGTGAAGCCCATATTTAACATTAGTTTGGAATCAGGCTTCCAAACTCTCTGATGTAGATTCTCCCTAGCCATCAACTCCGTTTAAGCTTTTCATTCTTTCAAGTTCGTAAACAATGCCTCAGGCATGAGAAGATAATGAGTAGGACTTTCCTACAACTGGTTATGTGTCCGTGTTCTCATGTGAGGAGATTTTGAGAAGGAGGACCGATTCTCACCACTCCTTGTTATACGAGATCATTTGATGGTCATCTAATCAACATTAAAGATTAAACAAATAGGTCGTTGATTACCACTTGTTTGTTGCTCGATTAATGTAGACATCCATGTCCGACGGAAGGTTAGTTACGTCCGTAATAATACGCTTTAGTTAATTAAATAGAATGATAACGACATACAATGGAGAAATATTTCATAATAATTAGTATTGCACGACACCTGTACACTAATATATATGTACGATTTACAATAATAAGATGATACTATTTTTATAAATAATTTTGAAAATAATATTGAATGTTTAACAAAGTAAGTAAAAGTAGAAAGATAAAGTAATCTTGGAGATTTTAATGAGAAGCTGTCAAAAATGGAGATCTCTATCCATGTCGAGTTTAAAGCCGTTACTTACTGAGAATAGCAGCAGATGGTTGCGTAATACCATGTACTGATTGAAATTAAAAATTGATACCACCAAGTGCTGACTCAGAGTTCTTGCACTAGACTGAAGATCCTGGCTTCAGTTCCCCCCATACGTGATTGTGGATGCTCATTGTTGAAGAGTTTCATACTAAGACGAAACCGCCGTCTAGTGCTTTTAAGAATTCAGTGTTATGAGTCTAACACTGATAAATTCATGATTTCAAATCAACAGTCTATACGACCCCCCAATACTGATAATTTTGGTGAGTTAGACAAATTACAGATTGAACCAGTAGCTTGACGAACTCATCAACATTCTATAATAGTTCACTAGATAATTCATTCATGAACTAAACATACTACTTACTGTTGATTTTCATTTTACTAACCTTTATCATTTTGACTATACTACTACTCTCAATTTGATTCGTATAACTTATATAAGTAGTATACTCTGCGTATAAATGATCATATCTTTTGTTCAATAGTACAAACAGTTTGATTGAAAACACTGATATTGAACTTAATTCATTTGACTGACTATCTATCTACTTAAAACAAATCTGTTTTAAATCGAATTGTTAGCTTCCAGATTTTTTCTATGACTGACTCAAATCAATGAGTCAGTCATCTGATATTGTATAACATAGTGAATAATAATTGTTCAACGTTATCGATACATTCAGATTCTTGCTAATTTAACATTGAATTATTCTAATGTGAGCGCCATTTTGTTTTTAAAAAAAATCCTTGAACATTGAATAACTAAATCGAAAATACTATTTCACCAGTTGAATAATTTTGATGATAGTTGTTCATATCAAGTTGAATTTTACAATCTTTATTGAAAATAAATTAATGAATAGAGGTTGTTTTTTTCCTCTGAAATCTTGTTCAATAAAACATGAACAAGTTCAGACATGTGTCACTACTTATACACACCTAGTTACATTTGAAGAGTTACATCATCTTTTTGAAAAAAAATTGAAAAAACACTTATTTTTTAGGTTTTTTTGAAACCATGCATCGATCAGTTAGACTACCATTAGAAACCTGGAAGCACTGGACGGCCGTTTCGTCCTGGTGTGGGACTCCTCAGCAGTGCGCATCCACGACTCCTGCACCCCGCAGGATTCGTGACCAGTGAAGTTCAACCTGTTCGGGTGTAGACAGTAACTACCGAAGACTGTGCATGAGGTTTGCACAAAACCGTGAATTGATCAAAGTTAGACATTAACACCGTTAGATGCCGGCTCAGTGGTCCGATAGTTAGGCGTTCGCCTACAATACCGAAGGTCCTGGGTTCGAATCCTGTGAGATGCAGTTGTCGTGGATGCGCACTGCTGAGGAGTCCCATACCAGGACGAAACGGCCGTCCAGTGCTTCTAGGTTTCTAATGTCGGTGGTCTAACATTGATCGATTCATGGTTTCAAAAATGTGTAACTTAAACAATCTTCACAACCCCATAATGTAACTTTTTTTAAAATTTACCTAATTTTTCTTTGTTTTATAGGACATAAACAGAAAACCAAAGTGAAAGATGATGATTTAAATCCAGTTTGGGATGAGGTAAATAATAAATAATTCCTTTCAATGAAATCAAATAGGAAATAGTTATTGATTTGAAAGGAAAACCACTGGTTCCTTCAGACAGTGTATTGATTAAAGTGATGGATTTTGATAAAGTTACACCAGACAAGTAAGCAATATATATATATATATATATATATCATGTATATGACAATTGTTATGGCTATCTATAACCTCTGACAGAACAGGTCTTAGTGACTGTTTTCCCCAGACCGTAGCCGCTGCCTTAAGGTGGCGTCGGGATTGCCTATCGTAATGGCTCAGATAAGCTATATTGGCTGGAAGTTTCTATCATGTCAGGCAGGTCGATTGGAGAACGATGAGACTAAAAGCGGCTACCCAAGGTGTGAGGCAAAGTCGTACTGCTGACTGTAGAGGAGTGTGACAACAGTAAGGCGTTTCCCTCGGACAACCGGGATCTAAAGGAAGGAAGGTTTTAGAAAAGGTCTACATTAAAGATATCACACCCCGCCTTACCTCACGGATTTCCGTATCAGCTCGTAAGTTAATCTGAAGAGCGAAGCTAACGCGATACAATCTTCCCATGAAAAGGCTGTACATGATCGGCCTCAAGCAATTGTCCCTTGTGCTCCGCGATCACGCTCCCAGG
>OX103974.1:5090812-5285844 GCA_944470395.2 Schistosoma turkestanicum
AGAATGAAGATCCTGGGTTCGAGTCCTGCTTGTGGCAGGAGTCGTGTATGCGCACTACTGATTTCGTCTCATACCAGCACGAAACGGCCGTATTTCAGTGCTTCCCGGTTTCTAATGGCGGTCGGACAATGAATAATTGTTGATTTCTATGTGTTTAAACACTGATCTTCATAACTCTAATTGAAAAAAACCTATAAAAGAAAACTGTTAGCCAGTTATTTTTGTTTTTCTGACTAATGTTCATACCTGTGCTAAAAGAACAAATTGCACATATACACTTAAAGTCAGTAAAATATTAGCTTCTTCATCCTTGAAATCACAAACTTTTCTCGGCTAGATCATTATTAGAAGCCTGACAATTGTTTCACCCCAATATGCGACTCATCAGCAGTAGGCATCCACGAACCTCATATACGGAAGTCGAACTTAGGGCTATCGTTTTCGAGTAGGAACGCTTAACTTTTGGACCAATGAGTCAGCATTCAATGATATAAATGTCTAACGTTAATCAGTTCATGATTAGTTGATCAGTGAATAATAAAATTTGAATGCAATTATTTTTGGGGACGTTAAATCCTCAGAACTCGCTTGATCAATGCCTTAATTTCGGATTTCACGTTTGCGAGCATGGGCTGATCAGCTGACCTTGAGATTTCATTTCCCACCAGGAAAATCCTTGACTGTGATTGGTTGCTGTGTATTTTAGTGTGCTATTTTTGTGTCCGACCCAAGGACGTTTCTGTCATGTATAAATAAACGTGATGTGTGTGTGCTCGAATGCATTCTACTTGCTAGGGCTTTATAGAATACATTTTCTACTCTATATCAAGATTTCTCTTTAGCTGTTACGAGTCAAAGGGATCAAGGTAGCCTACCAGGACGTTGGTTCATTGTCTAACCTAACAAAATCAGCAATATCCTAGTTTCTTTTAATTTTTATGATCATTATCGAGTTCATCTATTTAATTTTTAATTATTCTCATCAATTTCGTGAATTTTTCATCACTTCCGGTATTCTCAATTATATGAATCTTTTTAAAAATACAATTCAAATACTAATAATAATAATAATAATAATAATTTCATTTGTAATTAAATGATATTAAAAAAATATAATGATTTATTGAATTAGTCAAATGTTCACAAAAGAATAATTAACTTCTACACAACTGTTAGGGGATATTCAATTAAATATCTATCCTAAAGAAATTATTTTGTGAGTCTAATAATTCTATTGGTCAATTCCTGCTAATCAATATTTAAGGTCATTCTAAACTAATCAAGTTCACATACTCTTTTCAATGTTCTGTCCTGCTGGAGTTAGTATTCACAGTCGACTTAACTGTGTAACTATGCAAGTTTTATGCTTGTCCATTTCTTCTTCTTCTGTACAACACTTCATACTTTCTGGGTGCTTGTAGAATACACTATGGTACTTGATATCTATACAAACCAATAAAAATGACGGACACGGTTTCGACGTATTCTAAAATTATCACATATCTGTCTCGTTCTAATCAAGTTTATCACTTGAAACACATAGACTTTGAAGCTAAAATACGATTCTCCATGATGCACACACAGAGAGAGAGAGAGAAGTAGAAAACAGGACTACTGGGGTGTGTGCCAACCACCCGTAATCCTCACTAGATATTCAACAGTATTTATGTAATAATCTGTCTATTGTCAAACTGAAAGCAATACAAACCTTTCATATATTTCGTTGTTGGGGACGTTAGATCCCCGGAACTCACTTGATAAACGCCTTAATTTTGGATTTTATGTTTTCATGCATGGGCTGATCAGTTGTCTTTGAGATGACAATCCCCAAACCGGAAAATCCTTGACTGTCATTGGTTGATGGGTTGTTATTTTAGTACGCCATTTTAGTGGCTCTCCCAAGGACGTTTCTATCTTGTATAAATAAACTCGATTTTTGTCAGCTTATCGACCTTGTACTCTCTGGGTGCTTGTAGAATACACTTTCTACTCCACATCAAAACTTCTTCATCTACTTAGTGAGGGATTGGGAGGTTCTGATTAGAGTAGCCTACCGTGTCAATGGATCATTTGTCTTAGATCTCGTTTACCGACCTAAGGTGAACACTCGTAATAGTTTCAGGCATATCAGTTATCAAGCATAACAATGACGAAGTTGTTAAATGAATTTTTGTACTATGATAAACTCATATGATGATTGTGTTAATGTGTGAAGATTACTTAAGCAAATGAATCATGATCAATTAACTGTTGACTTGAATGTTGTATTCAAGTTATCAATGATTATAAACCTATCTGTCTAGTTTATAAATACATATTTATATAGTTATGTATTGAATCTCTTCACAAGTCAATACCAATGTGCTAACTAGTGACTAGTTTCATGAGGAAATACTCTGAGTTATAGTGAGGAGCTGTGACCAGTCAGATTCAATTGTTACAAATTTTGTGAAACCATGAATTGATCAATGTTAGACCACCATTGGAAACCCGGAAGCACTGGATGGCCGTTTCGTCCTGGTATGGGACTCCTCAGCAGTGCGCATCCATGACTCCTGCAGCCCGCAGGATTCGAACCAAGGACCTTCAGTATTGTGCGCGAACCCCCTAACCGCACTGCTGAGGAGTCCCATACCAGGACGAAACGGCCGTCTTTCAGTGCTCCCAGGTTTCTAATAGTGGTCTAACATTGATCGATTCATGGTTTCAAAAAATGTGTAACTTAACACAATCTTCACAACCCCGTAATCCAGATTCAATTGTGTCAAATGTAAGACAGTTACCCACGGAAGATCATGGATGTTGGTTGTGCAATATCATGTATGATTGATTCACGTTAAACATAGAGGTTAGGCGCTCGTACGAGAGAAAGAACGTCCTGGGTTCCACTCCTACTTGAAGAGTTGCACTGATGATAAGTGCCATACGGTGACTTAACGACTGTTCATTACTTCCAGGTTTTTTTTAACTTTGATCAATCCATGAATTCACTGAAACTCAATCTCCGTAACTTAAAAATGACTTTTTTCTAAACAAGTTACTTTTTGTCTACTATGATGTCACATGCTGAATATGTTCTTCATTATCACATTCCTGAGTTGTTGTATTTATTTAGATTCTATTGCCCTTAAACTTTTAACGGAATATTTTAATGGAATTTTTTAAAAAATATATCTATTTGTGGATCTCGGAGTAAAAATCAATAAAAAAAAGTAATTATTTTAGCATAGATTTCACGATAAACTGACATGAACTGATGGATTAGTTAAGATCAAGGAAAAGTAGATCAGTTTTCTTCCTGGTTTTATAAACTGTTTAATAATTTTAGACAAGATTGTTAGTTCAAATTTATAACTAATTACTATCAGACTAAACCTTATATTTGTTTATTAGCCTATATATATAGATATGTATGACTAGTTAGCCTTTCCTGATTGGCTGACAAGCCTCTCAAGGTCGTCAGAATAATATTCTTTTACTTTCTATGGTCCTCTCGAACTACGTTTTGTGCAAGTCGATAATATTACCGGTTACTTCATAATCGCATATCGAAAATTAGTATTATTTCTAAGTAATTATCAAATCAAGATGCTACCAAAATGTAAATTGACTGAAAACCTCATGAACTTGAAGGTATTTCTGTTAGGTTCGTCACTAGGTACGCTTGAAACTGTTACCAGTACACCTTAGCCGACAAACGTGAATGAGGCAATGAACCAGCCTCCAAGTAGGCTACCCTGATCTGCTGACTAATGAAAAGTCTTGATGTAGCATAGAAAGTGTATTCTACAAACACCCAGCAAACAATGCAATCAAGCGCATAAATCTCGTTTATTTATACATCATAGAAACGTCCTTGGATCAGTCTCAAAAATAGCACACTAAAATACACAGCGACCAATCACAGTTAAGAATTTTCCTGGTGGGAAATGAAATCTCAAGGTCAAGTGATCAGCCCATGCTCGCGAACCTGAAATCCAAGCGAGATCTGGGGATCTAACGTCCCCAATAATTTCATACATAAATAATATTTGTACCAAAATAAAGTAGATTTCCTTATTTTTCTAGGTATTTACATGCATTTAACAATTTTCGCATTTTCGTCAATAATTATTCATGAATTCCTGATGGTTTTGATGTAATTGTGTTTATATTAAATAGAGTAAATCACTTGAATCATACCAAATACATCATTGTTATTGAAGTAGACACATGAGATTTTATGTAACCGGTGATAATCGAGTTCTGTCATAAGGTTTATGATAATATTTCTCACTGTAAAATAGTTTGATGAAAGCTTGAATTCTTTAAGAGATCCGTTTCTTTTTTAAAGATTTATTGATATACTGAATTACACGAAACATGCATGAATCTATCTATAATTTCTTACACAAACTGTCTACAATAATCACGGTGAATCGAATACAATTGACTGTAACCTCTAACTACTTAAAGCTGTCATCAGTCAACTTGATCGACGCAATTCGATCAACCTTAAGGAATTTGTAAACAGAGCATTGGTCACTTACAAATCAGTGATCAGTTGCTATAAGTCAATTTATGGATTTTCACTAATACACACAATCATCATATTGAGAATGTATTCACTTGTGTGTACTGATCATAAACCCAAAAATTTCCATTGGTACAAATAAATTTAAATCATAATTTCATTGAACACTAAAATAATGTGGCTTATAAAAATATTTTCTTTGATTTTCAACTAGATTTTGAATTACTTTTTTTAACATATTGAAAAATATCACAATTTTTTTGTTAGTAGTGTTGATTGTCAATAGTTTAATTAATTTTTTAATTCAAAAAAATATGTTTGCAAATTTGTGCATGGTTTATCGACCGAATTTTACAAAAACAAAGGATATTCTATCGGGAAAATTGTGAAAATACGGATAAATTATTCTCTATAGATATATTTTAGTCTGTATATTACGTTTTACTGACAAGCAAACACGTACACTTACTTACTTACTTACTTACGCCTTTTACCCCCAATCGAGCATAGGCCGCACACCACTTTTCTCCAATCAACTCTGTCCTGGGCTTCCTTCTCAAGTTCTGTCCAGTGTTTGTTCATTCCTCTCATATCTTTCTCTGTTTCTCGGCGTAATGTGTTCCTTCGCCTTCCTCTTTTCCTTTTGCCTTGACGACTCCATGTGAGGGCTTGTCTCGTGACGCAGTTAGGTGCTTTCCGCAATATGTGTCCTATCCACTTTCACCACTCCTTCCTGATTTCCTTCTCCACTGGAATATGCTTTGTTTTCTCCCACAGTACGTTGTTGCTGATCGTGTCTGGCCAACGAATACGAAGTATTTTCCGTAGACAACTGTTGACGAATTCTTGAATCCTCTGGATGATGGCTTTGGTAGTTCTCCAAGTTTTCGCTCCATACAGTATACTACTGTCTTGACAATTGTGTTGAAAATCCTGATTTTGGTGTTGATTGATATTTGTTTGGAGTTTTAGATGCTGTTCAACTGTAGAAATGCAGCCCTTGCTTTGCTGATCCGCTCCCGCACATTGGAGTAACATACAAATAATATATCACGACACTTGCAGTTTTTCGCACAAAATACATGACTGGTTATCTTAATTCTGATTGGTTCACATAAGTCCGACATTGTATGATTATGAATTTTAAAGTGATATTAAAATATTCATACAATCATTGATTGATCGATACATATTTGTTCATTTTCGTCTGAGTGTATTTTTTTTCCTCTATTCGACGAAATTCAATTCGTTAGTTAGATAGTTAGTTACTGATCGTAAACTCACACGGTACTATAGTTAAAACAAACACACTTACTCGTGGGAACTTGAATTAAAATCAAATCAACATATACAAAGGAAAAAAAGCAAGATTCTTCGATACAACACAACATGCACCAAACAAATCACTCTTGTTGGAGATGCTTTGGAGGAGGTTAACACCTTTACATATCTGGGCAGCATCATCATCGATGAGAAAGGTGGATCGGATGCAGATGTGAGGGCGCGGATTGGCAAAGCAAGGGCTACATTTCTACAATTGAAAAAATATCTGCAACTCCAAACAAATATCAATTAACACCAAAATCAGGATTTTCAATACAAATGTCAAAACAGTTCTATTCTATGGAGCGGAAACTTGAAGAACTACGAAAGCCATCATCCAGAAGAAACAAGTGTTTATTAACAGTTGTCTATGCAAAATACTTAACTCCGCCAGTAGAACCTTAGGGGCTACTGCCGGTCCCAAGCCCGAATAAAGGAGGAGGGTTGGACATGGGGTTGGCGGCCCCATTCCGTTGAAATCTAACTTGCCAAAAAAACGCTAACCAGAAAAAATAATTCAAACCATTTTAACTCTGCCCTGGGAGTTGGAAGAAGAATCATGACGTCTCGTGATGAAAGCCGAGTTCCCTCGGAAGTCACGGGGCCGATGCCTCTTCTGACAACCAGAGCAACCATTTTTTTAGGTACATGGAACGTTCGTACATTGTGGGAGACTGGAAGACTATTTCAAGTTGCAGTACAAATGAAAAGATACAACCTCGAGGTGCTCGGCATCAGTGAAACGCATTGGACACAAGTAGGACAACTGAGACTAGCTTCAGGGGAACTGCTGTTATACTCTGGTCATTAAGAAGAAAACGCTTCACATACACAAGGAGTTGCACTGATGCTGTCCAAACATGCACAAAAGGCACTAATAGGATGGGAATCTCATGGACCGAGGATCATTAAAGCATCCTTCAAAACAAACAATCAGGACATTACAATGAACGTCATCCAATGTTATGAACCTACCAATGACTACAATGACGACGTTAAAGATCAATTCTACGAAAGGCTGCAGTCAATCGTCGAGAAATGTTCACCAAAGGATTTGACGATTCTTATGGGAGACCTGAATGCCAAGGTTGGAATGGACAACACTGGATATGAAGACATCATGGGACGACATGGACTGGGAGAAAGGAACGAAAACGGTGAGAGATTTGCAAACCTATGTGCCTTCAACAAACTGGTCATCGGTGGCACAATATTCCCACACAAATGCATTCACAAAGCCACATGGATTTCACCGGATCACACTACTCAAAACCAAATTGACCATATCTGTATCAACAAAAAGTTCAGAAGGACCATGGAGGATGTGAGAACCAGGAGAGGAGGTGATATAGCTTCAGATCACCATTTGCTGGTCGCCAAAATGAAACTGAAACTAAAGAAGCACTGGACAACGGGACAGACAACATCACAGAAGTTTAATACGGCCTTTCTTCGGGATACTGTAAAACTCAACGAATTCAAGATAGCCCTCACCAATAGGTTCCAGGCCTTTCAGGATCTACTCAATGGAGAGGAAGCAACATTGGAGTACAGTTGGAAAGGGATTAAGGAGGCAATCACTTCAACATGTCAGGAGGTCCTTGGTCGCAAGAAGCAGCATCATAAGGAATGGATCTCTGTTGGTACTCTTGAAAAAATTGAAGAAAGGAGGAACAAGAAGGCAGTAATCAATGTCAGCCGAACAAGAGCAGAGAAAGTTAAAGCGCAAGCCGAGTATACAGAAGCAAACGGAGAAGTGAAGAAGAGCATCAGAGCTGACAAACGAAAATATGTGGAAGATCTAGCAATGACGGCGGAAAAGGCTGCAAGAGAAGGAAACTTGAGACAATTGTACGAAACAACAAAGAAGCTGGCCGGAAACTATCGTAAACCAGAACGACCAGTGAAAAGCAAGGAAGGGAAAATAATCAGCAACACTGACGAACAGCGAAATAGGTGGGTAGAGCACTTTAAGGAACTATTGAATCGACCAGCTCCACTGAACCCACCCAACATCGAAGCAGCATCCAAGGACCTCCCAATTAATATTGGCGCACCTACGATTGAGGAGATCAGTATGGCCATCAGACAAATCAAGAGCGGCAAAGCAGCAGGACCAGACAACATTCCAGCAGAGGCAATGAAAGTAGACGTGGAAGCAACTGCGAAAATATTTTACATCCTCTTCAAGAAGATTTGGGATGAGCAACAAGTACCATCAGATTGGAAAGAAGGATACCTGATCAAAATACCAAAGAAAGGCGACCTGAGCAAGTGTGAGAACTACAGAGGCATCACTCTTCTTTCAATACCAGGCAAAGTCTTCAACAGAGTATTGTTAAACAGAATGAAGGACTTCGTAGACGCCCAACTTCGAGATCAACAGGCCGGATTTCGTAAGGATCGATCGTGTACTGACCAAATTGCTACATTACGGATCATTGTGGAACAATCAATTGAATGAAACTCACCACTCTACATCAACTTCATCGACTACGAGAAAGCATTTGATAGCGTGGATAGGAAAACACTGTGGAGGCTTCTTCGACACTACGGTGTGCCTGAGAAAATAGTTAACATCATACGGAATTCTTATGATGGATTCAACTGCAAAATCGTGCACGGAGGTCAGCTGACAGACTCTTTTGAGGTGAAGACCGGTGTGAGGCAAGGTTGCTTACTCTCACCCTTTCTCTTTCTCCTGGTCATCGACTGGATTATGAAGACACCAACTTATGGAGGGAAGCACGGTATCAACTGGACAGTTGGGACGCAGCTGGACGATCTGGACTTCGCAGATGATCTGGCTCTTCTATCGCACTCGCAACAACAAATGCAAGAGAAGACGACCAGTGTAGCAGCAGCCTCTGCAGCAGTAGGTCTCAACATACATAAAGGAAAAAGCAAAATTCTCCGATGCAACACAACATGCACCAAACAAATCACGCTTGATGGAGATGCTTTCGAGGACGTTAACAACATTACATATCTGGGCAGCATCATCGACGAGAAAGGTGGATCGGATGCAGATGTGAGGGCGCGGATTGGCAAAGCGAGGGCTGCATTTCTACAGTTGAAAAATATCTGGAACTCCAAACAACTTTCAAACAAAACCAAAATCAGGATTTTCAATACAAATGTGAAGACAGTTCTACTGTATGGAGCGGAAACATGGAGAACTACCAAAGCCATCATTCAGAAGATACAAGTGTTTATTAACAGCTGTCTACGTAAAATACTTCGTATTCGTTGGCCAGACACGATCAGCAACAACGAACTGTGGGAGAGAACAAGTCAGATTCGAGTGGAGGAGGAAATCAGGAAGAATCGGTGGAAGTGGATAGGACACACACTACGAAAAGCACTTAACTGCGTCACAAGACAAGCCCTCACATGGAATCCTCAAGGCAAAAGGAAAAGAGGAAGGCCAAGGAACACACTACGCCGAGAAATAGAGAAAGATATGAGAGGAATGAACAAACATTGGACAGAACTGGAGAGGGAAGCCCAGGACAGAGTTGGTTGGAGAAAACTGGTGGGCGGCCTATGCTCGATTGGGGGTAACAGGCGTAAGTAAGTAAGTAATGCAAAATACTTCGTATTCGTTGACCAGAAACCATCAGCAACAATTTACTGTGGGAGAGAACAAACGAGATTCCAGTGGAGGAGGAAATCAGGAAGAAGTGCTAGAGTTGGTGGATAGGACTTACATTACGAAAAGCACCTAACTGCGTCACAAGACAATCCCTCACATGGAACCCTCGAGGCTAAAGTAGAATAGGAAGGTCAAGGAACACATTACGCCGAGAAATGAAGAGAAAGATATGAGAGGAATGAACAAACATTGGATAGAACTAGAAAGGGAAGTCCAGGACAGAGTTGATTGGAGAAAACTGGTGGGCAGCCTTTGCTCCATTGTGGGTAACAGGCGTAAGGAAGTACTAAGTATGATACAGATTCATACCAGTTGTCTTAAAACTGTAAAAATGTTTCATTGATGAATCCCAACGAATATGAAACTTCGGTTTAACTATGATTTCACATGGGTTACCTTCATCAACTTAATGCACTCATTGTGAGACCACAAGAACTAGTGGTCTAAATATGACCCTGATCGATCAAATGAAAACAGTACTAACAGTATTATTTTGGATAATCACTCAACACTGACCGATCTCATGTTCGTTTAGTCATTAAAGGTGATCGAATTCTATGGATCAAGCTACAGTGTGTCCAATGATTACATCACAGACAGTATGTTGAAATGTTCAACAATTACATGTATTTACAGTTGGCTGGAGACTTTAAACTTAGGTTTTATACCAGCCGGTACTCGTCGTCATTGTATATCTTAAACTCATGAGAAAATCAACGTTGCTTGTGGAATTCCAGCTCGTACCACCCAAGGTTATGATCATTAGATCACGGCTAGCATGCTATAGACCTTGTTGCTCTAAAAGAGTGGACAATGTGATATTAAGTTACCATACTACTATACCAATGTAGATGTGTTTTTGAGGATGACATTAGACATGTTCAAGAAAAAATAAATCATATATTAAGTGGCTTCACACTTGTTTTAGCTTATGAATAATAATAAAAAAGTTAGGTTAATATATGTTATCTATAGAAATTAAAATAAAACGTCATCATGTCGATCGTCTAACGAGAGCTACGGGTTTATTCATTTTTGTATCTCTCATAGAAAGGGTTTTCTGACAATTAGTCTAAGATTCTATTGTATATTTAGTGAATTTATCGGGAGATAGGCGATTCCTACAGCCAGACACTCCTCTCTCTCTCTCTCTGGTAGCGATTTTCAAGTGACACTGTACTGCGTACTCAGTCAGTCAGTCAGGCAGCTACAACGTACAACTTTGTACGTACACACATAAGTTTAGGTTGACATACTAGATTAGCACAGAGGTAGTAGAAGTATTAGCAGTAATCGTGGAGAATAGGGTACGAAGATGTAATCGAACAAGTATAATCTAGTAAAATAAACTTAAAAAGAAAAAGATAAAGGTGATGAAGAATTCAGAAGATTGGAATTTAAGAGAAGATAAAGAATAGTTACATCCGCGCCGTTGCAAACTCTCTTGAGCCATGTCATTCAAACTCTTTAACGATCTGTGGACCCTAACCGGACAGTCTACACCTACTAAACACAACTCAGTCTACTTATCAATCACTTCATCGATTTGTGCATACCACTAGTCATTGGATAGGTTTCTTCACCATCTTCTGAATTATACAATATTAACTGATTTTTAAAGATTATTCATTGTGAAAAATTTCAAATTAAGTCTTATGTCTACTTTGTAAGTTGATATTATTTTGTCTCAATAATTATCTGCACTAAATTACATTCAAATTCATAACACGATCTCACTTAGTTTGTTTTTTTCATGATTTTTTTTTCCGATGAAAATGTATACATAGTTTACACGAATTTACAAATCATAATAGTTAACTAATTATGTGTACGTTACTTTCAGTTTTGACTGGTATTACGTAATCTGACATCTAATTAGTGTAAAAAATGATATTATTAATAATGATAATAATAAACGAACCTAAATGAGATTGAACTGAGAGAACAAAACATCAAAATGTACTCATTATTGAAGTTTATGGTGAGCTATGATATAATGATCAACATGGTGTGGTTATATAAGTTTAACTTCGAATTAATTAACTTTGATTACTACTTATAGTACTACTAATATTACTACTACTACTACTACTCACACTACTACTACTACTACTACTGTAGTGAACGAGAACACAGGTGGGGCAACTGAATTGTATTTAACAAAAATTACAGAGTTACTCAGTAAAATCGGAAAACCATATCGTAAATCGTTAGTTAATTTGCAAAATATCAGTTCATCATATCGAAGTGGACTGTTCCTGTTGCAAAACATCAATCCATTGTCACTATTCATGCGTTTCATACAAATCGCATTGTGTTCCAGCTCTTCCTTTCTTGATCTTCCCCCATCTTCTTCTGCCAGACATTACGTTTACACTCACGTTATATACTACTTATAAGTAGCTCGCACCACACTACTACTCATACTCATACTACTACTACTACTACTCATACTCATACTACTACTACTACTACTACTACTACCACTACTACTACTACTACTACTACTACTACTACTACTACTACTACTACTACTACTACTACCATCAGATGAGATTGAACTGAGAACAAAAATCAAATGTACTCATTATTGAAGTTTCTGATGACATTTCATTTTTGGCATAAGCTCATAGTATCATAATCAATATGTTGTATTTATATAAGTTGAACTTTTAATATTAAGGTGACTACTACTGTTACTACTATTTTTGTAGGTACCTTTTTCTTTGGTTATTAATTACTCATCAAAAAAAAATTATGTCACTATTTTTTTTTGACATCTAATTAAACTTATTATTGGTAGATAGAGAAAAAAAGTTCTCTTAAAAATTTGTTGTTTTTTTTTGAAAAAAACAGATTTATTACTACTAATATGAGTTGACGTATTATATACTATTTAAGTAGGCTAGAGGATTTTGAGGCAATTTTTCCTCAATTATATATTGAGGATCAATAACGAGCGACTAATTGAACGGACATGAGAATTTGTGGCTTGTGTTGGCTGACATTTATCGTGAAGGTGTAGATATGATGTTGAAAGGATCGGTACTTGATTACAATTGAAAATGTATCACTGATGGCTTATGTCAAAAAAGTCAATGCTTCATTTGTCTTGGGAGTCTCATCAGTGCTGATGACCAGGTGTGTGACGAAATCTCAAAACGAATACAAAAGACTCGATTGGCTTTTGCCGACTTGCATCAATTTACGGTGTAGGCGAGAAATCCCTCTACTGCTGTGCAGTACATCCGTCTTACTGTACGGTTGAAAAACATGGGTAGTGAGATTACTGGTTATTCAAAAGCTACTAGTATACGATCATAGGTGTTTTCGAAGCACTGCTCATATGTCGTCTGACCACCAAGTAAGCTATACTGGTGTTGCGAAAAGAGTAAGAATGGCAGACAGGTTGGTAAAGCAGTGAATCTTCATCAGTTGAAGAAGTTGGGACATCTATTATGACTATCTGACCACCGACTGATATGTTGGTAGGTGTAGACTACCGGGTAGCGGTCCGCGAGATAAGAGTAAATGATAGTTAGGGACTTGAATGATAAGGCTCAGGATCGTTAGCAACTTCGCAGATACATCCATTCTTTTCTTCTCCCATGACCTCAGGACGTTTTCTTATCTCCTTTTAAATTATTTCACTGCACTATACTTGAATAATATCTTCGAACCCTAATCTTCTGCATTATCTCTAACACTTCTGCTTTCTCTACTACTACTATGGGATTTGAATCGACAACTCGATGTCTATGTGCTAATGTGGTATGGCAACCTGAAGTGATGTACCGACGTACGACGTTTTACACTGTTTATGACTAGGTGTTAGTACTACTACTACTACTACGAATAATAACAATAGTAATGACCTTATTCAAACCCTTGTCATGATCAAATACGTAGTATTAACATTTCACAAGGAACCTGTCTCATTAGGATTATTGCAAGCTTAGTACCGATCAGTTGACAGTATATTGCAACTCTCATCCAGTATCATCAGTAAAAACTATCCTACTTCTAGCATGTCCGAACTACACTGGTCACAGATTTCTTTGAGAAATTTTTTAAACTATTAAGCCATGGTTTTCTGATGTACAGCAGCCTATGGAGATTAACCTAAATTGACGACAACAGAAGAAATATATAGATGTATTGAAGTCATGCATAAATCAATGTTAGACTACCATTAGAAACCTGTAAGCACTGGAGTGTCAGAATTTAGGCTCTCACACGCATACCGAAGGTCCTAGGTTCGAATCCTGCGAGGAGCAGGAGTCGTGGATGCGCACTGCCATTGATAAGTCCCATACCAGGACGAAACGGCCGTCTTTCAGTGCTTCCAGATTTCTAATGGTGGTCTAACAATGATTGATTGATGATTTCAAATGTGTAAAAACACAAACCTCCGAAACTCTGCCTGAAAAGATAAACTACCGATTTCCATTTTAGAATAGCAAATCAACTGACGAGGTAGCTAATCTCTATTGATTAAAATAGTTAAGATATGTGTTACGTATGCGCAAACAATGATTACATCTATGAGTGATAATGACTGCTGCTAGAGTAGGGTGAAAGAATGTTAGGGTAGACCAAACCAAGATGCAACAGCAGACTATGAAAACACTGACTGCTAAACGGAACCATGTAGATAGGCTAACTGATTAAAATTAGACTAATTATCGTAATCAATAACTGAAGATTCCAACTGAAGGATTACAACTCAGTCGTCTACAAAGAACATGAGCAAGTGGTAATTTTCCAAAGCTCTACATTCAATCTTTGATGACGGTTTTGTCTACTTAGTGCTCCCGAGTCGCCAACAAATACCATAGGTTTAATCTGTTTACTATCCAACTATCTAGTCAAACACAAAGTGAATGAGTGATGTAATCTACAAATATTCAACTTTATTTAAAAGCATTGAAGTGTTTGAAAATAAAAAAACTATCTGATTGATAGAAATAATCTAATTTTTTTTATTTCAGAAATTGTATGTAAGGAACGAACAGATTTTTCCACAGATCGATAAAATTTTACAGCAGAAAGACAAATGGTAAATTTGTAGAAACTGAATCAAAACTGTGTGGTATTGATTATTTTATCTAAATATATAATTAGGAAATGATGTATTGGGAAGAATGTAGTCGATCAGTAAATAAAATTGGCTAGACATACTATATATGTGTTAATTGGTCAATGGAATTCGATTGATACTGGAAATTAAATAATACGATGTGAATTAACGAGCGCTTATAGGGGGAAATAATGTTTAAGACGATTAAATTTATTTTTTTCAATTAGAGTTATAAAGATCAGTGTTTTCTTCCAGTGAAATCATCAATCAATCAGTCATTGTTAGATTACCATTAGAAACTTGGAAGCACTGAAAGACGGCAGTCAAGTCATGGTATAGGACTCATCAACAGTGCGCATCCACTACTCTGGCTACTTGTGAGTATCAAACAGAACTAATAAGATCGATGCGCTGTAGATTTGATTTTGTACAGATAGGCTATCAACACAGTTGCACCAAAGATGATCCATATTGACATTCTCCATATATAGAATCATGCCATAATTCAAACCATCACTAGAACTTATACAGTTACGGAAAGATACCATCGGCCTCATGACTTCCGATAGAACTCGGCTATTTTAAAATAAGACCTCCTAACTCCTAGTGTAGGGTTTAAATGGTTTGAATTATTTTTTTCTGGTTAGCGTATTTTTAGCGAGCTCATTTTCTTCGGGATGGAGTCGCCAATCCATTTATAACCTTCCTCCTTTATCCATGCTTCGGACCGGCAGTAGTCCTGGAGGGGTTGCAGGCGGAGTTCGTCAAACAACCACATACTTGTTACTGAAAAACTAATACTTTAGAATCTCAACAATAAAACTGTTTATGTGTGCAGATCTGTGTGTGTACGCGTGTATAGGAGACAAACTGTTAAGCATTTCAAAAATCTCTTGAACTGAATAAAATTTTTAATGAATAGCTGTTATGTATATATGAGTGAAAGCGATCGATAAGTAGCCAAATTTCCCTTCAATATTGTGCGAACTGACTGATATTCATCGATAAGTTATAGGATTCATATTTCAAAATATTAGAAATCGTATAATTATTTCAGTGCCATCAGAAACAAGTGTTTTACTCTTACAATATATGGTTTTTTAACTAAGATTTTAGTGTAGTACTGAAATATTGATTGATCATGATTATTAGATGCTTACATGGTTACTTTTTTCTAATTCTACCGACCATTTTGACATTATTTTTCCCTGTCAGTTGTTCTTCATCTCTTAAATATTAACTGCCTGATATAAATTGAATTTACATTGACTTCGTGAATCAATCAACACCATTAGAAACCTAGAAGCACTGAAAGATGGCTGCTTCATCCTAGTATGGGACTCTTCGTCGATGAGCATCCACGACTCCTGATACTCGCAGGAATCGAACTCAAGACCTTTGGTCATGTGTGCGAACGCTTAACCTTCGGACTACTGAACAAGCCTGAATCTACCAGTGGTAATGTCTAACTCTGGATTTTGCTCAACCTCACTGTAATGCTTGTTTGTTGATATGCTTGAAACTATTACGAGTCCACCTTAGTCAGTAAACGAGAGCGAAGACAAATGATCCAGTGACACAATAAGCTACTCTAATCCGAGCGTCCCAAGGCCCCACTTAGTAGAGGAGGAAGTCTTGATATAGCATAGAAAGTTATATTCTACAAGCACCCAGAATATACGAGACCGGCAAGTACACAAATCGAGTTTATTTACAAATGATAGAAATGTCCTTCTGAGAGCTACAAAAATAGCGTACTAAAATAACACATCAACCAGTAACAGTCAAGAATTTCCCGAGTGGGAAATATAATCTCAACTCGAACTGATGAACCCATGCGCGTAAGCGTGAAATCCAAAATTAGGACCTTTATCAAATGAGTTCTCGGGATCTAACGTCCCCAACACTCACTCATTGTCTTTGATAGTTACTACCTACACGCACCATAGCTGCACTCCAGAAGTCTCATCTTCTCACTAGAACTTTCAATATCCTTACTCACTAACCTAATCACTAGTAAGCACAATGAACAATTTTCCAATTGTACAATTATATAGATTGTTGTTGTACATTGAAATCCTGAATGAATCATTGCTTCCACGATTTCTATTGGTGGTCTAATAATGATCCGTTCAGTTTTCAATGTTTTAAAAACAATAATCTCTATTGTACTCTTATTGTGGTGCGATCTACTTATAAGTAGTATGTGACGTGAGTGTCAACGTAATGTCTGGCAGCAGAAGATAGGGGAATATCAAGAAAGGAAGAGTTGGAAGAACACAATGGGATTTGTATGAAACGCATTAACAGTGAAATGTCAGACAATGGATTGATGTTTTGCAACAGGAACAGTCCACTTCGATATGATGAACTGATATTTTTCAAATTAACGATTTACGATATGGTTTTCCGATTTTACTGAGTAACTGTAATTTTCGTTAAATACAATTTGGTTGCCCCACCTGTGTTCTCGTTCACTACATTATGAATAAATTCACTACATACAAATTTAAAACAATTCGTCCTATTTGATCAATTTTCAATTGTGTCATGAGAGGAGAGAAAGATTATCAACATTATGTGTAATATGTGCGATATGTTTTATACAATTATAAACTTAGGTTATCTTTTGTGAGTAGTTCTTTTGACGATCAAAAAATTCACTGATTTTCTGTTGTTTTTAAAAACTACTCTTCTGTTATTATTTTTTCCCGCTCTCACTCTCTCACTCAATCGCTTGAATAATGATGATGAAAATCAATCAATATAGTCAACTATTGAATTGTCATTACGTTATGAATTTCCACAAAAAATCAAAGGATTACCAAGTAAGTTTGTTTGTTAGTGTGTTCATTTTACTTCATTTTAAAGTGAGAATTTATTCTGTTTTATCATAATAGATTGTGTTTGATTTTTGTTTCTTTAAAACGTCTTCTCAATTGATTGTGTTAAGACCTGCGATCGATCTCAATCTTTTTAACATGTGTTCATCATATGTGGATTGTTTTAAAATTGCCTTTAGGTAGATATTGCCTAAAGGTGAAATTCAGAATGCGTATTTTGTCTTATTTAAGATTTATATTTAGCTAAAAGTTATCTGCATCCTAGAGTTGATGTTTAGTCGTGGAATCGAATTCAGTGCTGTCTAGTTTAAACGCCATCGTGTTATCTACTTATCTACTAAGTTAGTGGTAAGATTCAAATTTAGGTTACAAATGAATTAATCTGCATAAGCGAAGGGATATTCGGACTGAGTAGCTAAGTGAATATTATGATGACATTTGAAGCCTATGGTACTAGGTTTAAGTCCTGAAGTCAACAACTCTGAGATGCAAGTACATACAACTAAAGATGAGTCATATATAGAATGAAACGAGCGTTTTGAATTCTACTATTTACCAACTATCTCTTTATCTATCTATCTATCTATCCACACATCTATCTATCTATCTATCTATCTATCCACACATCTATCTATCTATCCGCACATCTATCTATCTATCTATCTATCTATCCACACATCTATCTATCTATCTACCTATCTATCTATCTATCCACACATCTATCTATCTATCTATCTACCTATGATAACCATTGTTTGAAAACATGAACTTATCTGATCTAAATACTCATTGAAATCCATAGAGCAGTGGAGAGTAGTTTCAAACTAGTGCCAGGGATTCAAACTTAAAACTTCAAGGACACCATATCAGTGATATCTTCAAAGTTTATTTTCTGGTTAGCGTTTTTTTTACCAAATTAGTTTTCTATGAGTTATGCTCTCGAAACCCCACACCCAACCCTCCTCCTTTATCCAAGCATGTGACCAGCAGTAGTCCCAGAGGAAATTCAGGCGTAGTTCATCTTCAGAGTACTGAGTTGTCATTTAATACTTCGAATTTTAAAATCCTATCAATTTGTAATGTCTCATTTCAAGAAATACCCCATTCACTTCAGTGTAAAGCGACACTGCCAATCAGAACACCACATATAAGCAAACAATATTGTTTTCGGTTAGATCATAATCTATTTCATTTCATTGTGATTATTGACTTATCGATTGCCTTGATTAGTTTAAGATTTTCCTATGAAATATTTATGTATATTAGACAGTAAAGCCTGAAAATGATCTAATCAAAAACTACAACACTATCGTTCGCTTATATATGTTGATCTAATTTTCTCATTGGGAATATTTTACACTGCCCAGTCAGCTTTAAGTTATTATGCGGAAGGAAATAAATCACAGCTATACTGTATTACCTTGATTTTGTTTACTTACTTACTTACTTACGCCTGTTACCCCCAATGGAGCATAGGCCGCCCACCAGTTTTCTCCAACCAACTCTGTCCTGAGCTGCCCTTTCTAGTTCTGTCCAGTTTTTGTTCATTCTTCTCATATCTTTCTCTATTTCTCGGCATAATCTGTTCCTTGGCCTTCCTCTTTTCATTTTGCCTTGAGGGTTCCATGTGAGGGCTTGTCTCGTGACGCAGTTAGGTGCTTTTCGTAGTGTATGTCCTATCCACTTCCACCGCTTCTTCCTGATTTCCTCCTCCACTCGAATCTGGTTTGTTTTATCTCACAGTTCGTTGTTGCTGATGGTGTCTGACCAACGAATCCGAAGTATTTTGCGTAGACAACTGTTCATAAATACTTGTATCTTCTGGATGATGTCCGTCGTAGTTCTCCAAGTTTCCGCTCCATACAGTAGAACTGTCTTGACATTTGTATGGAAAATGATGATTTTGGTTTTAGTTGAAAGTTGTTTGGAGTTCCAGATATTTTTCAACTGTAGAAATGTAGCCTTTGCTTTGCCAATCCGCGCCCTCATATCTGCATCGGATTCACCTTTGTTGTCCTTGGATACTGCTGCTCAGATATGTAAAGGTGGCCTTGATTTTTTACAGAAGCTATTATCTAAGTCATCCATTATCCGTACATTCATTAAGAGTGTTCAAGGTTCAATAGTGGATATCATCTCCCTGGCTGGAACTAACTATTCGTTCATAGCATATATATTACAACTTTAGCTGTGATCAATAAACAACACTGTATATAAGTAATAATTTGTAAAAAAATTACATTACACTTTACAATCAACACTGATAAAATTCATTTAAAACTATATTGATCAGATATGATTAATTTTAATTGTGCACGTTACATTTTCTCAACATGCAGTAGCATTTTTGTAATTGACCAATCCACTCACTGATCAATATGATTCGAATGTTTAATGTTATCTGGAAAATAAACTGTGATTTATTGTTTCTTTCTCAAACTACTTCTACCTCACTCTCTCACTCTCTCTCACTCGTTCATATAAACACACAGACACACACAGTGGTTTTTATTTATCGAGTAATTCCTCCATTGATTTATGTGTATAAACTAAGTGAACGGAACAGATATTATAGGTATATGTAGTTTTAATCAAGTCACAAAGTCTATATTGTATTACAAAGATTGTAATATATGCAACCTATGACCAGATTTTAATTTCTGCAAATAATTCAGAGTTACCTTTTTATGGAAATATATCACATCAATTATCATATCATCAATCAGCAGTTTATGTGTCAGTCAGTTAAAATGTGGAACTTTGTACGTATGTACGTATGTACTCAGTAAAATCGGAAAACCATATCGTAAATCGTTCATTTGCAAAATATCAGTCCATCATATCAAACTGGACTGTTCCTGTTGTAAAACATCAATCCATTGTCACTATTCATGCGTTTCATACAAATTCCATTGTGTTCTTCTAACTCTTCCTTTCTTGATCTTCCCCCCATCTTCTGCTGCCAGACATTACGTTGACACTCACGTCATATACTACTTATAAGTAGCTCACACCACAGAGGTACTAGAAGTATTAGCAGCAGTACGGGAGATTAGAGTTCGAAGTTATTAGTCAACGAGTAGAATTCAGTAAAATAAACTTAAAAAGAGAAAGATAAAGGTCATGAGACTAACCATCGATTACTATCGTCTCGCGGACACCAACCAGGTAGTCTACACCTACTAACATGGTTCAGTCCACTTGTTAGTGGCTTCATGGATTTGTGGCATGTTTTTGTTTGGCCACCCTTTGCTTTCTTCCAGCCTACCGCCACCTATTCACACGTACATATATTTCATGCTTATTAGCGATTGCGTATGTCGAGCTACCCGGTTATCCCCAGATTCTGGGGGATTCTTGTTGACTCTCTCTGTACTCTAACTGGTAAAAACAGGAACGGATTGATACAGGAATGAACAACTGATGCATTGAAATCATGAAAACTTTTGAATGATAAGTCAAAGAGAAAAGCAGTTTTAAATAATTTATAAACAGACAGACAGATACAACGCAGAACTTCATACGTAAGTACATCAGTTCAGGTTGCCATACGACATCAGCACAGAGACGTAACTGTCAGTTCAAACCCACTAATGATAGCAACAGTAGAAGTATTAGCAGTAATGGAGAAGATTAGGGAGCGAAGATATGATTCGAAAATTATAATTCAGTGAGATAAATTTAGAAGGAGAAAGGTAGTGATTATGAGGAAGTCAGAAGGTTAGAATTTCAGAGAACACAAAGAGTGGATGCACCTACGCCATTGCAAACGATTCTGAGCCATGTCGTTCAAGGTCTCTAACCATTGGTGACTTTCGTCTCACGGACCCCAACCAGGTAGACTACATCTACCAACATGACTCAGTCCACTTGTCAGTGATTTCATGGATTGCTGCCATGTTTTGGTTTGGCCGCCCCTAACCTTCTTCCAACCTACTCCTACACAACAAACATTGCTCGTCGAGGCAGTCGGTGGTTAGGCATACGTAACACATGTTCCAATCACCTCAACTGATGAAGTTTCACCACTTCATCTATTGATCTGCCATCCTAACGTAGAACTCGTTTTCTAACGATAGCATTGCTTACTCAGTCGTCCCAGGATACACGAGCAATGCTTCGGAAACACCTATGATCGAAGACCAGTAACCTACGAATTCGCTCTACTCTTAACAGCCATGTTTCGCATCCCTATAGAGTAGGACAGAGCGAATTGCTGCACAGTACACTTGGCCTTTGGTTAACAAGCGGATATTAAATAAGTGATATCTGATGAGTAGTAGTGTCTACGTTAAAGAATTACATGAACAATAGAAAAAACACTGTCAGTCTGTTCATGGTGTGATTTGTGCCGCTTTAAACTTTCAAAAAACTCGAACAGTTATATAGGACTTTGTCAAAACTGATTATTTGAAATGTAATGTAAATAAAAATTTTAAAATTGTTTATAAATTCAATCATTTTGATTGACTTCAAAGTGTGGAACATTGCCAGTCCACTTAAAAATAACATTGAACATTGAAAGAAACGTAATGATCAGTAAAAATGGGATTTGTGGAGATTTTAGGATTTTTCATAGTTGAAATTACAAAGTGATCCCCATTGGAACCTGGAAGCATTAGATGACAGTTTAGTCCTAGTATGTGACTTAGCAGTAGTGCGCTTCGACAAACTGCACTTTCGGTCTTTCACTCGATCATTTAAGCTCTAAACCATTGAGCAGGTATCTAACAGTGTTCATTCCCCAACTATAGTCTATCTATATATACTCTTGTGCAACCTCCATTCCTTGCTTGCGATGTATAACTGTGTCACACACGATATGGATTGAGGAATCCGATACTAGTTATTCGATGGTGATTTGTCTAAAGACTACAAACTAATTAATACCCTAAAATCGATTACATGCATTTCTAGCTTTTCTCAAAAAAAAACTAATATTATGTTTATGGTTTGAAACGGTAACCTTTTTGAATGCTTGAACTAGTAGTCACGTTTATCGAATAATTTGGTTTACATAGGTTTATATTAGTTCATCTTCATTTCTCAGGATATGTCATCCGAGCGTAAGACATCATAGTCTAGTGGTCATGCATGACTTCAACAAGAATCGAACCATAAACTACTCAATTCCTCAGGCTTTCTATCATTTCATATGGTTGTAATTTGTCAGTCTTTAGTATATCTACAGATATAAAAAGAACTAATGGTTCATGGCGACTATAACACAAGGCAAATACACAAGTAAAGTACTTTTAACTAACAGTACAACTAAACACATCCATCCTATAAGTCTGAGTGTTTTCGGGTTTGATTTGTAGATACATACAACTAGAGTAGTTTTGTACAACAAAACGAACAGCAATCAATAATCAATCATTGTTAGACTGGATAACCGTTTCGTCCTAGTATGGGGCTCAGCAGTAGTGAGCATTCACAACTCCTGCTACTCTAGGGATTCGTACTCAGGACCGTTGTAATGGCTCATGCACTCCTGACCTCTGGACCGACATACAATAGCGTTAACGTCTAACTCTGATCAGTCTAAGGATTTTGCGTCAACTCACCCATTTGTCTTTGCCTACACTCAACTGGGTTGAACTCCACTGTCCACGTCTTCTTACTAGAACTCCGAGAATTTCCTGACGAAGTTAGTCACTAATGAGCATATTGTACGATTTTTTTAATTAGAGTTATGGAAATAAGTGTTTTTACACATTGAAATCACTGATCAGTCATTGTTAGGCCATCAATAGAAACCTGGAAGCACTGAAATACGGCCGTTTCGTCCTGGTATGGTACTCATCAGCAGTGCGCATACACGACTCGCAGGAATCGAACCCGGGATCTTCGGTATTGTGCGCGAACGCCTGACCATCGGACCACTGGTGTTAATGTCTAACTCTGATTGATCTAGGGATTTCGCACGACCTCACCCATTTGTCTTTGGTAGTTAGTTACTACCTACACCCGACAGGGTTGAACTCCATTGGTCACGTCTTCTCGACTAGAACTCCGAGAATTTCCTCACGAAGATAGTCACTAGTTGGCTTTGTAACGATATTTTGGGTCAGAGTTTTCGAGGTTTGTGTTTTTACACATTGTTAGGCCACCAAAAGAAACGTGGAAGCACTGGACGGCTGTTTCGTCCCGAGGTCCAGAGGTTAGTCATTTTCGCTTTAGATTGAGGGTCGTGCTTTCGAGTCCTGCGAGTAGCAGGTTTCGTGAATGTGTACTGCTGACGAGTCTCATACTAGGACGAAACGGCCGTCCGGGTGTTTCCATGTTTCTTAAGTCGGTCTAACAATGATTGATTGGTGACTTCAAATGTGTAGAAACACTGCTCTTTATATCTCACATCGAAAAACTGGGATGGACTCTTTGGTAATCTTGATGAGATTTTACACTGATACTCACTCAATCTGGTAAACATACCAATTTCGTCAGTCGACCTTCTCGTATAGTCAGAGCATTAATTCATTGGTCTTCCAATTCAATATTGTTTTGTTTCTAATTGGTTAACATAAATTGAATTATTGAACCGGTAAATATTTTCCCTTTACAATAAATCCAACCGTCTTAATTCAACTCATACTATTTTTTCTCTATGGTTAAAAAGCGCGCGCACGCACACATACACACGCATAATCGATAAATATTGTACATACTTATGGTGCGTCCGCACACCCATAACCTACCATTTGGGCACTCATACTATTCATGACACTTTTTCTCCACACTATGCACGTCTAATTCACTTGAACCAAACCAATCCCAAGCATTAACCAATTAAAAATAACCTTACATAAGTACTGGGCAGTAAGTAGTTGTTCGAGATTCTATTTCTTATGTTGTTGAGTACAATGGGGCTGAAATCAATATGAATCCTATTTTGATCGATTCACATATAAGGGAACTTTATAAGTATTTTTTTAAAAAAATAAATCACATAGGACGAAATCCTCCATTAGAGAGAGAGCGATTAGTTTTATTCTGTAATCGTTTTTTTTGATTCTTCTCTATTATTATTGCACATTGGATTTTATGTCGTGGTATTTAAGTGTTCTACTGTTGAATTGACAACACATTGTTATCGGTAATATCCCTAGATTTCTATACTACACATATTCATCATCTAATCGAATTCACTCACTCACACACACTTACACCCACATACACCGAGGATGAGTAAACCTGAAGATAAGAAACCAACTCGACCTGCATCACCTAAACCACCTTCATTAATGGGTTGGTTATCACATGATACTCCACCGGAGACAAAAGATGCTGATGCAGCAGTACAAAAGAAAGATTTACCTAAGGAACCGGTGAAAGATGAACCACAAAAAAAGAAAAAAACTGGTAAGTTGACTTAGATGATGATGATGATGATGATGATGATGTTCATTGACTGTAGACTGTTTATTCTTCTTCCGGTTAATTCTTACTTTTATTTGCGCACTGCTGATGAGTCTCATACCAGGACCACGAAACGGCAGTCTTTCAGTGCTTCCAGGTGGTCTAATATTGATCGATTCATGGTTACAAATAAAACTTAACAATCTTCACAACAACCCCGCAATGCAATTCTTACTTTTATTGATTTAACTGAATGATATAGAAAGTGTGAAGTTTTAAGCGTAAACGATCGATGTGAATGAATCCTAATCAGTAGTGTCTCAGGGATACTTTATGTGTGATAGGATCTGAATTGTTTCTTTTTAAGATTAAGTGATTTAACATTTTTATAGGTCTGGATCAGTATTTTTTGTTACTGTGATTATTCAACAATCCTGCTACTCTTAGGAGGTTCGAGTGGTGGATGAGCACTGCCGATGTAAAGTTTTGTACTATAGGACGAAACGGCCATCTTTCAATGAGTACTTCCAGGTTTCTAATGGCAATCTAACAATGATTGATACATGATTTCAGTAATTAATAACATTCATGACTAGTGGAGTTCAAACCTGATCGGGTGTGAAGCAGTGCTCACCGAAGACAGTGTATGAGGTTGCACAAGACCGTGAATTTAATCGAGGTTAGACCCTAACACCGGTAATTGTTGATTCAGTGATCCAGAGGTAAGGTGTTCACACACAAGACCGAAGGTCCTTGGTTCTAATCTTTCAAGGTTCAGGAGTTGTGGATGCATACTGCTAATGAGTATCATATCACGACTTGACGGCCGTCTTTCAGTGCTTCCAGGTTTCTAATTTGGTAGTCTAACATTGATCGATTCATGATTTTAAATAGTCATTCAATAAGTATCATGTAGCTATCAAAGTTAATTAGTTAAAATATTGATATAGAATTTTAGTGCTCACTGTTATAAAATTTTATTTGAAAGCCGTTAAGACCACATTGGATATCTGTATTTATGGAAGATACTGTTTATTTACAAAATATATATACACCTAATCTTCACATATCCATTTGAAATACATAAATGCAGGCTCCTGACTATATTTTCTCATGTCTCTTCTGGTCATTGATAGACTGTGATCAAGGCCATACATTTCAGTGTTTAGATATTCCTCTCTCACTGGGAGTAACCTCTGAGTGATGCTGCACTGTACTTTATTTATATGTCACCTTGTGAGTGGCATCCACTAGACTAGCATAACAAATATTATCATTAGTGAATTGTTATGTTGAGTTGTCTGTTTGTAATGCATCATTTTATAACTTAAATTAGTTTATAGCAAAGTTTAATGCTTTCCATGTAAAAAGCACAAACAGTATTTTTTCTTATATTAGTTTGACTAGTCTCAACATCCATCATATAGTTTTTCCCCCTAATCAAAATAGCACTGTCTGCGCATCTTGTAGTACTTGTGAGTGAGCCATGCATTGAATTCATCCAGTACATTCTGTGCCAGTCTAACATTGGTCAAACTGAATTCTACTTCATACTAAATACAATCTTTTGCCTTTGGTAGGTCTAGCCTTAAAGATGCGTTCTGTAATGAAGTAGTATGTACAGCAACGTATCTAATAAGAGCTTATGCAATGGAGAATGATAGCAGTCGGTTACCTAAAAAAGAGTAGGTCGAACCTATGATTGAATAGTCAACAAACAAGTATTTCAATCACTAATTCCCTTTTATAAAACAGTATACTTGTTTTAAATAAATGGTAGTTGGAAAAAGTATTACGTATGCCCAACCACCAACTGCCTTGACGAGCAATGTTTTGGGATGTAGGAGAAGGTTTAAAGAAAGCTAAGAGTGACCAAACCAAACCATAGCACAAATCTATGAAGTCATGTACAACTGGACTAGGCCTTGTTAGTAGGTGTCGACTATCTGGTTAGGGTTCGCGATACAATAGTAATCGATGGTTAGAGACGTTGAATGACATGGCTCAAAATCGTTTGCAATGGCGCATGTATATCCATAGTTTGTCTCTTCTCATGACCCCATGAGTTTAGGGAATTTTTCTTATCTCTTGAATAATTTTTTCGAACCCTATTCTTCTCGATTACCTCTACTACTATGTCATTTCAATTGACGATTCTGTCTCTCTGTATGTTAATGTTGTATGACAACCTGATCTGATGTTCGTACATACGAAGTTCTACGTTGTAGTTGACTGACTGATTCAATCAGCGAATATGAAAATATTTGTATGGTTATTATTGAGGTAAAAAGAGAGCGTTTAAATATTCAACCCTAATTAAAACATAGAGGATATTCATTTGGAATGAGTAATGATGTGATTCCGATGAATATATATATATATACCTGTTACATAATGTCGTAAATACAGAAGCATAACTTCCACTAATGGTCTCACATGTAATGAATAGATATTATATCCTAACTCTGCGAACATTGAATGTTCTTGATGAAACTTGCAGTATCCTTGATTTAACTTGGTTCTGTCAAACAATTATCAAATCAGTGTTCATTCACAATGAATTGTGAAGTCATATTATTCGTATGTTAAATTAGGCGTTAATTGCCAAAAACAAAATTATAAGATCCAAACTCTGAGGTTTGGACTGAAGAAGAACTGACTCGGTAGTTTAGATACGCGCCTTACGCAGTTCAAATCAAAACAAGTGATTTGGGTAAATAACGGTTCTAATATTTATCATAAATATAAATACACATCGTTATCTAAACAAATATTACCACTCAACTATTCCACAAACAATTGTTCAGTTAGTCAAATCAACAGCAACAAAAAAATGTTATTTTATCACTCCTGGTAACATCAGATTCATTCAAAAGATAATATTTGGTCGTTTTAATAACACAGAGTGTATCCTATTTTGGAAGAGTGCTTCAATTCACGATCAAAATGCATAATTCCAGACAAAGCAAACAATTCAATCAAAAGAGGAACAAATCAATATGGCTGTCGTCAAGACTAAATATCAGCTTAAACAACATAAATGCAGTTCAGATAGAAACATAGAAACTCAGTAAAGGCAAAAGATATAGAAACTATAATAAAATACAAATATTGCCATCTCCAAAATGGAACTGAACAGATTAACAAAATTTACAACTGAGGGAATCAATAAAAACATCTTACAACTGTATACATGGAGAGGGATTTTCACAAACAAAACCTTCAAAAAATGAATCTTACAAAACTTCTACAATTGTTATATTCGAAGGAATATATTATGAAAGAAACGATAACTCTCAAGACTAGATTATTACACATTTACATCCCAATTTGACAGAAGCTCTTGTTTAACGGTTTGACTAGTTTTGTATGATTTAATATTGACAATCTTTTCTTAGTTTATCATTCACAGACTCCTCTATTCACAGTCACTTTTGACTTATTCTTGAATAAATGTAATTCCTCATGTTATGGACTGATGTGGTCTGACATGTTTATCATCTGTAAACTGTCTGCTTTTAATGTAGAGGACTTTTTTTGAAGTCTAATTGCAGACTTCTAGACTAAGTGGCGTGTAGGTAAAAAGGATAGAAATGAGTTATTATCAAATTGTGAACCAATAAGGATTTAAGAATTGAACTGAGGTCATTGGTGGCGCTAGGATGCAATTTTGATTGGTGTTTTTTTTTTGTTTGTCACGTGATATTGTTGAACAGTTTGGGGATACAAATTAATTGATATGTATATAATTGTTGTTATTATTCTTATTATTGAAGCACGCATCTGTTTTTATGGGCCAACAAATTTACTTTTCTACTTTTCCAAATAAATGTTGTACCTTTCACACTTTTCCCGCCTCCATTCAATATGTCAATGTTTGATTTGTCAATGTTCAATACTCGTTGCACAATATCTCGACTAGATGCGTATTTTTATTGATTCTGTAATTAGAACATTGAATTAGAATGTAAAACAATCAGTATGTTAAATGGATTTGATCTATACAATTGAATTAGACGTTCATACTGACTAACATCAATGTTGAATTTTGAATTTCGTGGGAATGATAATATTCTGAATAAAACAATCAGTTTTTTTTTCATTATGTAGTTAATGATTCTTAAATATTCATCTATTTAGGATTACATTACTGGGTTGTGAAGATTGTTAATTTGTACATTTGAAATCATGAATCGATCAAAGTTAGATCATCATTAGAAACCTGGTAGCACTGCATGGCTGTTTCGTCCTAGTATGGGACTCATCAATAGTAGTGTGCATCCATGACTGCTGCAACCCGCAGGATTCGAACCCAGGACATTAGGTCTTGCACGCACGAACGCCTAACCTCTAGACCACTGAGCCGATATCCTGCGAAGTGCAAGAGTCATAGATGCGCACTGTCACTGATGAGTCTCATAACAGGACTTGACGGCCGTTTTTCAGTGCTTCCAGGTTTCTAATGGTGGTTTAACTTTGATCGATACATGATTTCAAATATTTAGGATGGTTTGTACAACTTTAACTGAAATTGTTTTGCTTAACGGTATACTTTCGATGATTAAGTTAAATCAGTCGAGTGATATAGTCTCTCATTATCTGAGTTCAGATGAATTTATAATCTATAAACTTTGTGACTGATTAAGTATATTTATTTAGCAATATGAATAACAGATAAGGTTATGTTTGTACTTTTAACTGTTCACATCTAGCCAGTAGGTACTTTTGTGTACTACAAGAGCATGTATAATAGCGTTGTTAGCAGAGAAAAAACTAGCAAACAGTTTAGTTGATAACAATCCAGCAAGCTCACACAATGTATTCACATTTTTTCTTATAGGGATAGTAATTTACTTCAAGATTTCATCAACTCTGAGTATAGTTTATACTACTCTTATTCTAAAATTAACTATTTCATATATGGTTCATAGTTTATGTTGATATTTTCTCACTCTACTAAGTGCATGTAACATTCATATTTCTATTACGGGGTTGTGAAGATTGTTAAGTTACACATTTTTGAAACCATGAATCGATCAATGTGTGTGACTTAACAATCTTCACAACCCCGTAATGCAAATTACTTGTGCTCACTAGTGACCAGCTTCGTGAAGAATCTTCTCCGAGTTCTAGTGGGAAGACGTGACCAGTGAAGTTCAACCATGTACGGTGTAGGCTGTAACTACCGAAGACAGTGTATGAAGTTGCGAAACTCCGTCAATTAATCAAAGTCAGACATTAACACCGTTAGATATCGGCTCAGTGGTCCGATAGTTAAGCGTTCGCGCACAATACCGAATGTCCCGGGTTCAAATCCTGCGAGGTGCAGGAGTCGTGGATGCGCACTGCTGAGGAGTCCCATACCAGGACGAAATGGCCGTCCAGTGCTTCCAGGTTTCTAATGGTGGTGGTCTAACATTGATCGATTCATGGTTTCAAAAATGCATATTTCTATTGAACAGATACATTCGATGAGTAAAGTATTCTTAAAATTGAACGAATTAATTTGTTAGTTGTAAAAGAGTTTTCAGTAATACAACTTATTTCCTTTTATTGAATAAGTAGACTTGACTGATAATGAAAGCTTTAGGCTTTAGAATTAACTAATTCCAAGAAAAAATGTCACACTCTAATTACTTATACTTATTATCCTCCTGTGAAGCACAGACCACCGACCAGAATTCTCCGGCTGATTTTGTCCTCTGCCTTTTTTTCCAATTGTTTCCAAGTGATATTCTTTCTTTTGATTTCTGTCTTCAATTCCTGGCACAGTATGTTCTTCGGTCTTCCTGCTTCCTTCTCGTCCTGAGGATTCCAAGCTATGGTTTGCCTTGCAATGCAGTTCAGTGATTTGAGCAATACGTATTCTATCCACCTAAAGTGTCTTTTCCTAACTTTTTATTTTTACCTGGAAGCTGATTTATTCTCTATCACAATAGCTTGTTGTTGATGGCGTTTGATCAACAGATTTGAATTATCTTGAGTAGAACATCACACTACTAATAAATATAGTCCTGAACTTCAGTAAGATAACAACAGAAAAACAAACTTAAAACTATCAATCGATAGTATTTTAAAACCCTTTGTTGCAAAATCAAAATATTTACTCACTAGCAACTAGCTTTCTAAGGAAATTCTCGCAGTTCTAGTGAGAAGAAGTGACTAATGGAGTTCAACCATGTCGGGTGTAGGCTGTAACTACCAAAGATAATGAGTCAGATTGCACAAAATCTGTAGGTTGATCAAAGTTATAGACATTGACACTGTTGAACGACGGCTGACTCAGTGATCCAGAGATTAAACATTCACGCACAAGACCGGTAGTCCTGGGTTCGAACCGTGTACGAGCACTGCTGATTTCATCCCATACCCGGACGAAACAGTCGTGCAGTGAGTGCATTCCGTTTTTTAATATCTCATACCTCGATTCACAAAAACCACTGTAAAATCAAATGAAAACAACCGATAAAAAATATCAGTATATAAATTTAAACAATAGAAGAATCCCTGTCATTTCACGTAATATGTTTGTTGACACATTGTATTGTCGCAGTCATCGTGCATCACGTAAACGAATGATAACGTGTGTGTGTGTGTTCATTTATTAATCAATAAAAAATTCAATTAGCAAACCTACGAAAGAGTTGAAAGAATACTTGATTATACATTCGATCAATACAACATTCATCATCATATTACATTCGACAAGTGTGTTGTCATGTTTCTTTCTTGATTTTTCTCTTTCTCAAAGAGAAATATTTGATTCCATCAAAAAGGCATTGATTTGAATCAGTCACTAATCATGTTTAAAACTAAATTTAATAATGACAATAATAATAATAATAATAATAATAGTGAAAAGGGGTATATTCGATTCATTTAATAGGTGATTCTTTTTTATTTCTTGACGCAAAACTTTGCGTCATATCTATTTATGGATATGTAAGATCTATTGTTTGAAGGTTTTGTTTGAGGAAAATCCTTCCATGTATATATTTGTAATGCGTTCTTAATGAGATTCCTTCAGTTGTTTATTGTGTGAGTCTTTTCGATTCTAGTTTGAGGTGATGATATTTGTATTTTATTATAGTTTCTATTTCTGCTGCTTTTACTGAGTTTTCTGTGTTTCTTTCTGAACTGCATTTATGTTGTCTAAGCTGATACTTAGTCATGGCGACACTGAGATTGATTTGTTCCTCTTTTGATTGTGTCGGTTGCTTGGTTTGACTGAAATTGTGCATTTTGATTGTGAATTGAATCACTGTTCCAGAATAAGAAACACTCTGTGTTATAAAGTGACCAAACATTATCTTTTGGAGGAATCTGATCTGTTCAGGAGTGATAGAAAAACATGTATTTGTTGCTGTTGTGGATTTGATGAATTGAACAATTGTTTGTGGAATAGTTGAGTGGTAATATTTGTTTAGGCAGTGATGTGCATTTATATTTATGATGAATATTAGAACTGTCATTTACCCAAATCACTTATTTTGGCTTCGACTGGACAATAGCGCTTATCTAAACTACCTAGTCAGTTATTCGTCAGTTCAAACCTCTGTTTGGAGCCTACAGATTAGACAGTCTGATTGAATGTTTAAGCTACCTGGCTTCCTAACATCAAAATATTTCAATAAGTTACTCTTTTTCATTCGGTTTAACACCATACATTGGACTTAACACAATCCTAATGTGACGAGTTCCCTCCTGTTAGGTTTGAATACTTTTTACTTGATCATAACAAGGTTTTACACTTGTCTATTAAAGAGCTCTGAACTAAATTGTGATAATATTATACTCCTTCTAGTTTTTAATCATTCTTCAGTCCATATGAGTTTATGAAGACAAGATTTTTTCTCAGATCAATAAATAGAAAATAAATGAAATTATACAAAATAACTATTAGTATCATACAGAAAATATATCAACTCTTCATATAGATACTTCTCGAAAACGTAGATTCTAAGAATCACGCATCTGCAGAGTGGCACTCAGTGTATCCTGAGACAACCAAGTAAGCAATGCTGTTACTAGGAAACGAGTACAAGGTAAGGATGCCAAATCAATGGATGAAGTATTGAAACTTCATCAGCTGAAGTGGTTTGGACATGTGGTACGAATGCCTAACCACTGACTGCTTCGTCGAGCTATGTTTTGCGATGTAGGAGTAGGTTGGAAGAAAGCTAGTGGCGTCCAGACCAAAACATGGCACAAATCCATGAAGTCACTGACAAATGAACTGAGCCATGTTGGTAGGTTTCAACTACGTGGTTGGGGTCCGCGAGACTAAGGTCACCGATAGTTAGAAACCTTGAATGTCATGGCTCAAAATCGTTTGCAATTGTGCAGGTACATTCATTCTTTGTGTTCTCTTAAATCCTAAACTTTTTAATTCCTCATCACTAGATTCTACTTCTTGATTAATATCTTCTAAACCTAACCTCTCCGACTACTACTAATACCTTTACTACCTCTACTACTATTGCATTTGAATTGACAATTACATCTCTGTGCTAATGTGGTCTGGCAACTTGAACTGATGTACGTACCTACGTACGAAGTTCTACGTTGCTGTTAATTGATTGAGTAAAATGTATATAGTTTCAACATTAATTTTCAATCTATTCAACTATTATATTCTATGGTAGTATGATGTAGTCACGCTTTGTTTTTTGGAACAGTATAATTATGAAGGTTACGTTTTTTTATAAACTTAACTTTCGCATTAACTTTAATTAACTCCTGTGTCATTGTTACAGTTCACAATTTGACACGTTTAATTAACGTACACAACGATAATAAAATCAATTCTGCTGACTAGAAATCTTTGGTGAATTAAATATTTAGTATTCTGTTTAATTATCAGATTACTGAAAATATCTATTGTGCAAAAGTGTTTGTACTTAATCAAAATATACAAGATATGCAGTAGAGAATTAAAATCATGCATAGTTTATTGTCGGGTTTATTTATAAATTTAATATTAGACAACCATCTTCTGATATGCTCGTCAACAGTTGATATGCTTGAATGCTATTACAAGTTCACCTTAGTCGGAAAACGAGAGCTAACACAAGTGATCCTGTGATACGATAGGCTACGCCAATCTGAGCGTCCCAAGGCCCCACTAAGTAGAGGAAGAAGTCTTGATATGACGTAGAAAGTGTATTCCACAAGCACCCAGAAAATATGAGGTTGACAAGCACACAAATCGATTTTATTTATACATGATAGAAACGTTGTTGAGACAGCCGCAAAAAATAGCGTACTTAAATAGTACATCAACCAATGATAGTCAAGGGTTTTCCGAGTGGTAAATGTAATCTCAAAGTCAACTGAGCTTCTGATGCATGAAAACGAAAAATTCAAAAATTACGACCTTTTCCAAGTGAGTTCTGGGGATCTAACGTCCTCAACATCTCCATAACTCTAGAACAAAAATTCGTATAATGCGCCCACTAATAACTTGTTTCATGAGTGAAATTCTCGGAGTTCTAGAGAGAAAGCATGACTAGTGCTCACCAAAGTTTGTGGATGAACTTGCTCAAAATCCTTAGATTGATCATCGTTTAAACATTAATACAGTCGGATGCCGGTTTGGTGGTTTAGAGGTCAGGCATTCATGCGCGATACTGGAGGTCCTAAGTTCGATTCCTGCAAGTAGCGTAAGTGATAAATGCGCACTGCTGATGAATCGCACACCAGATGTTGGGGACGTTAGTTCCTCCAGAAATCGCTTGATAAATGCCTTAATTTTGGATTTCACGTTTGCGAGCATGGGCTGATCAGTTGACCTCAAGATTTCATTTCCCATCAGGAAAATCTTTGTCTGTGATTGGCTGCCGTGTATTCTAGTGTGCTATTCTTGTGACTGTCCCAAGGACGTTTCTATGATGTATAAATAAACGAGTGTTGTGTGCTTGATTGTATTGTGATTGGTAGGTGTTTGTAGAATATACTTTCTACGGTTATCAAGACTTCTGTTTTGCAGTTTTCGCATCAAGGTAGCCTACTTGGACGCTGGTAACTGTCTCGTTCTCATTTATCGACTAAGGTGAACTCGTAATATCTTCAAGCGTACCAAGTGACGAACCTAACACCAGAACAAAACGACCATCCATTGTTTACGGGTTTCTAACAGTGATCTAACATTGATTGATTCATGATTTCAATATTAAGTAAATATATCAATTCAATTCTCAAAAAAAATATTTTACATAGTATAGATTAAAATTAGTTTAATTAATGAACTAAAGTTTCTCAACTGCAAATATTTCTGTCTGTCTGTCTGTGTGTGTAGGTGTGTGCGTATATTCGTTAAACCAAACTACCGATGGTTTACACTTAATTAGTAAGCATTGATTAGTACATTATGACAATATTTTTGTTTCTGTTATCTGGCATCTGATCAAGTTGGACTATGTGATTGAAACATTACAACTAGTGGTTTGCTTGGTATCACATAGTTCATTGAAATCAGCTAGGGATTACACCTCTAAACTATTCCAACATAAACTTTATTTCATAATAGACAGACACAGAAACAACGCAGAACTTCGTACGTAAGTACATCAGTTCAGGTTGCCAAAACGCCTCAGCACAGAGACGCAACTGTCAGTTCAAACCCAAGAGTGATAGCAATAGTAGAGTTATTAGCAGTAATGGAGAAGATTATGGTTCGAAGATACGATTTGAGAAGTTTAATTCAGTAAGATAAATTTAGGAAGAGAAGGATAGAGATGATGAGGAATTCAGAAAGTTAGAATTTGAGAGAACACAAAGAGTGGATGCACTTGCGCCACTGAAAACAGGTTTTCAGATATGTTACGTATCCTAGTATGACCTGGTGACCTAGTCTATACGACCAATCAATTGAATCTTCACAGAGACTAGATCACGTTAGACCGGATGCATGATTCCCGATCAAAACAGAGAACCAGAGTAAGCAATAAACAATATTCTTTCCCACACAATTACAAGTAGTCACATTCAATGAATTCGGAGTTAGAAATCAGTTTGAAGAAATCAAATCATATATTTAATAGTCAATAGAATGTGCCACGCTCAATAACCTATCACATTTTCTTTTCACTATCAGACATCACTTCCCTACAATTCACTTTTTCCAGGGATATAGTGAATTGTAACAGCACACGAGACCAAATTGGTCGAAATCAAATCCTTCCTACACCCACACACACCTCTCAGCTCTCCACAACGAACTCTACTCACAGTTATTTCATAATGGGATTGAATGAATGAAAACATGATTGTTATGACTGACTGTGATACTTTTTAAATGACTTAACAAGATGGAGTTTATTCTTAATCTAAAAATCGACGTTTCATGTGTGATTTCCAATTAAGTGATCACTCATCGATAAAACTCATCTGAAATTTCTTAGGCAATCAATGTCAAAGGCTACTGTTCATATCTATAACTGTTACACGTCAGCAATGTTAACTATTGAAGCTATTTGATAAGTGGATGACCATTTTAAAAAATTGACATATTTACATATTTCATTATTGATCATTGAATAATCTTAATTACAAGTGTCATGATGTTACATTGATTGCAAACGTTGATTCAATAGTGTACGTGAATTTTTTCAATTATAGAGTTGTGGCAATTGTTGTCTATTAATGAAATCATGAATCAATCACTGTTAGACTAACATTAGAAACCTGGAAACCATGAAAAACGGTCGTTTCGTCCGACAGTATGGGACTCATCAGCTGACTAGCTAGCTTTGTGAGTGAATTCTCAAAGTTCTAGTGAGAAGATGTAATAACCATTAGGGTTCAACCCTATCAATTGTAGGCAGTAATAATTGAACATAAATGTGTGAGGTTGTTAGGATATTCATCAAATATTACAAGAGAATTATTTTTGTAGGTCTAATTATATTAGTCATTTCCTGCTGGTCAATGTCACGTAATTCAAACGTTTTTTCCTATTCGAACTTAATGTGTAACTATACATTATCTGTAACGTTTTATGACCCGGATCCCTAGTCCGGGGACCTGATTCTCTTCTGGACTCGAACCTCATACTATCTGGATGCATGTAGAATACAGGTTCTACTTCATATCAAGTCTTCTTCTTTTACTCAGTAGCGGTTTGGGACGTTCGGATTAGAGTTGCATGTCATGTCACCGGATCCTCGATCCTCGTTCTCGTTTTCGAACTAAGAGGTAAACTCGTAATAGTTCAAGCATATTAAATGACGTGTTGATGCGCATGCGTAACATAGGTCACAAAAAATCCGTAGATTGTTCAGAGTTACACATCAGCAGTGTTGGATGCTGGCCAACTCATTGGTCCAGAGGTTAAGCGTTCGCGTTCAAGACCGATACTCCTTGGTTTGAGTCCTACGAGTAGCTATAGTCGTCGATGCTCACTTCTGATGAGTCCCATACCAGGACGAAATGGCCATATTTCAGTGCATCCAGGTTTCTAACGGTGATCTATCAATGATTCACTCATGATTTCAGTGTTCGATTAAGTTTTATGATCTAATCATTCATTCCAATTAGAAGTAACAATATGAACGAAAACATGTTCAGTTTTTACATGGTTCTATGTGTGCAAGCGTTTACCACACACACACACGCACACACACATACACAGAGAAATATTAAAACAGACAATTTCACTTTTAAATACAAATAAATACGTGTTTTTTGTTAAACACTGCGATAAAATCTATTTTAATCCAATTTTGGACAACCTACATAGAAAAAAAAATCATATTTAGCATGTTATATATCACACAATGATTTATTTCAATCGACTTTGACTTTAACAAAAAAAGTTATTTTCAATTATAGGTATATTAGAAAAATTTATGATTGTTTCCAATATTTGCGTATCTCACATATTGTTACAATGCCTTTGGAACAAATAAGGTAAAAATATTCACCTACGCAATATAATTGAAGTGTTTCTCTGATTTTATATCATATTGTTGTGGAAATTTTTGAGTTACTTGTGAAATCATGAGTCAAACAATGTTAGACTACTGTTAGAAACCTGGAAGCATTAGATGGCTGTTTCGTCCGGTGATGGGAATCATCAGCTGTGGGCATCCACGACTCCCGCTACTCTCAGGGTTTGAACCCAGGACCTTCGGTCTAGCCACTGAATGTTGTGTTAATGTCTAACTTCAATCAACCCACTATCTTACGCTTCCTATCTTCAGTAAGCACTATCTTACACTGACCGTTAGTCAACGGTATTAACGTTTAACTTTAATCACTCTGAGGATTTAGAGCAACCTCATTCACAGTTTTCGGTGAGCACTACTTTACACCTGAACATCCTGTGTTTGACTCATTTGAGTAGCGACAGCTATGGATGCGCATTGCTGATGAGTCTTATGCTGGGACGAAACGGCAGTCTAGTGCTTGCAGCTTTCTAATGGTGGTCTAACACTGAACTAACCATGCTTTCAAATGTATTTCTTTGTGTCCATTATTGAGAAATATGCCATAAGTAATCTTGGAGCAACGTGTTCCTTGGCTAACTTCTTTTCTTTTGACCTTGAGGGTTTCAATTTAGAACTTGCCTTGTACACTTTAACTAAAATTAATAATAATGGTTCAAGATCATACAAACTTACTTTTATTATGTACTGAATAGATTTCTTAAATCAGTTTTGCTGTTATTGATCGGAAAAGTTTCTAACTTTAGTTATAGTTAAAACTATTCACCTCTGTTTGTGGCGATTGTTGAGTTATGTGTGAAATTATGAATCAATTAATGTTAGACCACTGTTAGAAAGCTGGAAGCATTGGATGGCTGTTTCGTCCGGCGATGAGAATCATCAGCAGTGGGCATCCATGACTCTCGCTACTCACAGGGTTTGAACTCAGGAAATTCGGTCTTGCAAGCAAATGCTTAACCATTGGACCACTGAACAGGAATCCACCGGTATCTAACTTCGATCAATCCACCATCTCGCGCATCCGGATCCACAGTCATCAATAAGCACCTCACACCTCACACCGAAAGGTGACGGGTTCGAATCCTGCAAGTAGCAGGAGTCGTGGATGATGAGTCCTATACCAGGACGAAATGGCGCTCCAATACTTCCAGGTTTCTAATAGAACTTGTCTCGTACACATTTACTAAAATTAATTATAACGGCTCATAATCTTACACACTAACTCTTATTAATTACGCAGTAGATTTCTTAAATCAGTTTTGCTGTTATTCAGAAAAAAATTTTTCTAAATAATTACGTAAGGTTAACCGTTGTTATGTTTGTGTGGTGTGGTGTACAGTTATCTATGTATGTATTTATTATACGGTTAATTTAAACAAGTTTAGATTCCTTTTGCTGACTAAACACAACCTACACATTTTAATGTGCATAGTTTATTTACTCTTGATATTTTAGCATAATGAAAAAATGACTTGCCGTTTGGTGATAAAACAACATTGTACTATTTAGTCATGAAAATAAATTAGTAATTGTTTGTGTAGAATAAATAGATTGTGCTTAGCAATGGAATACAGGACTTGTATTTCCTCCTTTTAGGGGCGTATTAGATGAATGGATATAGATGTACTTCTGTCTCAGAGTTGATGTTCACTACGGAACTCGAACCTAGGGCCGGAAGGTACTTCCTGGATTCCACTACTAACCAAATTCTATCTATTTCATCCATATTTAAACCTGTATTGTGTTACCTAGAACGAGACATATCACTTAAGATGCTTATTTGTTAATCAAGACTGTTCAAATTTCAGTCGTAACATCCAACTATGAGATAGTCAAAACCATTTCAAATCGAATTATTGTTGTTATTAATTTTCAAACTCACAAAATGAAAAACTAACTCTTATTCTGTCTGGAGCCCCTATGGGGATACTGCAGGTCTCAAGGCGGGATAGAGGAGGAGGATTGGGCATGTGGTTGGGGATCGCATCCCTTAGAACACTGACTCACATAAAACTGTAACCAGAAAAAGTAATTCAATTAGGTAAATACTGAAGAATCATACATTGTAGGAGATTTTCACCATTGTTTACTACTGAAGCACAATTATCAGCTAATAAATTCATGAAGGATAAAAATAAATCAAAGATTTAATAAGTTAGAAGTTGTACCACATATCAGATATGAGAGTCAATCAAGATTTTCATGAACTCACCAATCAATATTTATCAATGTTTGTAATATTACATGTGTGCTGAAATTCAACAATATTCAGTCGATGGGTCAACGAGACCAGTGAAATACTTCGGAGACTATTTAATTACTTACTAACGCTGGTCATCCACAATCGAGTATTGGTCACTGTCTAGTGTTCTCCAACTTCTGTCCAATTTTCGTTCATTCTTTTCATGTCTTTCTCTATTTCTCGGCGTAATGTGTTTCTTGGTCTTCCTTTTCTTGCTTGACCTTGAGGATTCAAAGTGGATGTTTGTCTTGTGACGCAGTTGGATGCTTTCCGTAGTTTAAGTCCTATCCACTTCCACCGCTTCTTCCGGATTTCTCCCGCCACAGGAATCTGGTTTTTTCTCTCCCACAGTACGTTGTTGCTGATAGCGTCTGGCCAACGGATCCAAAGTACTTTGCGTAGACAACTGTTAGTGAATACTTGCATCTTCTAGTTGATGGCTTTGGTGAATCTCCAAGTTTCCGCCGCATGCAGTAGAACTATCTTGACATTTCTGTTGAAAATTCTGACTTTGGTGTTGGTTGATAGCATGAAAAAATACTTTGAAGATATGTGTGATGAATTATTAGTAACCTAAATATATCCTTCTTTTTCTTAAAGGTTGTATTTCAGTTATAGAATAAAAAGATTTACAAAACTAAATAATATAGTTTTGACAACTTTAGTTAGTCTATCCAGAAAAAAAGAATCTATAATCTTTTAAATTCACAACCTTTTCTAATACAAATACTTAAACTTGTGTACGAATCCTTGACCATTAGAGTTCACCCACGTCGGATGTGAAACAGTTAAACACACATCGAAGACAATGGATGTGGTTGCGCGATGTCGTGGATTCATTAAAGTTAGACATAAGTTCTGTTGGATCCCAACTCAGTGATCTAGAGATTTGGCGTTCGCGCGCGAGACAGAAGTTCCTAGGTTCGATTCTCGTGTGTGAAGTCGTGGATGTGCAGTACTGATGAATCCTATGCTAGGACGAAACGTTCGTCTAGTGCTTCCGGGTTTCTGATGGTGATTTGGCATTGATAGATTTATGGTTTCAATGAAACTCAACAATCTCTTCAATCCTATACTGATAATTCTCATTTTTCGTCATTATTTTTCAATGATCAATGATCAGTACCAGTAACATTTGAGTTTAGAAGATATCACATATAGTTAAATTAACTGTTTACTGAATAGTTCGTCTAGCGTTTTAATACTGGTTGAATCCTGTCAAACAAGTTTCCATGTAACCGTTTATTTAAGTAATTTTTTATCCATCAGTAAGATTCGATTAACATTAAGGATTAAGAAACCATGTTACTGCAAGTTTCCACTTTGAATATCTGAGCCTAACGTTGATTAGTCACTGCATAGATAGCTTAAAGATAATGGATGATCTGTGCAAAATCATCAACTGATTGAAGTTGAACATTGATACCGTTCCGTTTTTTAAATATGAAACATCGGTACGCAACACCGAAGAGTCCTAAAGCAGGACGAAGCAGCAGTTCAATAGTCATCTAACTGAGATTGGTTTATTATTTCAACTATGTCAATACTACAATCCCCATAAATTCCATACACCAACACCATACTATGATGAGCGATATTCAATGCTAACTAGTGTCGAACCTGTGTCCAAAGCTCCATCCTGACTACATTTTGATAATTATAATTTCAATCAGTTATATGTGATAACAGGTCACTGAATAAACGATCAACCTTTTTCTGAAAGTAGGCAGACCAACATCCTGGAATGAAGGATACCTGTTCAAAATAACTAAGAAAGACTATCTCAGCAAGTGAGAACTACAAAGTTAAACAGAATGCAGGACTTCGTAGATCGATCTTATACCGACCAAATCGCGGTATTACGGATCATTGTAGGACAACCAACTGAATGGATTTCACCAGTCAACATCTACTTCATTGAATACCAGAAAGTAATTGATAGCTTGGACAGGACAACATTATGGAGGCTTCTTCGATACTACGGAGTGCTTGAGAAGATAGTCAGTATCAGACGAAATACTCATGATGGATTAAACTGCAAAATCATGCACGGAGGAAAGCTGACAGACTAGTTCGGTGTCAAACAAGGTTGCTTACTCTCGCCCTTTCTCTGATACAGCACAACATGCACCAACCAAATTACACTTGACTGAGACGCCTTGGAGGATATAATAACCTCTACATATCTGGGTAGCATCATTGATGAACAAGGTAGATCTGATGCAGAAGTGTAGATGCGGTTCGGCAAAGTAAGGGTAGCATTTCTACTCTTGAACAACATCTGGAACTTAAATCAACTATCACCCAACATGAAAGTTGCAATTTTCAATACAACCGTCAAAACAGTTCTCTTGTACGGAGCAAAAACTTGGAAAACTACAAAAGCTGTCATGAACAAGACATAAATGTTTAATAATAGTTTTCTGCGCAAGATACTACAGATCTGCTGGCCAGACATAATCAGTAACGACCCACTGTGAGACAGAACAAACCAGATCCCAGCATAGGAAGAAATTCACTAGAAGTGGGTAGAAATTACCCAACTGCATCGCAAGACAAGCCCTTACTTGGAACTCTCTAGATCAAAAGAAAAGAGAAAGGCCAAAGAACATATTACGTCAAGAAATGAAGACAGACATGAGAAGAATGAACAGCAATTGTACAGAACTATAAAGGAAGGTCCAGGACAGAGTAGATTGGAGAATACTGATCGGCGGCCTATGCTCCATTAAGGGGGGGGGTGGTAACAGGCGTACATAAGTAAGGCAAACATTACCCTACTGATTGATTATTCACTAATCTATTCACTGTACACATGTACATTATCTATGGTTATGAAAAAGAAAAGCAATGCAATCCAATCCAACACTCACTTATATATAACCAAACAATAAACAGATCAATACGGGCAATTCACCTAACACGTACACTGTAATGTATGTGATCAATAGGAAAAAAAAAGACACCTGGTAATCATGTCAACTAGAGCGTTGAATGTTCAATTATCAATATACATATATATATATATATATCTGTAAAATCAAATAACTAAAGGTTAAGGGTGAGCGAGTGAGTGGTCGATAGACAAAGGGATATTGTTTGGATGTGTCATGAATGCCACATTGATTTGAAATTTTATTATTCTCTCTCTCTGTGTTTTATTCACAAATAATTGATTGTAGTTGGAAGGAAGAATAACAATAGTAGCAATAGTAATAATACGCTAATCTATTGACAGTAGGCAGAAAAAGAAACAGGCACATTTATTGATTGATTGGTGTTGTTAGTTAGGTGATTTGCAAATGTCATGAATCGAATTACTGATTTAAAATGTATAATTGGTTGTTTTGCTGTATATTGTGTATGTTATCCAATGTTTTGTAGAAGTGTGTGTACAGACACACATTTGTACATATATATAATACATTTTTGAAACCATGAATCGATCAATGCTAGACCAGCATTAGAAACCTGGAAGCACTGGACGGCCGTTTCGTCCTGGTATGCGACTCCTCAGCAGCAGTGCGCATCCACGACTCTTGCACCCCGCAGGATTCGAACCCATCACCTTCGGTATTGTGAGCGAACGCCCTAACCGTTAGACCACTGAGCCGGTATCTAATGGTGTTATTGTCTAACTTGATCAAATTCATGGAGTTGCGCAACCTCATACACAGTCTTCGGTGGACACTGCCTACACCCGAACAGGTTGAACTTCGCTGGTCACGAATCCTGCGGGGTTCAGGAGTAATGGGTACGCACTTCTGAGGAGTCCCATACCAGGACGAAACGGCCATCTTTCAGTGCTTCCAGGTTTCTAATAGTGGTCTAACATTGATCGATTCATAGTTTCAAAAAATGTGTAACTTAACAATCTTCACAACCCCGTAATGCATATATATAATGCTTTAGTACTTTAATTTCGATCATTTATTGCTTCTTATAGGTAATGAAATTGACCAAGGCGGTGGTGATGAAGTGGATACTGGTGCGGCTGGTGAAGGTGGAGGCGGTGGTGGCGGCGGAGCACCTGGAGGTGGAGGTGCGGCTACAGGAACTGACGCAGACAGGAGAGATGAACTGGATGGTCCGTTGGGTGTAGGAAAACGTAAAAAGAAACTAGGCAGTTCAGCAATTCGTCCACAATATTCAACAAAAAAACAAGATTTTCAAGTGAGTTGTGTTTGTTTTTTAATAAAGATATTCGATTAAAATGTAAAAGAGAGTCGAACAAGCAACCTTGATTCATATATATATGTTCTATGAACAGGCCGGTCACGCACGAACTTTTGATGAAAGGTTATTTTAGTATTAGCTTCGCTCTTCTAAAGCCCTTAGTGGGCACCCTTACCGACGGAGACGGAAATCCGTGAGGTAGGGTGAGGTGTGACATTTTTAAGGTCGACCTTTTCTAACCCTTCCTTCCTTGTGATGAGAAGGCAGCATCGCTGCAGATGCTGGTTGTCCGAGGGAAACATGTTACTGCTGTCACACCCCTCTGCAGTCAGCAGTACGACTTTGCCCTCAGACCTTGGGTAGCTGCTTTTAGTCTGATCGTTCTCCAACCGACCTGCCTGGTATGGTAGAACCTTCAGGAACTTATGTTCCAACCAGTATAGCTCGATCGGGTCATCGCGATAGGCAAGTCCGACCACCACGTCAAGGTAGCAGCTACGGTCGGGGTAGCACAGAGACGAAATTGTTGATTCAAATCCCTATAGTGGTAGAGGTAGGACAAGTATGAGCGGTAATCAAAAAGATCACAGTCTGAAGATAGTATTCAAGAAATATAATCCAGTGAAATGAATTTGACACGAGAAAGAATTTGAGAGCAGACAAAGAATGGATGCACCTGCGTCATTGCAAACGATTTTAAGTCATATCATTCAAAGTCTCTAATCATTGGTTACTATAATCTTGTGGAACCCAACCAAGTATTCTACACCGACCATCCAACACACCTCAGTCTACTTGTCATATATATACATATAAATGTGAAAATATTATTCTACAGTACAAGACACACAGATTATGTTTTTGATCAAAGTTACATGTGATTTAATATTCGTTAATAAATTATAAGGTAGGCCGGAAATACAGCACAACATGTCATCGATCGATTGAGAGAAAGAATAGAATTCAACTCCATATTGTTCCATATCTGGCCTAATTTTAATACAACAGTTAATTAGCTATGAAATAACACTTGAGTAAAATTTAACTAGTTTTTAACGGAACACATTAATTCTAATCTATAAAGCCCAATTTTACTTATTTTTTTTGAAGAACATATGGCTGACAATCAAATGATTTAGTTTATGTTTAATCGAGTTTTTGAAAAAAATATGATTAAGGTTAGTTAGTTTTGTCAAGAATAGTGTGACTACTGTAAGGCATGTGTACAATAGGCAAGAAGAGGAGGAGTAAAATGAGAGATAGGCTACAAATTTAAGGCATGCTCTAGGACCCAAACATTTTGGTTACATTGAGATTATAATCCAAATACTAGAGAATACATGAATGATTCATTCGAAAGAAAACAATTGGTTTAGAAGTAAACATTTGTTATAATGCTGTTACGTAGCTATTGAAATCCTATCGACGTCCGAATTCAAATATCCCAATTCGACCCAAATACTATTTCCAAATCTCCTATATATCAGAACGCAACACCGTTGGATGGACTTTGTTTATTGGGTCGAGTATAGAAGAGAGGGAGGCAAGAAGGAACGGAATCATGAAGTCTTGCAGATAGTGCGTATTTATACATTTAGGTCGAATAGGAAAGGGCATCAAAGTCTGTGACAATGACAGTCCGGATTACCAATAGAGACAACATTGAAGTATTTGACTTTGACAGTTAAAACGATCATAATTTTGACCAATAGAAATCGACCAATAGGATTATACTTCCAAAAATAGTAGTCTTAGGAGATTTGGTGAATATTTTAACAACATTCGACCTGGTGATCGCTATCCTGGTCCATTGATATGCTTGAATGCTATTACGAGTTCACCATAGGTCGGTAAACAAGGGCGAAGATAAATGATCCAGTTACACGATAGGCTACTCTTATTACGAGCGTCCCAAAGCCCCACTAAGTAGAGGTGGAAGTCTTAATATAGCGTAGAAAGTGTATTCTACAAACACCCAGAAAATACTAGGTTAACAAGTACACAAATCGAGTTTATTTGTACATGATAGAAATGTCCTTTGGAGACCCACAAAAACAGCGTACTAAATTAACAAATCAACCAATAACAGTCTAGGATTTTCCTGGGTGGGAAATATAATCTCAATGTCAACTGATTAGTCCATGCGCGAAAGCATAAAATCCAAAATTAGGACCTTCATCCAGTGAGATCTGTGTATCTAACTTCCCCAACAGGGATATTTGGCAATATGAAACAAACCACAGAGATATACCATGTAATTTAAACAATAGTTTAGTCAAACGGATGGTAGAAATGATTTGAATGTGAAGAGAACAACTTTCTACCACAACGAATCATCATTCCAAGGTATAAATAACCAGCAAAATGATAACCTTCCTCATTTCTCTAACAAAACTCGAAATCACTTTGTTCATCTGTTTTTCACTGGCATCTCTTACCTCACACATATCACTAATGTCAACCAGTTGACTTTCTGAAAAGCCAACCCAGGTTACTTGAAATCGCCTTTGAAATTTTACAGTGTTCAAAGATCAAACCATACGTTTAATTGAGTAAGGGACATAAACTTGCTAACATCTTAAGGAATCTCATACTGTTAATGAATTGCTCGTCTCAGACACAAGTATATAACTATACTATTTTTCAATACATCACTGACTAAATCAGCTGGATGGCGGGGGTTCAAACCTATGAACTTAAGTACCATAAGCCACTTAATCGTCACTTTTATTATTTCTACTTTACTCTATGCTTAACACGAACACTATTCTTATGTCTAAAACAAATCTATGGTTTACTATGATCTGTATTCTCTGTCTCATGATAGCACAAGTTTACACATGTATAACATTATTATTATTATTATGAGTAGTAGTGTTAGTACTAGTAGTATTACTAAGACAAGTGAACAATAATATTTATCAATGTTTTTTTTTCCAGTTCTTTCGAGCATTTGTTATAATTTATAACGTTGAATCATAATGTAAATAGGTGATGACATTTACAACTAATCAGATTGCCTTTCATCTTATCATCATCATCATCATCTTCATTATCAACAAACAATATTTGATGTAAAAACTACTAAACTCACACAATCGACAAACTGTTTAGTTACATTCAAACTCAAGTAGATGTTTTGTTTGATCTACTATATATCTGGTCGGTGTGTTTCTTCATTAAACTGATCACATTGTGTTTGGCGAAATGTTTGTAGAAAAAAAAGCTGTAAACATGTTATTACTTGAATTACAGAAGAAAAAACTGTTCTGGTAGAGGGTTGGCTGGTTGGTTGAGTGGTTGATTGGTTGATTTCTCACTTGATTTATACTTCACATTGTAGTTTACGTAATCAGTTTGATAATCTGGTTTTTTTTTGTATTTGTAAGCAAGTTAGGTTTTCTGTTAGGGTTATGATGTTTTTTTCCGGTAAAAAAGAGTTTACGGGTAGAGTTTTGGAGGTTTGTGTTTTTACACACATTGGAAATCATCCATCGTGGATGCGCATTGCTGATGAGTCGCATACCAGGATGAAACGGCCGTCTTTCAGTGATTCCAGGTTTCTAATGGTGCTCTGTCTAACAATGATTGATTGATGATTTCAAATGTGTAAAAACACAAATCTCCAAAGCTCTAACTGAAAATATAGTAACAGTGCTCACTAGTGACTAGCTTCGTGAGGAAATTCTCGGAGTTCTAGTTGAGAAGACGTGACCAATGAAGTTCAACGCTATCGGGTGTAGGCAGTAACTACCAAAGACAAATGGGTGAGGTAGCGCAAAATCCGTAGAGCAATCAGAGTTAGACATTAACACCGTTGGATGCCGGCCCAATGGTTCGATGGTTAGGCGTTCGCGCACAATACCGAAGGTCACGGGTTCGAAACCTGCGAGGAGCAGGAGTTGTGGATGCGCACTGCTGCTGAGGAGTCCCATACCAGGACGAAAAGGCCGTCCAGTGGTTCCAGGTTTCTAATGGTGATCTGTCTAACAATGATTGATTGATAATTTCAAACGTGTAAAAAAGTGTTTAGAAGAAAGTAGTTGATAAGTTACAGATTGAATAACACAGATGAAGAATAAAGAAGGCCAAGGCACAAGCTGAATACACACAGAAGAAAACAGGCTATTGAAGTGAAGCATCAGAGCTGACAAACGTAAATATGTGGAAGATTTTGCAATAACAGCGGAAAAGTCTGCAAGAGAATGAAACATGAGAGAACTGCATGATACAAGAAAGAAGTTCTCTGGAAATTATCGTAAACTAGAACGACCAGTGAAGAAGAACATCGGGTAGAGCACTCTGAAGAACTCTTGACTCGACCAGCTCCACTGAACCTACCCAACATCGAGGCAGCTACCATGGACCTCCCAATCTATGTAGACCCAACAGCAAGTGAGGATATCAGTATGGCCATCAGACAAATTAAGAGTGGCAAAGCAGCTGGACCCAAAAACATTCCAGCAGACATAATGAAAGCAGACGTGGAAGCAACTGCAAAAGTATTTCACATTCTCTTCAACAAGATTTGGGATAAAGAACAAGTATCAATAGACTGTAAGTACCAATAACACAGATCATAATAAGAGAACCATCAATTTCTTCGACATTCCTGTCACAGCTTACTTACAGCCTAAATATTCTCAAGGCTCTCTGTTGAATGTATCCAACTATGAATATTTACGTCAAAACACACGCACACACAGAGCACAATTATATTAATAGAACTTGATAAGGATGAAGAACTGATTAGCACTCATTTAACATTCATGATCTCGTATTTTAAATATGCATTTCTTAAATACTTCAATCTACCCCATCAGGTGTGCAACAATAAAAGTTTCCTTTTGTAAATGGCATCATTTTGTAAAATAACAGGATTGGTGACTCGGGCAATAATAACTACATGATAAAACTTTGACTATTATTCAGTTAGAATAAAATAATACTAATCATAGTAATAATAATAACAGTGTGACTGTATACTTTTCCTATAAAGAATATTTCATCCGATACTGAAATTGTTAGACCAGCGTTAGTAACCTAGAAGTACTGGAAGATAGCCGTTTCATCCTGGTGTAGGACTCATCAGCAGTTCGTATCCTTGCTACTCACAGGATTGATCAGAGTTAGACTTTGACATCGTTGGATGCCTGCTCCGTAGTCCAGAGGTTAAGCGTTTACGCGCAAAACCGAAGGCCTTGGGTTCGAATCCTGAGAGTAGCAGTAGCTGTGGATGCGCACTACTGATTTCATCCCATACGAGGACAAAACAGCTATCTTTGATTGCTTCTAGGTTTTTTTTTTAATAGCGATCTAACAATGACTGATTTACATTTCAGTAGTATAAACAACAATCTTCATAACTTTATAATGAAAAATAGCTAGCTTTATTGGATTATCACAATAGGATGATCTTTGAACCAGTAGTATAATTCATGTATATAGAAAAGATTAGACATAACCAGCAGTAAACATACTATTTGTCCCAGCTGGACTCACTTGTATCCAGTACTATGCGACTTGAACTCAGCAACGTATTCGTTTCAAACGTTACTGAATTAGGCTAGCCATTTATTTGTGCAATACGTATGGCACTGAAGATTGATAAAAGTTTAATAACAATATCAAATTCGAATTATTCATGTATGTTATCACATTTAACCAAATAAGTTGAGTGTAACACAACTCAGGATAGATAAATTTATCTGTTAATCTAATATAGTTGGCTAGAAAATTCACTGAATACTTTTGACGGACAGACAGACAGATACAACGCAGAACTTCATACGTAAGTAAATCAGTTCAGGTTGCCATACCACATCAGCACAGAGACGTAACTGTCAGTTCAAACCCAAGAGTGATAGCGTCAGTAGAATTATTAGCAGTAATGGAGAAGATTAGGGAGCGAAGATATGATTCAAAAAGTATAATTCAGTGAGATAAATTTAGAAGGAGAAAGATAGAGATTATGAGGAATTTAGAAGGTTCAAATTAGAGAGAACACAAAGAGTGGATGCACCTGCGCCATTGCAAAAGATTCTGAGTAATGTCGTTCAAGGTCTCTAACCATTGGTGACTTTCGTCTCGCGGACCCCAACCAAGTAGCCTACATCTACCAACACGACTAAGTCCACTTGTCAGTGACTTCATGGATTTCTACCATGTTTTGGTCTGGCCGCCCCTAACTTTCTTCCAACCTACTCCTACACTACAAAACATAGCTTATCGCGGCAGTCGGTGGTGAATACTTTTGAATACTATGAAATTCATTCTGACAAGAGCAAAACAAAAGTATGTATGAGATCTTCAGAGAACCAAACACCACCACCACAATCATCCACCTGAGCTACAAATCTTCTCCACCATCTCATTACAAGCAGTTTGTAATTCAATCAATAAGAAAGTTCAGTAAAATTCAAAAATTGATCTGTATAAAGTTATAATTTGACTTAAGTGTTGTCATTCAAACCGATAATTATTAATAGATAGTAAATTCCGTCAGTCAACTACAAAGTAGAACTTCGTAAGTATGTACATCAGTTCAAATTGTTATATTGAGGCAGTTGATGGTTGGTTGACACATGTCCCAACCACTTCAACTGATGAATATTCCATATTTGCTATCCTTACCTTGTACCTTTTTCCTAACACAAGCATTACTTACTTGGTAGTCTCAGGATACGTGAGCAATACTTCGAAATCAGCTATGATCGAAAACCAGTAACCTACGAATATCCTCAACTCTTACTGTTAGGTTCGTCACTAGTATGCTTGAGGCTATTACGAGTTTACCTTAGTCGAAAAACGAGAACGAGACAGTTACCAGCGTCCAGGCAGACTACCTTGAATATCAAACTGCAGAACAGAAGTCTTGATAAGCGTAGAAATTATATTTCTACAAACACCCAGCAATCACACAGTACAATCAAGCATACAACTCTCGTTTATTTATACAACATAGAAACGCCCTTGAGACAGTTAAGAAAATAGCACACTAAAATACACAGCAGACAATCACAGCCATGGATTTTCCTGGTGAGAATTGAAATCTCAAGGTCAACTGATCAGCCCATGCTGGCAAACGTGAAAACCGAAATAAGGCATTTATCAAGCGAATTTTGGGGATCTAACATCCCCAACACTTACTGACAATGTTTCACAGCCATATAGAGTAGGACGGAGCTAACTCGTCCTTTGGGTCTGCACACAGATATCTCGCCCAGCGCATTAATGACGCAGGTTGGTAAAATCCAGTCGAGCCGTTTGTATCCGTGCTGAAATTTCGTGCAACCAGCGGCACTGATGAGTCTTGCAAGATAAGTGAAGCAGTTAACACGCTCCACTGTTTCACTAGTTATTACTAGTTTACGTTTGGTTTGATCATGCCTAATTTTAATGAACAAAATCACTAAAGGTTCATTTTCTGTTTTTAGTCAATACTGACATTTTTAATGCATTTTTAACTAATATAACTCTATATCTCTCTCTCTCACACACACTTTTAGATTCGTGTAAAAATTATTGAAGCACGTCAATTACATGGTGCAAATATTTCACCAATTTGTAAAGTGACTTGTTGGAAAGAAAGTAAAGATACACGAGTACGCAATTCTACTAATTCACCATTTTGGGATCAAATGTTCTTTTTCAATTATTTTCATTCAGCCGCAGAATTGTTAGATCAACAATTAGTATTCACTGTGTACGATTCACGTCGTCTTCGACGGGATTCATTGATTGGTTCATTTAAATTTGACTTATCCCTGGTGTATGAATCAGATCGTCATTTTATGTTCAACAAATGGTTACTATTATGTAATCCAGAAGATCCAATGTCTGGAGCGAAAGGTTATTTAAAAATCTCCGTAGTTATATTAGAACCTGGAGATGAAGCACCAGTAAGTGAGATATTGCAAAAAAATTATTTTCTTCAATGTAATTTTCAATTGTAATCATTTTTGTCAAAGTGTGAATGAAGTTTAATAAACTAAACGTGATTTTATCGTATTTTGAAATTATCGATCGATTAAAATGTTAGACTAGCATTAGGAACCAAGACGCACTGAAACATGGCTGTATTTTGCTTCTATGGGACTTGTAAGCAGTGTACATCCCGCAAATTGCGAATGCCTAAGCTCTGGACCAGCGAGTCGCGGACGCGCATGGCTGATGAGTCCCTTACTCCAACGAAATGGGCCTCCAGTACTTTCAGGTCTAACATTGATCGATTCATGATTTTAGAATGTAACTTAACAATCTCCAAAACTCTATTATAATTTTATCTTCTCCAAAAATACTGTAGTTTACTATTTTATATTTCTGAATTGTATAACGTTTTTGTACGACTAAGTTTCATCACTAATATAGATAAGAATTCTTACAGTCAATTGAACATTATTCACTCGTATTTACTTCTTATTTTTTTTAAATAATGTACATCAGTCAGTCAGCTATAACGTAGAATTCGTACGCACGTCCGTCAGTTCAGGTTGAGATGCCACATTGGAACACAGGCAGATGGCATTGTCAATTCAAATCCCTTATTGGTAGAGGTAGTAGAAATATTAGTGGTAATGGAGAAGATTAGGGTTCGAAGATATGAATCAAGGAGTAAAATCTAGTGAAATAAATTTGCGAAGAGAAAGATGAAGTTTATGAGGAATTTCGAAGATTAGAATTTGAGAGAAGACGAAGATTGGATGCACCTGCATCATTACAAGAGATTTTGAGCCATGTAATTTGAAATCTCCAACCAGGTGGTCTACACCCACTAACATGGCTCAGTCCAGTTGTCAGTGACTTTATAAATTTGTGACATGTTTGGTCTGACAACCCCCTAGCCTTTTTTCAGCCTATCCATACACCACGGAACATAGCTGGTCGAAGTGTAGTGGCCCATTTCGACGTCGGGATCACCATTTGTAGTGTGTCGATTTACTGCGTGTTCTTAAGGTCGGTAATTAGCTCGTCCCGATAATCGTTACTAAATAGCGTCTGACGGTTGATACATCAGAAGATGAATTCGTAGTGTTGAATACGTTTATTTGGGACACACAGCAAAGAGAAATGTAGAAGCAGTGAATAAAACAAATGAAGCGACGTAAATTGGAGAAGGCTGTTGAGCCAACTCCTAGGATTACAGTGCGAACGAATGGGCGAAGCGCGTTGGAGAATGCTAATGAGCCAACTCCAAAGAGATAGAGCATGACTAAGAATATATAGTCAGACATAAAAATAAGACAGACATGCAACAAGTGAAATAGGCAGCACACATGAATAAAAGCGACGAATAGTTGACAAAGTCAAATGACAAGTGGGACATGTCACATGAGCGCTCATACAAACCAGACAACAATAATAAGAACGAATGGTACATATAAATTGTTGCTCGCAATACAAATGGCTTGACTAAATTAAATAAATTAATCGAAAGGGCTTAACCAAGTTAGATGATGTAAGCGAACTGGAATATATATGAAGGCACTACAGAAGTATTTGGTGGTGGTTGGGCATTTTTTATAACACATGTCACAACCATCTCAACTGATGAAGTTTCAGTACCTTGTCTATTGATCTGCCATCATTATGATCGATTATCATTTTACTAACAACTGTATTGCTTACTCGATTGTTCAACGATGTACGAACAGTTCTTTGAAAACAAGTAACCCTAGTGGATATCCTCTACTCTTGTTGGTGGTGGAGGTCATGTTTCACATTCATAAGTTAGGACAGAGCGAACCACTGCGCAATAGACTCATCCTTTAGTTAGTAGGTGGATATTATCATGGATATATATGTGACGCAAGTTGTCTCCGTGCTGAGATTTCATCAGACAACTCTAACTGGAGAAGTTTAGTTTTGCATGATTGAATTCAATCAGTGCTAAAACTTTAAAAAATATTTCTAAAAGTTTCTAAAACCTATGAAGAAATAATACTTATTTTTTCATCAAAATATTCATGTTTAATCATGTTGTGTTAAAAATTAATCTTTTTGTACGTGTTTTGATAGTAAAAACATTATTTATTTCACATACTTTTTTAGAGTATGAAAGTTGGTGAATCCGATGAGAAGGAAGATATTGAAGCGTAAGTGATGAAACGGATTTGTTGTTATTGTTGTCATAACAAACGAACACATAATCATCACAAGTATTATTTACATTTACAGTACATATTTCTGTAATGTTTTTTTGTTTTGTAAAAGCAATAGACGACAGCAACAATATCGTTTGACATGAGAGTCAAATGAACTGTTCACCTTTGTTTTTTATTTTACGTTTGAAATAATATGAGTACAAATTTTTTTCTGCATCTTTTGTGTCAAACTACTTTTTGTTTGTGTGTGTGTGTCTGTGTGTTTTGTGGTCTAGAGAATTATGCCAAATTTATGATCCTGTTAAGGATTAATAGCATTGGATGTTGGCTGACTTCAGTAGTCCAGTGGACATTAGGCGTCTCCGTGTGTGTTGCGTATGCACGTAGACACGTCAGTATGATATGCTTGAGTTTACCCCTTGGTTGGAAAACGAGAGCGAGGATCCAGGATCCGGCGATACGATAGGCTACTCCAATCCGAATGTGTTAACCTCCGATTGAGTGGAAGAAGAAGACTTAATATGAAGTAGAACCTGTATTCTACGAACATCCAGAAAGTACGAGGTCCCAGTCCAGGAGAGAATTAGGATCCCGGTCATGAAACGTTATAGATAATGCGTATTTATACATTTAGGTCGAATAGGAAACAACATCGAAATCTGTGACATTGACAGTTAAGACAACCAACAGGAAACAACAATGAAGTACGTGACATTGATATCTAGGACGACGATAAAATTGACCAGCTGAAATCAACCAGTAGGAATTGACCAATAATTCTCTTAGGATATTGGATGAATATCCTAAAACCGTGCAAGACCGGAGGTCCTAGGTTCGAATGCTACGAGTAGCGAAAGTCGTGGATGAGCATTGCTGAGTCTTTCAGCATTGGAAAACGGCTGTTTCGTCCTGGTATGGGACTCATCAGCAGTGAGCGTCCACAACTCCTGCACCTCACAGGATTTGTGCTCAGGACCTTCAGTTTTGTGCGCAAACGCTCAGTCTCTGGATTACTAAGCCAACATCCAACGGTGTTATTGTTTAACTCTAATCAATCTAGCGATTTTGTACGACCTTACGCATTTGTCTTCGGTAGTTACTGCCTACACTTTACAGGGTTGAACTCCACTGGTCAAGTATTCTCACTAGCACCCGGAGAATTCACTCAAGAAGCTAGTGAGCCGATGAGTCCAATGTCACGACGAAACGGCCGTTTTTCAGTGCTTTCAAGTTTCTGAAGGCTGTCTAACAATGATTGATTGATGATTTCAACGTGTGAATTAGGAATGATTATTTTCACCTCAAAGCATCTACCATTCTCAGTATTTACAGAAAACCAGGATGAATGGAAAGTTCTCGATGGCAGAAATACATCACCCTTCATCCTACTACAACTGTGTGAAGTGTCTTGTAATTAATCCATGATGAATGAAGGATTAAAACATAGCAAAAGTCACACCTCTAATCAGTACTATAATCAAAAATAATAATAATAATAGAACACGATTGTTATTACTGACTAGGATATTTTTAGATGACTCGAAAATGTGGAGTATATTCCCTTTGGTGGTTTCATTCTGACTCCGATATTTACGAACAATTGACTATGCTATTACATAAATCTCCCCTTTGATTGTCCCGTTTTGTACTACGACGGTGATTAGAAACCGAATATAGATTCTCTGGGTTCCTCTGCATTGACACTTATCTAGGCTCGTTAACCTCGAATGCGTCGGGCAAGTTGGATATCTTTCGGCATAATCGTAACACGCTTAGCATGGATAGCACACAAGTTAGTGTCCTCAAACAACCCAATTAAGTATTCTTCACTGGCCTGTTGGAGAGCTGAGACGGCTGAAATCTCGAAACGAAGGTCAGCTTTAAATTCTTGAACGATTTCGCGGCACCAAACGTTGGAAAGGAAGCTTGCTCAGTACTCTTCTGGTAACGACGTATCTTCCGTAAGGCAACAGTCCCAGGTCTATTATTATCTGTGGGGCTTCTTCATGCCACCGGTTGCTAGTGCACTCTTACGTGCAGCCTTGGTAGCCAGTTTCTTGCGTGAGGCCTCTACCACCGGTTGATTTATAAGCAGTCTGTGCTTGGTTCTTGCCATTGCAAAACACCGAGACAGTTTGTTTCAGGTAATCTCTCGTGTAGACAGACATGAACATGAAACGCGTACAAAAGATTTGGGCAAACAATTAACAAGGTCAAACGACAAGAGAATACCAACTCCGGTAGAATGGCTTGGTTCATTTGCCCGAAGGCTTAGGACAAGCCCTTTAGGCTCGACATAAAACTACACGCAATAAACCCTACTCAATGAAATTATTTTCAGAAAAATAATGTTGTTCAACTGAATAAAATTGCATTCTTTAATAATAATAAAACTTATTTCAAATTATTTACAAGATGTTATTATGTATTTTTTTCAAAAAATTTGTTCTATAGAAATCTACTACGTCCAGCTGGTGTACAATTAAGACCAGCAGCTTTTAAAATTCTTTTATATATGGCTGAAGACTTGCCAAGAAGTAAGTGGAATTTTCCTTTATTGGCGGTAATTATATATATATATATATATATATTCGGTTAGAGTTTTGGAGATTTGTGTTTTTGTACACATTTGAAATCATCAATCAATCATTGTTAGACTGTCACCATTAGAAACCTGGAAGCACTGAAGGATGGCCGTTTCGTCCTGGTATGGGACTCATCAGTGGCATTGCGCACCCACGACTCCTGCACCCCAAAGGATTTGAACCCGGGACCTAGATCAATCAGAGCTAGACATTAACACCGATGGATGCCGGCCCAATGGTCCGATGGTTAGGCGTTTGAGCACAATACCGAAAGTCCCAGGCTCGAATCCTGCGAGGTTCAGAAGTCGCGGATGAGCACTGCTGATGAGTCGGATACCGGGACGAATCGGCCGTCCAGTGCTTCCAGATTTCTAATGGTGCTCTAACAATGACTGACTGGGGATTTCAAATATATATATGCCTATATATATATAAATGCCTACAATTACTGAGCGGTGACCAATATCCTTTGCGTCTCAGATCCTACTTAGTGCTCATCAAGTTTTATCGATTAAGTTACACAATGTGGCCACTAATGCAAGCGACTGGACATCCTGTGCACTTTGTCGAGGTTTGAGTAAATCGACGAGGAAACCATGGTGGACAAATGTTTCAAGTTTTATTCGACAATCTTTGGCAAGGTGTACTCATAATTCTGGAGGGACTGATTCTCCCTGGCGGATTCGATCCTGTGTCAGCCAGCTTCACAGTCAAAGATATTACAAAGCCAAGATAGCTCGGTTGTAAAGTCTCTGACTGGATGTTAACGGATGAGATCCGCCCGGTCAGTGTCAGTTACCTCAAAAATTCAGATATATTTTGCTGATGGGTTTCGAACAGCGCGAAACCTATGTCCAGCGTTCACTGTTGATTGTCTTCAAGTAACATCTCTAGATGAGAAAATAAAGCATCGATTCAAACCGATACAATTCACATCACGACAACTCATAATATTTAAAAAATACCTATTTATTGAGACTTCATTTGTCAGTATTTGTATTTCCGTGTTGTTGATATTATGGATTTTTATTGATCAGCTGATTTTAGTACACAATCTATTAATAACCGGATAATAGAAACTTTTTAAAAAATCTCCACACCAGTTCAACAAACTACTAGCTACGTCGATCCAGCAGCTTTCCGATTTTGAACCCTTTATGTTTTGAATTACAGTGGGATTCAACTTCATTCGGCTGACGAATATATTTCACTTTAAGTCATAATTCAAAAATTAATCTTTGCCTATCCCCTTGTAATGTGTCTCACTATATATGTCAATCTAACATGGCCTATTTTAGCTTTTGGGATAGATCAAACAATCTATTCCTATTGAATCATACTATTCAAACGTCTTTTGATCTTGTCAATTACTCTCTTATATATTCTTGGGTGTTTTTACACGAGTGTGTGTATGCATCCCCAGGCTTCACTTATAGCATGTCTAGATTGTTTTCGTCTGAATATAAATATTTACTCATGCCTTGTCGAATAGAGTTGGCCCAAAAGTCTTCTACGCTTTTATGCGTCTCGTTCTACTTATGCGAGTCAATGAAATAAATTTTATTGAAGTTAAACCGTATTCGGTTTCTCAAAACCAGGAAATTTGTGTGGTTGAACATGCCCATTATAACTGATAAATTTATGACCATTATTTAACTACTGAAATTATTATTAGTAGTTTAAATTGATACTCAATATATTTAATTATTGCATCATTTTGTTTCTATTATTTGCTTTCAGTGGATTCCGATGCCTTCAAAGGAATCAAGAATTTACTTTCTTCTTCATCTGAAGAATCTAAAGAGTTTGTGGATCCTTATGCTGTTGTTTCATTTGCTGGGAAATCGGTTGGTTGTTCAAACAGTGATCTCTTTTATTATTTTTATCTTTTCAGTTAGAACTATGGAGATTGTTGGTTATTGATGAACTGAACTCAGGAATCAGTCATTGTTAGACCAACATTAGATACCTGAAAGCACTAAAATACGGCCATCTCTTCGTAGTATGTGACTGACCAACAGTGCGAACCCACTACTACTGCGTTTGTACGCCAGACCGAAGTTCCTGCGTTTGAATAATGTTAGTAGTAGGAGTTGCGGACGCACACTCCTGATGAGTCTTATACCGGGACGAAACAGCCATCTTTCAGTACTTTCAGGTTTCTAATGGTGGCCTAACAATGACCAATTCCATATTTTTTTATTATTAACTTTCAATCAATTTTTTCTTGTCTTGATGAGATAATGCTCAAATGCAAATGAGATCATTGCATTTTCTTTGATTTTCTCAGATTAAATCTACTACAAAATACGGGACAGATCATCCTGAATGGAATGAAGAGATTACAATGAATATTCAAGTCAGTTTATAAAATATCTGATTTTGTTAGTGATGAGAATATTATTAGTTTGCAATATATACGTTCTGGCATTGAAACAGTTGGTTTTCATGCATGTAGTAAATTTTTGGAACAACATTCAATATTTGATCTCTTAGTCGTTCAATTTTTGAACTTATTTGATGATCGTCAATCTTACGTAACGAGTAGTTATAAATTGACTGAGTGTCTATTTCATCCTAGCAGTACACAGTTGCTATACTCACCTACTTACTAACTCATGTACGCCTGTTTACTCCCAATGGAGCATAAACCACCGACAAGTATTCTACAGCCTATTCTATCCTGCTCCTTTAGTCCCAGTTCTATTCATGTAATATTCATTCTTCTCATTTCTGTCTCTGAAACTCGACGTTTTGTGTTTCTTGGCCTTCCTCTCTTCCTTTGACCTTGAGGACTCCAAGTGAGGGCTTGTTTCGTCACGTAGTTGGGTGCTTTCCTCAATGCGTGTCCTATCCACCAACTCCAGGGCTTCTTCCCCTGATTTTTTCCTCTGCTGAAATCTGGTTTGTTCTCTCCCACAATAGGTTGTTACTGATAGTGTCTGGCCAACAGATCCTCATTATTTTGCGTAGATAACTGTAGATGATGGCTTCTTAATTTTTCTCTGGATGAAAATTTAAGAAACGATCAATCCTAGGATCAACTTACGGATCGTTTTCATTATATATATATTCTCACTGTGTAATTATTTATTAATAAGTAGTATATTACATATCCAGATCTCTTTTGACTAATGTTGTATGATTTTATATTTCTAATCTCCTGTCAGTTTATCATTAACAGACTGTTCTATGCACGGCCACTTTTGACTTGTTCATGTATAAATATGTATTTTCTTATTCTGCGGAGTGACTTGTCGATTTGATATGCTTGAACTAGTTTGAGTTTACCATAGTCGGTAAACGCGAGAGAGGATCGAGGATCCGGCGACACGACATGCTACTCTAATCCGAATGTCCCAACCCCCATTGAGTGAAAGATATAGACTTGATATGAAGTAGAACCTGTATTCTACAAGCATGCAGAAAGTACGAGGTCCGAGTCCAGAAGAGAATCGGGATTCTGGACTAGGGAACCGGGTCAGGGTCCGATACAGATATTGCGTATTCACGCATTTAAATCAAATAGCATCGAAGTCTGCGACATTGACAGTTTGGACGACCAATAAGAAACAACATTGAAGTACGTGACGATGATATCTAGGACGACCATAAAATTGACCAGTAGGAATAAACCAATAGAAATTGACCAATAATTCTTTAAGAATATTGGATGAATTTCCTAACATTAATCCTTTGACTAACTTTGTATGGTTTACTATTTATAATCTCTTGTCATTTTATCATTCATAGACTCCTCTATTCACAGCCTCCCTCAGCTTGTTCTTGTCTATCTGCTTTAATTATAAGGAATTTTGTGAAGCCTGGCTACGGACTTCTAAACTAAGAGAAAAGTAGAAAAGAGGAAAGAAATAAGTTATCGCGTTGCGGACCAATCAGGTCGTAGAACTAACTTGAGGTTACTGACGTTTGAATGTAATTCTGATTGGTGTTTTGTGTTTGTCACGTGATATTGTTAATGTTTTTGAGGATACAACCATATTCACAATTTCTTCATAGGATATTTGCTTTGAGGTTGCTTTATTGAGTGTTCTGATCTACCATATATTTGTTTTTAACATCTAAATATGCTGTGAATTCTATTCACCTATCATATATCATAGAAAAGAGACTACTCAGCAGAGGATGATATTCTCTTTTTTATCTTACTTTAAGGATCTTATGATATGATACTTAGGGAATTGTTTCAAATGAACTTAAAACAACATTTTTACCTCATACTGAGTCAATTATCTTGATTGATTACTTACTTACTTTCCTACTTATGCCTATTATCCCTAATGGCGGCTAGTCCGCCGACCAGCGAGTTATTGTTTTTGGTTAGCGTTTTTTTTCCATGAGTTGTATTTCTACAAGATGGGATCGCTGATTTCTCCCCCCCTGACCCTCCTGCATTATCCAGGCGTGGGACTGGCAGTAACTCCAGAAGGGCTGCAGGAAGAGTTTATCTTGATTACATCGATCGTTAAGTAACCTGACCTTATGTATGGTGTAATTGTTCACATCACATGTACTATTGTAATCTATGTTATGGCGATTTATATTGAGTGATAAAGATCACTTAATCAAATTTATATTCCGTGAACTAAATGATTTAATTTTTGAGAATTATCAGTGGAAAACGAACTACTTTTTGAATTGAACACTAGTGTTGTTGCTGAAACTTTCACAATGAAATCATCTGATTCATAAGTCCACAAGGGAATAAAACACAAGGCTTTGAAGTTTCATCAAGGACAAGAAGACAACCTTGAAACACACAACTGACGCATAAAAATTCACATTTCTACATCATTCAGTCATGGTTCAAATTGATATGAGTCCAATCTCATCAATGAATGAATGTGTCACACTCAACATTGTTGAACTCCATTAACTTACCCTCTAAGTTGTTCTTGTCTGAAGACTTGAAATTCATAGTTTCGATCATACTCAAAACTCGATACTGGTAAAAAACTGTTTTTCAATCTTTCCTGTTCTTCACTAATTCCCTATGAACGGTTTTCCTCTACAAGTAATAAAAAAATTCTGTCCAAACTACTTTCTGTTAGGATATTCATCAAATATCCTAAATAAATTATTTTGTAAGTCTGATTCTATTGGTCAGCATTTTCTAGGTCATCCTAAACTGTCAAGTTCACATACTCTTTTAAATGTTGTCTCCCATTGGTTAGTATTCAAGGTCGACCTAAATGTTTAAATATGCATTGTCTGTAAAGTTTTACGCTACTCCTCCTCTTCTTCTTCTGCACAAAATCTCATATTTTCTGGGTGCTTGTAGAATAAAACTTTCTACGCCATATCAGGACTTTGGGACGCTTGGATTAGAGTAGCCTATCGTGTCAATGGATCATATTGTCTTAGCTCTCGTTTACCGACCTATGGTGAACTCGTTGACTAGCATAATACTTTCATAATTATAACCTGTAATAAGAAGAAACATTTCTTCCCCATCTAATAAATATCATACTGTATACTTTCTATCTTTTTTCTTGACAGTTCCCGTCAATGTGTGAGAAATTGAAATTCACATTCTTTGATTGGTAGGCTGATGTTTTATTGATTTCCTAAAGTATTGATTTATTGATTCAGTTGATGCATTCCACTGTTTTTACAGGATTGATTTCTTTTGTTACAGTGTTTTTATTCTGTAATACTGTCTAAAAGGAGTTTAGTTGAAACTGTCAAGTTAAAAATAGAGATTGCCACATCGATCTTACTTACTTACGCCCGTTACCCTTAATGGAGCATAGGCCACCGTCTAGCGAATTATTTTTCAGGTTAGCATTCTTTCAGCGAGTTGGATTTCTACGAGATGGAATGACTAACCCCATACCCAGCCCTCCTCCTTTATCCGTACTTAGGACCGATAGTAAACCTAGAAGTGCTCCAGGTGGGGTTACCATGTCAAACAACAAGGAAAACTCACCATAACAACTTCAGACTGAATAAGATTGTTTCAGATTTGAAAAGTAAGTGCGAGGTTGTTGAGACTGTTCATATTTCGTTTAAATCATGAACTGATCACTGTGGATTGATTGAAGTTCGAAATTATTATCGCTGGATCCTGCCCACTTAGTGGTCAACAGGTTTAGCGAGAATAAAGATCTTAGGTTCGACTCCTGTCTGTTGAGAAATTCCATCACTACTTTCGGATTTCCAATGTTCGTCTAACATTGATCAGTTCATAATTTCAATGAGAGTCAACAATCTTCGCCACCCTCGACTAACAATCCGATCAAATCTTTGCTAAATATTTTTGTAAAAACGTTAATCAAGTTTTTTAAAATGTTTGTTAAAAACAGTTGAAAAAATAAAAGTGAACTTGACGAAAAATTTAAAATAAGTTAAAAAAACTAGACTGTACTCCTGAGTCACTCATAATCAATTTAGAAACTATTAGTTTTTGTACGAAATTCAATAGTACGTGGAATATCTTTAAATCATTTAAGATGAAAAGGCATAAAGCTTTTATAGCAACTGAAAAAACTATGTTGTTTGGTTTATCGAGTGTGAACAAATATTATGCGATTCCTCTGTTGTTACTATTGATTTCCACTTTGAGACTAGCTTTATCGGTTTGCTTTTAATTGTATGATGGAATAAAAAATATCTTAGCTCAATTGGATGATTTGGGTGAAGTTTCATTCTCTCAGCTGGCTGTTTTCGATCGTGGAGCTTTTCTGAACACATCATCATCATCATCATCATCAGTACCAACTTCGAGTAGAAGAAATAAAGTATTCGAGCCTATAGCTTGTTCTGTTAACACATATCCGCTGTGTTAATAGGATCATACAATATAAAGTATATCATGTCAATTTTAGCCGAAACATAAAGTTCCATCTTCTGGTTTCCCTTGTATACTTTAAAGTATTAACCTTTACGTTAATTAACTGAACAATAGATATTTTTCATGTTGTAAAAAACAACAGTAGTCGATTTCAATTATACGCTGACTGTTTGCGTTCTGATTGACTAAAAGTTTGCTTATAGTTTTCAGGATCTTTAAATATTGTTTGCATAGCCCAATTGAAATAACCATACATTTATCTGGAATGTAAAATATACTACTTAAAATGTATAAGTAGTTCAATTATTTCTAATGTCAAATAATTCTTATTCACTAGCAGATGAAAGTAATTTAAGATAAACAGGTTGTCAATATTGTATGAAGATGAGATTCAGTAATTTGTAAAAAGACACATCGTGTAAAACTAACAACAACAGAACCTCATACAAGTTAACAATCAGTCTGGTCAACTGGATTCTCCTCAGCCTTACGATTCGAAAGATAAGTTTACGTTGAGATGATTGTGTTTCGTTGTCTAATCTGTAGTAAATTCATACTACGTAGAACAGCTCACTCCACACCTCATCGTACAATAATCTATACATATCTAAATGGTATTGTTTGTGACATTATCTGATCATTTTTTCTAAAAGGTTTTCATTCAAAACTTCAGCTCGCTAGTTACTTCTCATGCATTCTAATATAACGTAGGTTATAGTTGGTCGCCTTTATTATCGAATTAAATAGTTTTTAACTCGGCTAATAATTTAATCTACAACGAATTAGTCCGCATAGGTTTGTGAAGATTGTTGAGTTTCACTGAAGTCATGAACTAATCAATGTAAGAACACCATTGGAAACTTGACAGTACTAGACGGTCGTTTCGTCTTAATCTCGAAAACCCCACAGGCGGGAATCCAACCTAGGACCTCCAGTTTTATGTACGAACGCTTAACATGTAGACCAGTGTGTCGGAATTCAGCAGTGTTAAAATCCTAATTTCAATCAATTCACGATATTGCGAGACCATCATTCATTGTCACCAGTTTTCATTCACTTGTATTAGTTGCTTGAATCTTCCCATTGATGTTGAGGACAACTTCTGATTAGTCTCTTTAGCATACACGCTTTCTGTGCCGATTGCCTCGATGTTACTGTTAGGTTACGAACATTATTAGCAGAGAGGGATAACGACTAGCAGTGAAATTCAGGATGCATGTTTCGTCTTATTTCGGACTCGTCTTTAGCTGGATGTACGTCCATCTTAAAGGTGGTGTTCACTCCGGGACTCGAACTTAGCACTGTGTACTTCAAACTCTATCGAGGAGTTCTACGGAGTTCAGATAGCCACATGCTTATACAACAGCACAAAATCATTTAAAACTGAATCAACTTGTTGAATTTTTCTTTATAACTAATCAATTTCAAATATCATAATAATCACAGTGATACAATCATTATCAATCTTGTTGATAATCAAACAAATCTCTGGTACACATAGAAAGGATTATCGATGTTTAGTGTCCTTTTCATGTCTTGCAGTCATTTATAAGCAGAAAAAGACATGAGAATGAAAATCGTGCAAGCCAATTGGAATGAACTGAAGAGGGCGAGTGGGTCAACCGTCGTGCGCTGAACTAGTGACTAAGTATTTATAGTTTGGCGATAATAGAGGCTAGACATACAAAAAACGAGTAAGCATACAGAAACAGACAATCAAATATACAATAGTCGTTATCGAATCGTCTGTCAGGATATTCATCAAATTTCCTAAGAGAATTATTCTGTAACTCTAATTCTATTGGTCAGTTCCTATTGGTCGTCCGAGCTATCAATGTCACATACTTCAACTGTTGTTTCATATTCTACCTAACTGTAAAGATGTGCATTGTCTGTAGAGTTTGATGATCCGGATCCTTAATCCAGGATCCTCTTCTGGACTCGAACCGCGTACTTTCTGGATATTTGTAGAATACACTTTCTACGCCATATCAAGTCTTCTTCTTCTACTTCGTGGGGTTTGGGACGCTCAGATTAGAGTAGCCTGTCATGTCGCCGAATCCTTGATCCTCGCTCTCGTTTACCGACGAAAGTGAACTTGTAGTGCCTTCACATATATTCCAGTTCGCTTGCATTTATTTCGGTTAAGCCCTTTCGATTAATTTATTCGACCAAGCCATTCGCGTAGCAACAATTTATATGTACCATTCGTTCTTATTATTGTTGTCTGGTTTGTATGAGCTCATATGACGTGTCATTCGACCTTGTTATTCATTCGTCGCTTTTATTCATGTGTGCCTATTTCGCTTGTCACATGTCTATTAGATATTTGTCTGACTACATATTCTTATTCACGCTCTATCTCTCTTCGAGCTGGCTCGATAGCCATTCTCCACATCGTTTCATACGATTCGCTGCAGTTGCTCATTCACTCGCTAGTGTGACTGCCCAGTCCGCTTGTGGTTTGCTATCCTATTTGTGGTGTGTCAAAAATGAACGTATTCAACGTATTCAAGTTTACCTTCTGATTTATTAACCGTCAGGCGCTAGTTAGTAACGATTGTCTGGACGAGCTAATTACGAAGACTCAGAACATGTAGAAATTGGTCACCACAAACTCGTAATAGTTCAAGCGTATCAAATTGACTTAGTGACATGCGTTCGTAACAAGATCCCTTTCGTTAAAGCAATAAATCATTCCACAAATACTTTTAGTATGATTAGCTATTTCTCCCTAAGGGGTAAAACAAAACAATGCGTTTATCAGTAGTCCACCTTTTTTTCCTAGTTGTTCTTGTTAATTAATTTTCTTACACTTTTCATACATACACTTCATAAACTGATCGATCTATCCTCTAAATTCAGGGATCGTATTGGTTATAATGATCCTATAGGAACTGGAGTCATTTATATTTCACAAATTTCTGCATTTCGTGATGACATGGATGGTTAGTTGAATTGTTGTCTTCGTCGTATTACCTTGTAACACTTAACACAACTTGTAGAAATTGTACTTTGTGTGTGTGTGTGTATGTGTCTGTGTGCGTGCGTGCCTGCGTGTATGCGTTTTTTGTTGCTGGTAGTACTACACAGTACTACACTGTTTGACAACGGCGGTGAGTTATATTTTTCGTTCATTCATTGTCTGCTATCATCTTCTGCCTTCTGTACATACAATATTTATATATATACTCAGCTGACATGATATAATGCTTCAGTTAAATGTTCTTCTTTGTCTGTTTTTCACTTATACACTCCTCAAAAACTCATCTAACGGTGTGCCTCAATTAAAATAAGAAAAATTGTCAAATCTCACTTTATTTTTATTTCATTTTTATTCCCCGCCAAAAACAGTAGTAATTTAACCCTTATTATTATTACTCACCTACTCACTTACTATATGACCAACCAAACCAATTCGAAACTCCTTGCCGTGACATTGATCGATAAACAATGTATAGAATTACACATGAGAATGCCAAACTACAAGTATTTCATTTGGACACGTTGTTTATGTGTTTCCAGTAACTTATTGTATAAATGATACTTTACTCTTCTCTCTCTATCTATCTATCTATTCAATATTATTATTAAGGGATCGAGGTTCTAAAGATGATGCCATTGGGACAGCTACAATAAGTTTAAGTGAAACTTCTTCACAAGGAACTACTGGTATGTAAATACACACATATATATATATATAAATATCATATAAACTACTACTAATACTACTACTACTACTCACACTACTACTACTACTAATACTACTATTACTAATACTACTACTACTCACACTACTACTACTACTATTACTACTACTACTACTCTGACTACTACTACTACTACTACTCCGACTACTCCGACTACTCCGACTACTACTACTACTCCGACTGTGGTGTGAGCTACTTATAAGAAGTAGTAAATGACGTGAGTGTCAACGTAATGTCTGGCAGCAGAAGATGGGGGAAGATCAAGAAAGGAGGAAGAGTTAGAAAACAATGGAACACAAAGTATGAAACGCATGAATAGTGACAATGGATTGATGTTGTTTGCAACAGGAACAGTCCAGTTCGATGGATGATGGACGGATATTTTGCAAATGAACGATTTACGATATGGTTTTCTGATTTTACTGAGTAACTCTGTAATTTTCGTTAAATACAATTTGGTTGTCCTCACCTACGTTCTCCTTCACTACATTTGGTGTCGCTGCCAGGATGAAGATACCGTGGCCGGAGGAGTTGGAGGATGGGGATTCGCGGAGCTTCCTGCAGGGGTTTGAGGCCGCGGTGGAGCTGGTGGGTGTGAAGGGGCCCGGGGCGGAGTTGGCGGTGCTGGGGACGCTGCGGGGAAATGAGGCAAAGGCGGTGGACGACAGCCTGGACGGTGCCGCCGGGAAGACGGCGTGGGAGACGGTCAACGGGCGGCTGGTGATGGAGTTCGACCGCCCGGTGGACAGGGAGGAGGCGCCGCAGAGGTTCCGGTTGGAGAGGCTGTCGGCTGATGGTAACCCGTTGGTGCTGGCTGTGGAGCTCAAGATGTTGCTCACACTCACACTACTATTACTACCACTACTACTACTACTACCACTACTATCACTACTACTCACACTACTAATATTACTACTACTACTACCACTACTATTAATCTATACGGTGGAGGTTTCATTTATGCATCCGTCATTCTTGTTTCTTTTTTTGTGATGATTATTAATTATACTACTTTTCTATCTACTATCTAAAAGTGAATTATTGTCTCTCTCTTTTCATTCGTTTTGAAATAATTATAAATTACTTTTCTTCTATTTAAAAAATGAATTCACGAATGTGATTCTTGAAGTGTAGGAATGATATGGTTGTGACCGATTTGGTCTCATATATAGTTATCAGTAGGACGGCGGTTGTCACTTCCTGGCTGTCCACACGGTGAAAGGGTACTTCTTGAGGAACCTGAAGAGTAAATCAAACTAGGGTTGGTCGTAGCGACCCAAGGGTGTGACTGCAGAGTCCAAAGGACAACTTTATGAAGCCGGTCACGCACGGCCTTTTTATAGGAAGATTCTATAGTATTAGCTCCACTGTTTAAATGGAAACAGAAATCTGTGAGGTAAGGTCAGGTGTGGCATTTCAAGGGTTGATCTTTTATAACCCCCTCCTCCCGTGTGAGAAGGCATCATTGCTGTAGATGCTGGTTGTCCAAAAGAAACATCCTACTGCTGTCACACTTCTCTGCAGTCAGTAGTACGACTTCACCCCCAGACCTTGGGTTGCTGCCTTGCATGGTAGAACCTACAGGAACATATATTCCAGCCATCATTAGCTCGGTTAGGTCATCATGAAAAACAAGCCTGACCACCACCATAAGGTAGCAGCTACGGTTGGGCATGAATCCGACTGAACAGAGCAAAAAATTACGACAGTTAAACGTCTGTATGTTATGTGAATTTACTGGGAATAGTATGGAATACACTTTATCATGAAACTTTTTTCCTTTTCACTATTAGACACGAAAAATTAAATGGTTACTAGCTTGTAACTTTGAGATGAAACATTCCAAGTGATGTAGTTTCGTTCTCTGAATCGGATGTTTTAGCTGTGGAACTTTTGATGGATCTCTTCTGAACAACAACATCATCAACACAAAATTTCAGATAGTAGAAGTAAAGGATTTGAATTTTACTCATATATAACTGGTAGCTTATCCAGTTGACGTCAGTCTTGGTTCTTATTGATCTTTAACATGTCTCGATATTATATCAATACGTCTGTGGACAACTGTGGACGTATATCTGATTGGAACAATGTTGAAATTATGGATAGATGGAGTATAAGGAAAAGTAGAGAATTTTCAGAAGCTTGGCACTCAACAAACATATCATCATTGACCTAATTTATCAACCAGTTAGAAAACTTCATAAACAGACATAGGTTCAAAAAAACACCTCAAAGAAGGATACAATCAACGATAAGTTTAAAGTCGAAAGCAACCAAACAAGATCAATGTCAACAGAATAAGCTATGCGAAATTCGAATACTTCACTTCTACCTAACATTTGTACTGATGCTGTTGTCCAGCGCAACATGGGAAGCTTCACAATCAAAACATTCAGCTCAGAGAACGAAACTACGCCACAATCATCATCTATACGAGCTATAAATTCTTTTCACCATCTTAATTGTATGACGTTTGAATGAAAAATTGCAAATGATTTTAACAGATAGCTATCATGGTATATTGATCATTGAACAAATGTAACTTATTGGACTTCAACTTTGTGATCTAAGTGATATCTTGATCGTTGTTTATCTACGATGGTCTGTTATCCAATTTATTGGTTATAAGGACTCCCTGATACTCGACCAGTCTAACTATGTAATAAAAAATGACTGAGTACAAACCTTAGTTGTTTAAAGCCATAAACGATTATTTAAATTCCTGAGCCAGCCGGCATAGATCAATCTTGAGATTTCGCGCAAAACCACCCATCTTCTACAGTTACTGCCTACACTCCGATGATCACGTCTTCCCTACGAAGCTAGTCACTGAGTTCAAATCCTGTCAGTAGTAGGAGTCGTGGATGTGCACTGCTAATTTCGTCCCATACCACGACGAAACAGACATTCAGTTCTTCCAGGTTTACTTATTACCTTTTGAATGGTAATCGATACAATTCCTTGATTAGTAGTAGGTTCAATATGCTTGTTCGTACAAACAAGTCTATAAGGTTTAATTTCTAATCTAATAGAAATTGAGAGAATTCAATTTATGGCAAGTGTTACAGCCAGTGATATTACTGCAGAAATAGTATTTCACCATTGTTGTTCATTACTGAAATTATGAATCAATCATTGTTAGATCGCTATTAGAAACCTGGAAGCACTGAAAGACGACTGTTTCGTCCTGGTCTGGAACGAAATCTATAGTGCGCATCCACAACTCCTACTGTGGTGCGAGCTACTTATAAGTAGTATATGACGTGAGTGTCAACGTAAAGTCTGGCAGCAGAAGAGGGGCGAAGATCAAGAAAGGAAGAGTTAGAAACAATGGAATTTGTATGAAACGCATGAATAGTGAGTGACAATGAATTGATGTTGTTTGCAACAGGAACAGTCCAGTTCGATATGATGAACTGATATTTTGCAAATTAACTAACGATTTACGATATGGTTTTCCGATTTTACTGAGTAACTCTGTAATTCACGTTAAATACAATCCGGTTGCCCCACCTGTGTTCTCATTCACTACACTACCACCCTCAGGATTCAAACCCAGGACTTCCAGGCTTGCTCATGAACACCTAACCTCTGAACCACTGAGCCGGTTGGCACCCAATCAGTATGAATTGATGACTCAAATTTTAACCTTGTCCAATTACTGTTTAAAACTATATATAATTAGTTAAACATTAACACCGTTAGATACCGGCTCAGTGGTCCGATGGTCAGTCGTTCGCCTACAATACCGAAGGTTCTGGGTTCGAATCCTGCCGGGTGCATGAGTCGTGGATGCGCACGACCACTGATGAGTCCCATACCAGGACCACGAAACAGCCGTCTCTCAGTGTTTCCAGGTTTCTTCTAATGTTGGTGGTCTAACATTGATCGTCGATTCATGGTTTCAAAAAAAATGTGTAACTTAACACAATCTTCACAACCCTCCGTAATGCATATATATGCATTAGTCTCAATGTTCAGCTCAGTTGTTTAACAAAAAAAAGTAACCTTGACATGTTTGTACGTAAATGTGTATAACAAGTACTTTTTTTAATTAATTTTACATTAATAATGTGTGTGTTTGCAAACATTTCGCTTGCCTGCCTACTTACTCACTCACTCACTTACTAACTATGCACTACCATACTTATACAATGCACGCAATTGCTTGATCCTGATTTGTCCTTTTGTGTATTATATACCTAATGATATAATCATCATCATGACAGAAAAAAAAATGTTCATTCCACTTCATTTCATTTGTTAATAGTCTATTCATATATTATTTTTATATACTACTAATCTAGGTAGTGAAGGTATGCTGAACTTTACTCATCTATATACATTTTTTGTGTTCTCTCGTCCGCTTGCTCTCTCTCTGGTTATCAGTAAACACATTGGCATTGAGCATAATTATTCCAATCACTGCTTCCTTTTGTGATTGTGTGTGTGTGCGTGTGTGTGCTTATATTAATTTTGTTTAAGCTATTGATCAAGTGATCATCAATCCGATTGACACAACACATTTTTGCATGCATTCAAACAAACAGCCTGATGATCAATGGAGGGAGCATTGAATCCGTTTGCATTTCTGCATTTCAAGGTGGCCCATATAGTTGAATCAATCAATCAATCAATCAATTAACAAGGGTGTTTTCTTCCTAATTGCACTTTACATTTTATTGGCTATGTATTTATTATGTTGGCTTTCGGTATTCCATTTTGTTTTCTCCTCCTTCGTTCACAATTGCATTTATATTTTGAAAAGCTATCAATTCAGTAATTTTTTTTCGTTTTACGGAGTATTGGTTAGTGGTCGTCAGTTTATGATTTTGGTCAGAGCGTTTTTTTTGTGAGTGAGTTAGTTTTCTACGGAATGGGTTTGGGTGAGCTTATGCCTAACCCTCCTCCTTTGTCCGGGCTTGGGACCGACCGGAAATAGCCCCAGGCTCCAGGTAGAGTTGATCACAATTAATGGTTGATACTTGGAAGGAAATGCAGTTCAGCGATCGACATTCAACGTTCATTCTCTTTTCTGAGCACATTGCCAGCCACCATCATGTCTCGAACCAATAGCTTGTAAAACGTATGTTTTAAATCTCCTCTCCTGAATAGATCACATGATTATTCGGCAATCAATGACGTGTTACAACAAACAAACCAGGCAGTTTGTTGAAATATTTTTATTATTTGTAAAACAAGTAGCGCAACTATTCAAGTAGGCCGCCGAACTTGTAAATCATCTATAATCAATAAAAACAAATGACGACATTGATCTATTAGGCATCATCTATCTTACCTTTCACCGCGCTAAGAAATTTGAATTTTGAATAACTAATGCTACCAATAATAGTAATAATGACGGAAATTTGTCAGCTACTTGAAGAATGTTTTGAAGAATCTCTCACTAGTCGAACACATCTAGAGTATTGTGTCGACGAGATTTTTTGCAAAACTGATTGCTGAACATATGACAGCAGGTTTTGTAGATTGTTTAAACACAGTTTTAACTGACAATTTAGTTCTGGTTTTAATCAATGGCTTCTTGTACAATTATGTTTTGAACAACTCGGTTCAATGTTTCAATATATTGAATATGAGTCAGTCGAAGTGACTGGATAATATTCCTAGATTTCAAAACAAAAAATCGATATCTTGTGCAAAATTTGATTACTGAGCTCTTTTAATATTATTATGTTTCGAATTTTGAAAATGTTTATGTTCAGTCAAACCCTTTTCTACTTTTTTTCAAAATTTTTTGCTTTAATTTGAGTGCATAAACATTGATACAAAGGGATGTGTAAATGTTTGTGCTCCATACAAATTATGAGTGAGTCGAGAGACTGTGCAGGTGCCTAAATCGAAGCGGTTAGTTTGCTTAGTGGGCTACTCTACGTGAGCTTATGACCCAATGGTCTAATACACAAGGTAGTGAGTGAAACAACGTTACAAGATGAGACCCTTTAGTGGTCGTTGGTTCACAATGGGTTCATACTCCCTTCGTTCCATCAGGGTCTTTGAGCCCATGATTTAGAATCAGGGTTTTCTAACTCCTTTAGGTTGATGTGGAGCATCCACCAAACTAGTTAACTCCACCACCGAGCATTTACTTTACATCCTTTTGAAGTCGTAGACAACCCTACTACCGCGACGAAAGTGCAATAAGTAGAACTTCCTCAGTAGTGGCTATATATTCGTGGTTAGATGAAAGCATTTAGAGAAGGAGAGCCAACTCTTCCGACTCTCAGGTCTACCAGCTCATCTAAGGTGCAAGAATAGTATTATCTTATTGGATGTTAGTGTATACTTTGAGTCGATTGAAGCTATAATGTTATTCAAATTGTTAATACTGAAAATTAAAGTCAGTCAGTCAGATGTAGACTAGAACGAGGTTTCAAGAGACCAGGAATGATGTTTCGTGAACTCGCATCGTTTGCATTAGCTGTGCAGTCAGATAAGGGAATGTGAGTAGAGTTAGTTGTGGAGAGAAGAGAGGTATGTGTGGGTGTAGGAAGGATTTGATTTCGACCAGACTGGTCTCTCGTGTTGTTACGGATATGAGGGCGGTTGTCACTTCCCGTCTGCTCACACCGTGGAAGGTTGTTTCTTGAGGGATCTGAAAAGGATGGTAGATTAGTGTCGGTCTTAGAGACCTGGGAGCGTGACCGCAGAGTCCAAGGGACAACTGCTTGAGGCCGGTCACGCACGGCCTTTTCATGAAAAGATTTTTGAGTATTAGCTCCGCTCTTAAAGGCCCTTAGTGGGCACCCTTACGGACGGAGACTGAAATCCGTGAGGTAGGGTGAGGTGTGACATTTTTAGGGTCCACCTTGCCTAACCTTTCCTTCCTTGTGAGAAGGCAGCATCGCTGCAGATGCTGGTTGTCCGAGGGAAACACCCTACTGCTGTCACACCCCTCTGCAGTCAGCAGTACGACTTCGCCCTCAGACCTTGGGTAGCTACTTTTAGTCTCGTCGTTCTCCTATAGACCAGTCTGGCATGGTAGGACCTGCAGGAACATATGTTCGAGCCAGTATAGCTCGGTTGGGTCATCACGATAGTCAAGCCCGACGACCACGTCAATGTAGCAGCTACGGTCGGGATTGAAAATTAAATGAAGTAGCAGATACAGTTAAGTTGAATTGGTGCCTTTCAATTTTACAAATCATATATAAAAGGAAACTAAAGCAGAAATTCCATCGAGCCCCTATTTTGAGTTAGTTACGCTGTCACTAGAAACTGTGACATACCAAATAGAAACCAGTCTGAAAAAGAAATTTATCATACTACGACTCCATGCTGATAACAAATCACTTCTAATTTTTCCACCGAGGTTCAAGAACTTGGCAGCTGTCTAATTATTTACAGTATAAGACCTGTCAAGAGTTAAAAATACCATGACTTCACAAAAGATTGAACTCTAGTTTCCAATGGCCCACCAGTTGAAACTTCAGACATACATTTAAAGAATGTGTGTGCGAATTCAATTTTTTGAGAAAGAAAATTAATCTCCTGAATCCCTAATAAATATTTATCACATTGTTCTGAACACATACATACCATTCAGTTGAGGTGGTTGGAACATGTGTTGTGTATGCCCAACCACTGACTGCCTCGTCGAGCTATATTTTGCGGTGTAGGAGTAGGTTAGAAGAAAGCTAAGGGCAGCCAAACCAAAACATTGCACTAATCCATGCAGTCACTGACAGGTGGACTGAGTCATGTTGGTAGATGTAGGCTACCTGGTTGGGGCCTTCGAGATGATAGTAATCGATGGTCAGAGACCATGAACTACATGGCTCAAAATCGTTTGCGATGTCACAGGTGCATTCGTTCTTTGTGCTCTCTCAAATCATAACCTTCGGAGTTCCTCGTCACCTGTATCTTTTACTTTTAAGTTTATTTCACTTGAATAATATCTTCAAACCCTAATTTCTCTGATTACTGCTGATACCTTTACTACCTTTACTACTATGGGACTTGAAGTGACCATTGCATTTCCCAATGTTCTACTGTGGTGGTATGGCAACCTGAACTGATGTATGTACATACGTACGTACAAAGTTGTATGTTGTTGTTGACTGACTAACTGATACATATCAAATTACTTATATATATATATATATATATATATATATATATATATATATATATGTATTTACATATATACATACATTTTTTGATTTAAAGGTTTCTTACCAACATTCGGTCCAAGTTTTATCAATCTCTATGGTTCACCAAGAGAATACAGTGATCTTCCAGATAAATATGAAGCGCTGAATTTAGGCAAAGGACAAGGTGTCGCTTATCGTGGTCGTGTCCTGCTGGAATTATCTACCGAGTTATTAGATGAACCAACTACAGATGTAGTGAAACCATTGGAACCGGATAAAGTGGCTAGAATTCAAGTGAGTTTGAATGCAATTGAAATCATAACAAGAAAGCAGATATTGATCAGTGTTAGACTGTCATTAACAAACGGAAGGCTGATTTACACCGATATTAGGGAAGAAAACTTATTCATCATCTAAAGAAATTATGTTATAGTGAAAACTTTTTGTGATTATTAATGACCAGTGAGATGACAAGTAAATCTTTAGAACAAAAAGGTTTCATTATTATTAAGTCAGATACAATGCAGTATGCTGTTTGAAGAAGTCAAAAATGGATAGATGTCATTATTATTGACCACCAGTAGAAACCTAGGGGCAGTGAAAGACGGTCGTTTCCTTCTGGTTTGGGAATCATCATCAGTAGGGCGCATCCATGACTCCTGCAACCTTCAGGGTTCGAACCCAGGGTCTTAAGAACGAACGCCTAACCTCTGGATTCAAGATTTCAAAAAGCAACTCAATGACTTCCACAACCACATAATACAAACTATCCGTGCTCCGTGAAGAAGTTTCCCCGAGTTCTAGTGAGAATTCGTGACCAGTGAAGTTTACCACTGTTCGGGTGTGGAGCATTGCTCACCGAAGGCAGTTGACGATGTTGTGCAAGACTGTGAATTGATCGAAGCTAGACATTAACCGACTCATCGGTCCAGAAGTTAGGCGTTAGCGCGCGAGCCTGAAGGTCCTGGGTTCGAATCCTGTGAGTTGCAGGAGTCATGAAAGCGCACTGCCGATTTCTTTCCATCCTCGGACCTGACGGTCATTCAGTGCTACTAGGTTTCTCCTGGTGGTCTTGCAATGATTTATTGATGAGTTCATTCTAGTATCATTCGTTTCAAACTCTATCTCATTCACTATCCACTTAGTGACCGAGTACAGATAACTACTGTTTTATCAATAAATATAGACTACTAATCCAATTACAATCTGAAACTTCAGTATCAGAATATTCAAACAGTCAGAAGACGTAATTGACCTAAAAAATGTTGTGATGTATTTGCGCGCTATTTACATTTCGAACAATCTGGTCACACATATTTACTTGTCAAAGCATTTTATATGAAGATTAATAAAAGGTCAATTAAATAAAAGTTCAAATAGACATAAGGTGATAATTGTAAATAAAGGAGAGAGAAAATTAACGTAATATGAAAAGAATAAGAAAGGGTAGGAAAATTGTCACATTACCCTAGGCTTAAAGATTACCAGGGTAAATTCAAGGTTATGACAAGCTGTTTCTGCACACATAAGGGGAGTTTTAATTTTCCTAATAGCCAAGTCCTCCATAAACCTCAAAATTCGTCTTCCAACATTTCTATACAATGTTTTGAAGGCTGTCTTGATGTAAATCATATGCCCTGTCTCAATTATGTGTTTCGCGATCGATGAACATGGTTTTCTATTTCCCACGTTAATCGGCTCATATGACATAAACTAATTCTCAGGCCAATTAGGTACATGTTCCATAAACCTTGATTGCATAGTCCGATTACTCCTCCCTACGTATGTATGTCCTCACAACCATGTAAAACGATAAATGCAATGGGATGTGATGTAATCATTCGAGCAACGTTTAGGTATATATGAAATCATAGGCCTGATCTTTTGAATGATAATCCGTTTAGCAGCGTTGTATGTTTTCTCTATGGCTACTTTTAGTCTCTGTCCTAATACTAGACCATTTGTTTCACTTCTAAATGGTGAAGTGATATAAACCTTTTTCTTCCCAACAGAATGAAAAAACTTGCTTTTGTCTTAACTGATCTCTACACCTATTGATGAACTTTAGCGAATAGCCATTTAAAATCAATGCTTCAGTTAAGAATTTTGCATCGTCGTTAAATGTATCCGTGCGCGCAAATCCTTCGAGCCATATTGAAGAGGCATTTTACCAAACCTCGTTTATATTGCAGTGGCCAGAAACTGCTGAAATTTAGATACTATCCAGTCCACGTTGGTTTCCTTATAAACAGAACGCTTTATAGTTCCATCCTCCCTTCGACTAAACAGTATATCTAAAAATATAGTTTGGAATATAGTTTGTTCTTTCCGCAAATGAATTGTTGCTAATAGTGTCTGGAAAACGGATCTGAAGTTTTTTGAGTAGAAAACTATTATTAAACGCTTTGTATCTTCTACATGATGACTTTCATGGTAGACAGTAGAACTGTCTTGACATTGAAAACTGTGACTATGGTGCTGGTTGAGTCCCACAAGTTCTTCTTCAGTTGTAGGGATGTTGCTCCTGCTTTACCAATCCACGTCTTCACATCTGCATCAGATCCCCCGTGCTCAATAATGATATGTAACGGTTTTACAATTTCCAAAACTTCTCCATCAATTGTGGGTTTGTTGGTGTATGTTCTGTTGTGTCAGAGAATCTCGTTGGTTGTTGAGACCTACTGTAGCTACGTTGGTCACCTTTTCCTGCATCCGTTTTTTTCGTGTGGAACAGAATAATCCGTTGATTAACATTTTGTAAACTAATCCTAATTTCTGAATTTTTTTTCATTTCTTACTTAGAAATCATTAAGACGACGAAAATATCAACTTTATGTCGCATTTTTATCTGCCACAATGATTGAAGAGAAACGTGATGGACCAATCGAATTTGAAGTGAGTATTGGTAATCATGGCAATAAATTAGACGAATCTGTCACACCGTGTGCATCGACAACACCGCCAACAAATCCTGTTTCAGATGGTTTACATTATTATTATCTGCCATGGTCGGATGATAAACCATGCACTATGGTTGATTCGCAATGGGAAGATATATCATTTCGTTTAGGTGCAGTGAATTTGTTATTAAGAATTGCTGATCATTTAGTAAGTTGATGATGAATTTTTCTCTGTGTGTGTGTGAAATTTTAATTATCAGGAATGTAAGAGATTGTTGTGCTTTATTAGTTCATCATTAGTACAAACCTGAAAGCGCTAGACAAGCGATTTCTCCTGGTGTGGAACTCATTAGTAGTGTGGTGCTGTGGTGTGAGCTACTTATAAGTAGTATATAACGTGAGTAAAAACGTAACGTCTGGCAACAGAAGATGGGGGGAAGATCAAGAAAAGAAGAGTCAGAAAACAATGGAATTTGTATGAAACGCATGAATAGTGACAATGGATTGATGTTTTGCAACAGAAACAGTTCAGTTCCATAGGATGAACTGATCTTTTGCAAATGAACGATTTACGATATGATTTTCCGATTTTACTGAGTAACTCTGTAATTTTCGTTAAATACCATTCGGTTGCCCCACCTGTGTTCTCATTCACTACAGTAGTAACGATCCATGACCCTCAATACCTGGGAATCGAATACAGGACTTTCAGTCTCGTGTCCGAATGCTCAACAGTTAGACCACTGAGCCGGCAATCAGTGATGTTGATGTCTAACTTAGATCGATTCATGAAGTTGTGTAACCATATCCGTTGTGTATGTTGGGCCATCGCCTAACACTTGACATGGTTGAACTCCACTAGTCACTAGTGAGTTCATGCCAGTTGCCATTATACGGTTGTAGAGACTGTTGAGTGTCATTGAAATCATGGAGATCACTGATTGATACTCCCGATAGCTAGCACACGAAGATGATGATTTGTAATTTAGTACAACGTTCATATTCAAGATTCAAGAGATAAGCGCCAAGAATACTAAAATCTAACGAACTAAATTAAAACCTATGACAACCAATTACAAAGCAAACTGGCAAAAAAAATTGAGTGCCGTTATCGTTTCTTAAAAAATTTTAGTTCTGTTTCTTATACACGTCACCAGTGTCCTTTGATATGCTTGAAGCTATTACGAGTGTTTACCTAAGTCGGAAAACGAGAGTGAGGATCGAGGATCCGACGACATAAAAGGCTAATCTAATCCGATTGTCCGAACAACTCATTGAGTAAAAGAAGAAGAAGACTTGATATGAAGTAGAACCTGTATTCTACAAGCATCCACAAAGTACGAGTTCCGAGTCCAGAAGAGAATCAGGATCCCAGACTAGGGATCCGGGTCTAGGTTATAAAACGTTACAGATAATGCGTATTTATACAGTTACGTCGATTAGGAAACAGCATTGAAGTATGTGACATTGATAGTGAGGAGGACCAATAGGAATCAACCAATAGTAATTGACTGATATAACTAGACTTACAAATGATTCTCTTACGAAACTGGATGAATATCCTAATAAGTTCTGTTGTTAAAACTGGATTTTCCCTTATGATCGTCTCAGCAATAATTAATTCATAATAACTATTCTAATTAAAACCATTTAGTATCAGTAACAAAAGAGAAGAGGTAAGACTTTGCAACATATGCTCAATATTTCAATGATATACAACGATTTCCATAACTCTATAGTGAAAAATCGTAAAATGTGCTCACCAGTGACTCCCTTCGTGTGGAAATTCACCGAGTTCTAGTGAGAAGACGTGACAAGTGGATTTCAAACCTGTCTGATGTAGGCAGTAACTACCGAAGAAAATGATTATGGTTACGTGAAATCCTTAGATTGATCAAACTTAGATATTACCGCTTTTATGCGCCAGCTCACTGGTCCAGAAATTAAGTATTCACCTGCAAGACAGCAGGTCCTTGGTTCGATTCTTGTGGGTAAAGCGAGTCGTGAATGCGTACTGTTTATGTCGTCCCACACCAGGACCTGACAGCCGTCTTTCAGTGCTTCCAAGTTTCTTCTAATGGTGATCTAACAATGATTTCACCGACAAACAGTTATCTCCATAACTCTACAGTAAAAAAATATGTTCAATATCTCAGCAGAAGATATTCACATGAGTAACAACAATATCATGGTATTCTACAAGCTATCAGAATCAATACGACTAGGCAAAACCTCATCATCAAGATAGTCATATAATTAAACTTTATTTATATTGTAGTAACAAAGTTGTTCATGAAAATCATTAGAATATTGTTAACTTGTCTAAAATCATTATGTTTACTTACTTGATTTATCCAAATTGGTTATTTAATAACTGCTGTCAGATGAATACTAAAAGTTAGAAAAGTTCTTGTTTAGTGCTCATCAATTAGGATAAAATCATGAACGTTGTAAAATCAATAAACATTTACAATACCTTAAAAAAATAATCAGTCAGCATAGAACAAACCGGTAGTTATTTAGTTAGTTAATTAGTTAGTTGAATAAAATTGATTTGAGTAGTATTGAAAATCGGCTAGTTGAATACTTCCGATCAAATCATAATCAAAATCATTTATGTATATGATATAAAGAGTCATTTAGAGGTGACCGAACAAGTAGATCATTTGAATGACAATTAGAAATATCCTTTAAAACAACAACTGCATTTCCATTGGTCAAGAAATGGATTCATTTTCTAAAGGGAGAGGAATATATCTACATGAGTATTTATGTAAATTATTCAGTAGTCAAACAGACTTTCTTTTCTATTCTTAACTTCTCATTCAAGTAGTCCGTTTTTTGGCGGAGGGGTTCTTGTGTGTTACGTTGAGATATAGAACACCGTCTATCATAACAAAGCATAGTTTGACGAGAGTCGTCAGCTGGATGTGCCAGAGAACTAAATTTGAGCTAAACTAATTCTGAACAAACAACTATCGGAAACCAAGAAATGCGGACTGTAAAGTTTTGCATATATTTCTGAATAATTCTACACTCGAACTCTCTAGCTCAGTCTGGTACAGTAATGAGAAACTAATATTTTGTTGAATTGATCGAAGTTGGAAATTAACACCATTAGATACCGGCTCAGTGGTCCAAAGGTTAGACGTTCGCGCGCAATACCGAAGGTCCTGGGATCAAATCCTGCGAGGTGCTGGAGTCGTGGATACGCACTTCGGATTTCGTCCCATACCAGGACCTAACGGCCGTTCTCCAGTGCTTCCAGATTTCTTCTAATTGTGGTCTAACATTGATTGATTCATGATTTCAAATGTGAAACTAATATTTCTTAACTGAACAACCATCACAGAATAATACTTACTTACTTACTTACTTACGCCTGTTACCTCCAATGGAGCATAAGCCGCCAACCAGTTTTCTCCAACCAATTCTGTCTGTCCTGGGCTTCCCTTTCCAGTTCTGTCCAATTTTTGTTCATTCTTCTCATATCTTTCTCTATTTCTCGGCGTAATTTATTCTTTGGCCTACCTCTTTTCCTTTTGCCTTGAGGGTTCCGTGTAAGGGCTTGTCTTGTGACGCAGTTAGGTGCTTTTCGTAGTGTGTTTCCTATCCACCCCCACAGCTTCTTCCGCCTGTAGACCCTTCGGGGCTACTGCCAGTCCCAAGCCCGGATAAAGGAGGAGGGATTGGGTGTGGGGTTGGCGCCCCCATCCCAACTAAAAACTAACTTGCCAAAAAAACACTAACCAGAAGAAATGATTCAAACCATCCATCACAGAATAATATTTGACAATAAAATTTTCTCTCAGTTATATCTGAAATGATTTATTGATTTATTCATGTTTTTCATTATTATTTCTTTAAATCAAATAAAAGGATAGAGGTATCAGTCATTTAATGGTTGCTATTAAAGCAAATCTTCCAATTGAAACTCAAGCACAATTGGCTATTTCTTCATTAGATGAATTTATTATGGATTGCAAGTAAGTGTTGTGAGATTATTTCTCCCCATATTTTACTACTCTTGTTTGTTATTTTTACTTATTTGCGTCTGTTACCCCAAATGGAGCATAGGTCGCCAGCTAGCATTCTCCGACGCACTCTGTCTTGCTCCTCCCTTTTCAATTCAGTCCGATTGTTGTTCATTCATCGATCAAAGATAGACAATAACGGGGTCGGATACCAGCTCAGTCGTCTAAAGGTTAAGCATTCATGCGCTAGAACCAAACGTCGTAGGTTCGATTCCTGTGGGCGACAGGAGTCGTTTATGAACACCGCTAATTTCATTCCATATTGTTAGGTTCGTTACTAAGTATGCTTGAAACTATTACGGGTTCACCTTAGTCGATAAACTAGAACAAGACAATGAACCAGCGTTTACTCGTAACGGCTAAAGAGAAGTTTTGATATATCGTAGAAAGTATATTCTACAAACGCCCAGCAATCACAATACACAATCAATCACACAACTCTCGTTTATTTATACATCATAGAAATGTCCTTGAGTCAGTCACAAAAATAGCACACTAAAATACACAGCAGCCAATCACAGCCATGGATTTTCCTGGTGGGAAATGAAATCTCAAGATCAACCAATCATCCCATACTCGCAAACATTAAATTCAAAATTAAGGCATTTATTTATTGTTAGATCCCCAAGACTCGCTTGATATATGCCTTATTTCGGTTTTCACATTTGCCAGCATGGGCTGATCAGTTGATCTTGAGATTTCAATTCCCACCAGGAAAATCCATGGCTGTGATTGGCTGCTTTGTATTTTAGTGTGCTATTTTTGTGACTGTCCCAAGGACGTCGTTTCTATGATGTATAAATAAACGAGAGTTGTATGCTTGATTGTACTGTGTATGCTGGGTGTTTGTAGAATATACTTTCTACGCTTACAAAGCCTTCTTACTTTAGTTGGGGATTCAAGGTAGCCTACCTGAACTCTAGTAACTGTTTCGTTCGCGTTTATCGACTAAGTGACGAACCCAACATTTATCAAGCGAGTTCTGGGGCACCTAACATCCCCAACACATACCTAGGACGAATTAACCGTCTTTCACAGCCTCCAGGTTTAGTCTAACAATGATTGATTTTATATGCTTTCAATAATGACATACATTATTGCATAGTCATATTCACGTAGGATGAGACAGGAACACTCTACAAAAAGATCAATATATATTTGTATATATTGATTTGTCAAAATTTGCCTATTTTTTTCTCTTTTCATAGTCATACTTTACCTCAATGGGAACCGGAGAATATACCACAAAATGAAATGGATATACATTTACGTAAATTACGTGAAGACCAGCTGAACAGCCTGCGTGAACAAGCAATTAATACAAGAGAAACTGTTTCAGAAATTGACGATGCATTGAAAGAATTAAAATCGTATCGTGAAACCATTTTACATTTAGCCATAGAAGTAAGAAAAAAAAATGCGATTTTCCTTTTTTTCTCTGATATAAAACTATTTTTTCCATGTCAATTTGAAGTGATGGCATTTTGTTCTGTGAGTTGGTAGTTTTCGGTTAAGGCAGAGTCTTTGATTGCTCTCTTCTGAACAACAATGGCATCACCATGAACTTCAGATGGATGAAATGAAGTGTTCCAATTTCTTCACCTGTCTAACTGGTAGCTTGTGCTAGTGACCTTGATCTTGAGTGGTCGTCACTGACCTTGAACCTGCATTGATTTTATATCAATGCGTACAGGCAACATTAGACATACGTTTGATTGGAACAATATTGAAATACTAGAGAGATTGAGTATAGATAACACTATAGAATTTGTAGAAGCTTGGCATTGAAGTCAACCAGCATCCAACAAACGCATCAACATTGAATCAATTTACCAACCAATCAAAAAGATCCTGGACAATTAAAGAGGTAGACAATGACAGGTTTAAAGTCAATAACAGCGAAACAAGAGTGATGTCAAGTGGACAAGCTACGAATCATACACGTGAAGAACTTGGAATACTTCACTTCTCCTACCCAAAGTTTCCTGTTGAAAATGTTTTGTTCAGAATGCTCCCACAACCAGAACATCTAGCTCAGAGAACAAAACTCCATCATAATCATGCACCTGAGCTGTTACAAATTTTCTCCACGATCTCAATGTCAGTTTGAATAAACCTCGATAAGTTAGTGTATTGTTTTATAATAACTTTAAAACTGTTCAACAATGTGAGACTAATTCTGTTCCTGTAGAAAGAAATATTCTTTATATCATCCTTTCTAATTATCTACTTATAGCCATTGGCTGTTTCCGAAGGAACTTGAAAGAGGAATTTAGATTAGCGTTGGTCTTAAAGACTTGGCAGCGTGATCGTGAAGCTTAAAGGAAAACTGCTTTAGGCCGGTCACACAGTCTTTTTATTGAGAGATTTTGCTTCCTTCCTTGTGTGAAAGCAGCATCGTTGAACAGGCTATTTGTTCGAGGAGAACACCTTACTGCTGTCACACCTCTCTACAGTCAACAGTACGACTTCAAACTCAGAATTTGAGTTGCTCCTCTAAGTCTTACCGTTCTACAATCGACCTGTCTGGCATGGTAGAACCTACAGGATAATCTGGTAACCGTTGATTCTCTCTAAACTAACTGCGTAAGCGAGAACACAACGAATAGAACAGATAGTCTGTTTGACTACTGAATAATTTACATAAACACTTATATATACATTCCTTTTCCTGTCCAATGACATAATACGTTTCTCCGTATAGGACATTTCTATTTGTCATCAAATCACTTTTGTAGTTCGACCACTTCTGATTGTCTCTTCATATCGTTTTTACTTAGTTCATTGATCGAGTAATTCAAGTAAAAGATCCCTAGATCGGATATTTTTTCTACGGCTGCTTAAAATGGTTAACATTCGTCTCTCCTATAGTAAACAATTTTTTTTACAAATCTGTCGGTAGGAAAAATGTCTTGACACTACTTGTATATGTCAATTTCATTGTCTATTTTATACACAGCCACAAATGAGTATACCCGATATTATCATATGGATGTTATGCGGTGGTAAACGTACTGCATATCATAGAATACCAGCTCATGAAGTATTATATCATGACAATGAAGATTATCGTGGATTAAAGTGTGGCACAGCACAAACAATCAATTTAAAAGTGAGTTTAGAAATGTTTAGATATAATCATAGGACACTTATTTATTCAATGTGATATGCTCGTCAATTGATGTGATTGAAACTCTTACGAGTTAACCTTACTCGATAAACGCAATGCAGAGCAATGATTCAGTGACACGATACGCTATTCTCATCCGACTGCTCCCTCCCCCGGCCCTGCTAACTAGAGCAAGAAGTTTTAATAAGGCGTAGAGAATGTTGTATTCTACAAGCACCTAGAAAATATGAGATTGCTAAGCACATAAATCAAGTTTATTTAAACAATGATAGAAACACCCTTGGTGATTTCCGAATGGGAAATGTAAGCTGTCGGTCAACTAAGCGTCTCTTGGCGCAAAAATACATAAATTTATTACTTACTAAGTGAGGACATTATCCGAGTGACTTCTGGGTATCTAACATCCCCAACATAATGTGAAGATGGTGTTGCTTCTTCGCATCACAAACTAACTTTACCGGACAAACGATTGAAAACCAGGAGAGTACTAGACCTCTTTTTGATTCCGTTTTACAATCAATACCTTTATCATGGTCACTTAATTTGGGAGACTGAATAGAGGACTATCTTGTCTTGTACAGGCTACGTGATCTTCATGTTATAATTCAGAATTCAGTGCATATAGTGACCTTTTATTTCATTTACAACATAATTGAACTTCTGCTTAATTTACAACTTCTCATGAAAACTTGGGTAATTTGGTTCTGTTTTTATGATGACTGTGATCGACTCTGTGGACATGATAAAAAGTGATTATTACTTCACTCAAAGTTGAATTGCTCGACGCAGTAATATTGTCTTTTAGAGATTGGACGTTAAAATACAGAATTTTTTAGGTTCTTGACAAAAAAAACATTGGTTTATTAGTATTTTGGTGTATGCTACTTATGTTCACATAAGTAGTATATGATATCAAATAGAAATCAAACGTCTGACAGCAAAAGATCGAGAAGGAAAGAATGAGAACAGAAGGCGATTTGTAGGTAACGAACGTAAAGTGAACTGAAGTCTGAACAGTCTAAATGAAAGAACACGGAAATCTGAGACAAATAAGGATTCGTTTGCAAATGATGATTCATGGGAAGGTTTTGTACATATGCTTAACAACTCTGTAATATTCGCTTAAATATATTTGTTGATGTCCTCACCTGAGTTTTCGTGCACAACAGTAGGAGTAGGCTGGAAGAAAGCTAGGATCGGCCAAACCAAAAACATTGCACAAATTCATGAAGTCAATGACAATTGGATTTAGTCATGTTGGTAAATGTAGACTGCCTGGTTGAGCTCAACGAGATGATATTAATCGATGGTTAGACACCTTGAATGAAATTATTTAATAGGATTGGCGTTCATTCTTTGTGTTATCCCAAATTCTAATTTCAAATCCTCATGACCTTGATCCTTCTTGTCTCAAATCTACTTCACTGGATCATACTTCTTGAATAATATCATCGGACCGCGATCTTTCCAATTATTGCTCATACTTGTACTACCTCTACTACTGTAAGATTTGAACTGACAATTGAGCCTCTGTATTGATGTGATATGGTAACTTGAACTTAATACGTACTCATGAAGTTCTACGTTTCAACGCTTGACCTCTGGACTATTGTGCGTTCGCTAGCAGCACTGAAGATGCTGGCTTCGATTCCCGCGAGTAGTTGGAGTTCTGGATGCCCAGTGCTCATGAGTCCAATATCAGGAAGGAAACATCCATTCAGTGCTTCTAGGTTTTTCAACGGTGGTCTAACAATGATCCATTTTTATGATCTGAATGTAAAAGAAACGATGAAAAAAACACATTTAATTATCATTGACAATCAGTTTGAAAATTAAAATCTCAAAATTTTTCGAATCTAATTGTTCGTTTTTTTTATGTGACATAATAATTTCGTTTTTTTTTTGTTTTGAAAAATAAAAATTTAGAAACCGACTTTATTAAAAGATGAAAATAAACCAGAATGGAAAATTCCAGCTCAATTACGTGTTGTTGTATGGTTTGGTTTAGAGAAAGATCGTACTGCATGGACAGAATCACACAGTGAAGCAAAATTACAAGTTGTTGCAGAAACTGTAAGTTGATTTGATTCACCGGCTTGATATTTTATTACTGACTCATTATTTTTCCTTGGTTTGATAATCATTACGAATAAACAGTAACTTGAGTTTTTCGATCTTCATTCTCTGTGTTGAATCTTTCTCATGAGATGTTTGAGGTTTCCTGTAAGACTAGAGGATAGCTTGACATTGCTTTAGCAAGTATTGTTAACAGTTTGTATACAAAATTGATTAGCAGGGTGACCGACTTCATTGAGGGCCATTGTCATTGGAGTGATGTATTGTTGCATCTCATCAATGCTAATAATACGGAGTTTGACAGTCATGCAAACAAGATTCGAACCGAGGACCTCCAGGTTCGCGCTCAAATGCCTGGCCTTTGGACTACTAAGCCGACCAGAATTCATTTGTGTTGATATCTAACTTTGATCAATCGACGAGGTTGCACAGTGTTATCCACATTCTTTGGTGAGCACTGCTTCATAAGCAAACAGAGTTCAACTCCACTGGCCATGATTTCTCACTAAGAAAAACTCAGAGAAACTTCCTCACGAAGCTAGTCACTAGTGAGCAAATGATAATTTGCATTATGGGGTTGTGGAGATTGCTGAGTTATGTGATTGAAATATGACCACCATTAGAAACCTGGAAGCACTAGACAGCTATTTCGTCCTAGTACGAAGCTCATCAACAATGCACCTCTACGACCCTGTAAGCAGAAACCATACCCAGGAACTTCAGTCTCACGCTCATATATGCATCTGACAGTGTGAACGTCTAAATCCCAATAGGTTTCTAGGTTTCCAATGGTAATCTAACAAAGATTGATTCATGATTTCAAATTAACTATAGTCATAACTAAAAAACGATTTGCTTACTTACTTACTTTAGCCTGTTACCCCCAATGGAACATTGGCCGCCGACTAGTTTTCTCCAACCTCCGCCTGTAGACCCTTCAGGGTTAATGCCGGCCCCAAGCCCGGGTGAAGGGAAGGGGTTGGGCATGTGGTTGGCGACCACATCCCACCAAAAAACTAACTTGCCAAAAAAAAGCTAACTAGAACAAACAATTCACAATCGATTTGCAGTATTGTTATGTTCGTCACTAGGTACGCTTGAAGCTATTACGAGTTCACCTTAGTCAATAAACGCGAACGAGACAATGAACCAGCGTCCAGGTAAGCTACCTTGATCCGAACGGCAATATAGAAGTTTTGATATAGCGTAGAAAGCATATTCTACATCATAGAAACATCCTTGGGACAGTCACAAAAATAGCACACTAAAATACGCAGCAGAAAATCACAGCCATGGATTCGCCTGATGGGAATTTGTGAATCTCAAGGTCAACTGATCAGCCCATGCTCGCAAACGTGAAATCCAAAATAAGGCATTTATTTATCCAGCGAGTTCTGGGCATCTAACATCCCAAACAAGTATTCGCTAACTAGACAGTAATGGTGGAACAGTAGTTATAAAACAACCATATCATTTTCGTTCAAAATCAAACTTTTCATTAGCAATAAAACTTGATATATATTTTAAACCAATAAATAGTTCATCAGTTCATCTGAGAAATCTCGCATTATTCTTCATATTTATTTATTGATTATTTTAGTACGAAAATCAAGCATCAATTGTTGGTAGTTGGGTCACTAAACGACCACCACTGACACGTCCAGCATGGTCAGATAATACTGGACGAATTGAATTACCAAAAGATGCAATTCAATTACCATCAGGTTGGGAATGGATTGGTGATTGGTATGTTGCACCAGAATTATCATTACTTTATAAGAAAGTGAGTGTTTTACTTTTTTTGTCACGCCTGCACGTAAACACGTCATTTTGATATGCTTGAACTATTTATTACGCGTTTACCCCTTAGTCGGAAAACGAGAGTGAGGATCCAGCGACACGACATGCAACTCTAATCCGAATGTCCCAACCCCCATATTGAGTGAAAATAAGAAGACTTGAAATGAAGTAGAACTTGTATTCTACAAGTATCCAGAAAGTACGAGGTCCGAATCCAGAAGAGAATCAGGATACCGGACTAGGGATCCGGGACTGGGTCCTGGTCATAAAACGTTACACATAATGCGTATTTATACATTTTGGTCAAATAGGAAACAGCATCGAAGTCTGTGACATTGACAGTTAAGACGACCAATAAGAAGCAACAGTTGAAGTGACATTGATAGTTAAGACAACCAATAAGGAAACAACATTGGAGTACGTGACATTGATATCTAGGATGACCATAAAATTGACCAGTAGGAACTGACCAACAGAATTAGACTTAAAAAATTAATTCTCTTAGGATATTGGATGAATATCTTAACATTTTTCAAGTTCTTTTTTTGATAGAACAGTGAGAAGACGTAATTGATCTGAAAAATGTTGTGATGTATTTGTGCTATACACATTTCGAACAATCTGGTCATACATATTTACTTGTCAAAGCATTTTATATGAAGATGAATAAAAGGTCAATTAAATAAAAGTTCAAATAGACATACGGTGATAATTGTAAATAAAGGAGAGAGAAAACTAACGTAATATGAAAAGAATAAGAAAGGGTAGGAAAATTGTCACATTACCCTAGGCTTAAAGATTACCAAGGTAACTGATTAAATTCAGTTATAAAGTTGTTTATTACTTGAAATCATTGTTAGTCCGACATGAGAAACCTTCAAGCACTGAAAGGCGGCCGTTTCTTTCCGGTATGGGCTGAAATCAGGAGTACTCATCCATGATTCCTACTACTGGCAAGATTTGAACCCAGCACATTCGGCCTTGCGTGAGAACGCATAATGTCTGAACTAATGAGTCCGCAGGTGTACAGTAGTGTCAATGTCTAACTCTAATCAGTCTTAGTATTTTTGCAGCCTCACCCACTGTCTGCAATAGTTACTGGCTACATTCAACAGAGTTGAGCTTCACTGGTCACATGTTATTTCATGTATGTTAACTTTCTTGAAAGTATGTTATTGATAAGCTGAAGAAGATGAGATAAATCTTATACTCCTGAAAAGTTGCACTGTAGGGTTGAAAACAGATATATGCGAACTATCGTATATGCGTGTATAAATGGATTATTTCTCCATTCAAGGCAGTCGTCTATCGCCAACTGTATGTAGTATATACCTAAGGAGAATATCCTTCTCCCATCGGTGATGGTCTAGCCAAACGTTTATAGAGTGGACAATAAAAATATGACAGAATAAGAACATTTGATCAACGGAAAAGGACATCTCACACTGCTTAAGCATATATATATTTTCAAGATTCATAATGAGATAGTTGAAATATTCATTTTAGATTCCACTGTAAGTCTTATTTACATATATTTTATTTCAGTTGAAACCATTGCGAGACTGTAATTTAGGAATGAATTAGTCACATACTTTGACTGTGTCAGTTATTCGCTTACAACCTTGACGATTTATTTTACAGCGAATCTTATGTACATCACTTACTCTACTCACCACTTGTCTTTAGTTACTTTTCATCTGGCTGAAGTGAGTCACGTGGGCTTTACCTAAAGGAGTTGATCGGCTTGCCTTCTCTGTTACGCTTCACTTTTCTACTTCTCTTTCTAATATCTATTTGCATGAACAAATGCATGAAATAGCTCCATTCAATTTATTCCCCAGTTGACTTCACATTACCGCCGTTGCACAAATGGAGTTAGTCAGTCAGTCAGTTAGCTATAATGTAGAACTTCGTACGTACGTCCATCAGTTCAAGTTGCCATACCACACATAACACACAGAGAGATCGGATTGTCCACTTCAAATCTCATAGTTGTAAAGCTAGTAGTAGTATTAGCGGTAATGGAAAGAATTAAGGTTCGAAGAAATTAATCACAACTGTTTGAAGCCAGTCATGCATGGCTTTTTTCTTATGGGAAGTTTTCATCATGTTAGTTCCGCTATTCTAGGCACCTGAAGAAGGGTGAGATATGAGACTTTTAGGGTCGATCTATTCCAACCCCTTCTTTCTTTGTGATCACTACAGATGCTAGTCTTCCAAGGTAAAAACCTTATTTCTGTCACAGCTATCTACAGTCAGTAGTACGACTTCATCCTCACACCCTAAGTTGCTGCTTTTAGTCTTACCGTTCTCCAAATCGATCTGCTTGGCACGGTAGAACCTACAGAAAGAGACATATGTTCCAGCCAATATAGCATGATCGGGTTATCAAGATAGGCAAGCCTAACCACCACATAAAGGTAGCAGCTACGGTCGCGTACACACAAATGTATTTAAACAAAAGTTTCATCAATCACTTCTCATTGATAATCACTATTATCCTGTTACGCCTGCACATAAACACGTCAACTTGATATACCTGAACTATTACGAGTTTACCTCTTAGTCGGAAAACGAGAGCGAGGATCGAGGATCCGGTGACACGACATGCTACTCTAATCCAATTATCCCAACCCCCATAATAAGAAAGAGAATAAGAGGACAAGACTAGATATGAAGTAGAACCTGTATTCTACAAGCATCCAGAAGGCACGAGGTCCGAATCCAGAAGAGAATCAGGATCCCGGACTAGGGATCCGGGACCAAGCCCTGGTCCTGGTCGTGGTCATAAAATGTTACAGATAATGCGTATTTACACATTTTGATCGAATAGGAAACAGTATCGAAGTCTGTGACATTGACAGTTAAGATGACCAATAGGAAGTAACATTTGAAATGATATTGATAGTCCGAATGACCAATATGAAACAACATTGAAGTATTTGACCTTGACAGTTAAAACGACCATAATTTTGACCAATAGAAATCAACAAATAGGATTTGACCAATAGTTCTCTTAGGATATTGAATGAATACCATAACATATCCTTATTACTAATTTTATCTTCTATTGTTTGTTTGTTTTATTTCCCTTGTGTTCTCAAAAAAAACACAAAAAATAGGATGCAGGTAAAACAAGTTTTGTTGAAGAATTATTCTATAATGAATTTCGTACACCAACAAGTCCATGGAAAATTGCTGAACCAGCTTATACCGATGCACAAGGTGAACCGAAAGGTGAACCACGTACAGTGGAATTACCAAGTGGTTGGGCATGGGGTGATGATTGGAAAATTGATTATAATCGTCCATGTGATGAAGATGGTTTTGAATACACGGTGGAAGCATCTACTGGTGGTTATGTTGCAGCAGAAAAGCTATATCATATGTTTCGTAGACGACGTTTAATACGTACACGTTTACTTGGTGAAGTTGGTGTACCAATTAAACAAGAAGTAAGTGAAAAATTATTTTTAAAAAAAATGAAAAGTTACTTATTAACACACTTACTTACTTACTTACGCCTGTTACGCTCAATGGAGCATAGGCCGCCCATCAGTTTCCTCCAACCAACTCTGTCTGTCCTGCGATTTCCTTTCCGGTTCTGTCCAATTATTGTTCATTCTTCTCATATCTTTCTCTACTTGTCGGCGTAATGTGTTCCTTGGCCTTCCTCTTTTCCTTTTGCCTTGAGGGTTCCAAGTGAGGGGTGGTCTTGTGATGCAGTTAGGTGCTTTTCGTAGTGTGTGTCCTATCCACTTCCACCGCTTCTTCTTGATTTCCTCCTCCACTGGAATCTGGTTTGTCCTCTCCCACAGTACGTTGTTGCTGATAGTATCTGGCCAACGACTGTTAATGAATACTTGTATCTTCTGCATGATATCTTTGGTATATCTCCAAGTCTCCACCTCATATAGTAGAACTGTCTTGACGGCTGTATTGAAAATCCTGATTTTTAGTGTTGGTTGATAGTTTTTTCGAGTTCTGGATGTTCTTCAATTGTAGAGATCCAGCCCTTGCTTTGTCAATCTGCGCCGTCACATCTTCATCACATCCATCTTGCTCCTCAATGATACTGCCTTAATATATACAGATTTTTACATCCTCAAAGGCATCTCCATCAAGAGTCATTTGGTTGGCGCATGTTGTGTTGTATCGGAGAATTTTGCTTTTTCCTTTATGTATGTTGAGGCCTTCTGCTGCAGAGGCTGCCGCTACACTGGTCGTCTTCTTTTGCATTTGTTGTTGCGTGTGCGATAGAAGAGCCAGGTTATCTGCGAAGTCCAGATCGTCCAGCTGTGTCCTAGCTGTCCAATGAATATCGTGCTTCCCTTCAGATGTTGACGTCTTGATAATCCAGTCGATCACTGGGGGAAAGGGTGAGAGTAAGCAACCTTGCCTGACACCGGTCATCACCTCGAAAGAGTCTGTTAGCTGTCCTTCGTGTACGATTTCGCAGTTGAATCCATCATACGAATTCCGTATGATGTTGACTGTCTTCTCAGGTACACCGTAGTGTCGAGGAAGCTTTCATAGTGTTTTCCTATCCACGCTATCGAATGCTTTCTCGTATTCGATGAAGTTGATGTAGAGTGGTGAGTTCCATTCAAATGATTGTTCCACAATGATCTGTAGTGTAGCAATTCGGTCAGTACACGATCAATCCTTTCGAAATCCAGCCTGTTGATCTCGAAGTTGGGCGTCTACGATGAAAATTTAATGAGTACAGTTTTTTTGTATAGAAAAATTGAATCGTTAACAGTTCATTGATAAAAAAGAAACCCCTTTTTTAACTGGTTATTAACTACTGTCATTTTATTCAAGATTTTTTGTTTGTTTTGTGATGGATATGGGCTCACGAGTCCTATGGTGGTCGGTATTGAATGTAATTCTTTAGACTTTGTGTACTGCTGGTCTTGATTGTAGGATCAAAACTGAGGTTTTGGACTGAGCAGTAACTGTCTAGGTAGTTTAGATAAGCCCTATTACCCAGCTGAAATCAAAACAAATTGATTTGGGTGAATGATGGTTCTAATATTCATCATAAATATAAATGTACATCATTACCTCAACAAATATTATCACTCAGTTATTCCACCAACAATCGTTCAATTAATCAAATCAGCAGTAACAAATAAATGATATTCTATCACTCCTGGATAGGTCAGATTCCTTCGAAAGATAATATTTAGTAGCTTTATAACACAGAGTGTTTCCTATTCTGGAAGAGTGCATCAGTTCACAATAAAAATTCACAATTCCAGTCAAGGCAAGCATCCGTCACAATCAAAAGAGGAACAAATCAATATGGCTGTCGCCATGGCTAGTTATCAGCTTAAACAACATACATGCAGTTCAGAAAGAAACATAGAAACTTAGTGAAGGCAAAAGAAATAGAAACTATAATAAAATACAAATATTATCATCTCAAACTAGAATCGAACAAACTCACACAATGTACAACTGAAGGAATCAATAAGAACGAATTACAGATATATATGTGGAGGGATTTTCACAAACAAAGCAGCATTCCAGACGGATCTTACACTGATAACCGTTACTAGATAACGCCCAACGGTGTATACTATTCGGAAGACGAGTGCAAAGCGTTGATTACGTTCATTATCACACCACACATAGATCACAAAACCACACGAAGCAAAAATGATATACCAGTACGAACCAGAGAGAGCGAGTGAGCGACTAGGATTGAAATATACATATATTTACATAGGCAATGAAAGAGTCATCAAATTATATAATAGGCTAACATTACAGCGAGTCAAATGGACATACACGAAGGCGGTAAGCAATGTTCAATCATACCTGCTCATACAAACACAACAGTTATTGCCATACAAATGACTCTGTCTATTACATAAGTTAATCAAAAGGACTTAACCAAATTAAGTGTGAAAAAAATGCCAATGTTTGTGGGTTACTACAATTCGATATATCCAACTGACGAGTCCCTAGCAGGACGAAACACACGTACACTGAATTCTACTGCTAGCTTTATGCTATCTTTCTATTTAGATTTCATGTTTTATTTCCAATGTAATTAACCCATGTAGAATGGAATCTCCGAAAATCATATTCAGACACTGTAAACTCAGATATTCTATTTTTTATTTGAAAAGCTTCACATAGCTGATTCTCGCACTGGTTTAACAGTATAATTAATAGTGATAATAACAGTAAGCTTGTTTTATAGAACAACGAATTAATATCAGTTATGTATGATCAACAGTTTTTACTATATTTTTAAAGTTTGTATCACCTACTTTTACTTATGGTACGCCTGTTACTGCCTAATGGACCATAGGCCGATGACCAACATTCTCCAACTTACTGTATCTTGAGCATCCCTTTCCAGTTCTCCAAAATCACTATTCCATTCTTTTGATGTCTGTCTCCTCTTCTCGGAGTAATATATTCTTTGGTCTGCCTCTGTTCCTTTGACCTTGATGATTCCAGGCGAGGTCATGTCTTGTGATGCAATTGGGTGCTTTACGCAATCTGTGTCCTATCCGCCAACTTGAGTGCTTCTTGCTGATTTCTTCCTCTTCTGGAATTTGGTTTGTTCCCCCCCCCCACAATAAGTTGTTGCTGATAGTGTTTGGCGAGCGAATTCAACGTTTTTTTCTCAGTAGAAAACTAGCAATAAGCACTTGTATCTTCTGGATGATAGATAGCCTTCGTGGTTCTTTAAATTTTCCGCTCCATACAGTAGAACTGTCTTGACATTTTTTTAAAAAATCTGACTTTGGTGTTGGTTGAAAAGTTCATATCAACTTCAGTTGTAGTGAAGGAGAACACAGGTGAGGGCAACCGAATTGTATTTAACGAAAATTACAGAGTTACTCAGTAAAATCGGAAAACCATATCGTAACCGTTAATTTGCAAATCTTCACTCAATCATAAATCGATTGTCTGACATTTCACTATTCATGCGTTTCATACAAATTCCATTGTGTTCCCATTCTTCCTTTCTTGATCTTCCCCCATCTTCTGCTGCCAGACATTACGTTTACACTCGCGTCATATACTACTACTTATAAGTAGCGCGCACCACACAGTTACTACTTAATTGATCATTCTAAACTGGATGAACTAACTTGATATTCACAATGATGAGTCTGAAGCGAAAACAGATCTCAATTTTTTGTCCTCATATATGTCACGTAGTTGAACAGTGAAACAGAAATTGTCGAACATTTCTTGTACTTAGAAATGTTCTACTCCTCCTAAACCTTGAACATAAAACGAAAGGTCTTGAACTATAATAGTAGAAGTTTTGTTCAACTTTCAAGATTCATAACGAGAACATGGATATTTTGATATCCGCTTTATCTGAAAGTCTCTAGAATCCATTGTAAAAGCATCCTAAAATCACTAACAATGTTGATTATAGTTTAAGTAAAAAACTAAAAACACAATTGGATCAGTTTTCTGAACTATTGATTGGTCGGATTGTTTTCAGCATTCATTTCGCGCTTAGCTTTTGAAATAGCTTCTTGTTTAAATCAATAATTTCAAAAAATTTTCTACTGAGGAGAATGGAAAGTGAAATTGTGTCACGTGAACAATTTTAAATGAGAAGAAACGCATACATCCTGATAAATCACATGTATAAGCTTATTACTCGTTTGATGAATGCTTGTATATATTAGTGAATGGGATTTTCGAAAATTATAATATTTTCATAGTTTAGATCACTAACTGTTCTTAGCTCGACCATTATTGTATAACTGAAAACGCTAGACGTCTGTTTCGTCCTAATATGGGACTCATCAGCATCGAGCGTTCATCATTTTGCACATGTGAATTGAACCTGTGACCTGCGGATACATGACCTCTAGACCAGTGAGTTGACGTCCAACTGTGTTAGTATCTAAAAATAAGCTGTGACTGGTGAAGTTCCATACTTGTCAGGTGTAAGACACTTACCTGTCTCAGACAATGGATGAAGGATTGCTTGACATCATGGATTGATTGAAGTTAGACATTAACACCATTCGATACCGACCTTGTAGTAAAGAGGTCAGGCATTCATAAATGAGACCATTGGTGCTGAGTCAGACTCCCGTGTAGGGGGGTCGGTGATGCACACAGCTGAGAAAGAAATTTTACTGCGAACAATTCTAACTTTTTTTGAGATTAGTTACGCATGCTTGCTTGAATTATTACGAGTTTACCCCTTAGTCCGAAAACGACAGTGAGGATCAAGGAACAAGGCGACACGACATGCTACTCTAATCCGATTATCCAAAACTCCCCCCATTGAATAAAAGAAAATGACTTGATATGACTTGATATGCGTATTTATACATTTAGGTCAAATAGGAAACAGCATCGAAGTCTGTGACATTGACATTTAAGACGGCCAATAGGAAACAGGATTTAAAGTGACATTGAAATTCAGGACAACCAATAAGAAACAACATTGGAGTACGTGACATTGATATCTAGGTCGATCACAAAATTGACCTGTAGGAATTAACCAATAGGAATTGACCAATAATCCTCTCAAGATATTGGATGAATATCCTTAAAGATAAGTTATCTTCTCTCTAGGAATGAACAAATTTACTTAAGAACAATGAAAATATATGCATTTTCAATGTTCCATGTGAAGTTTTTTTTTTAAAACCGTCGATTTTTTGATTTTATTATATGGCGATATTTTTTGAACACAGGTATTAAGACGTGTGATAGTACACGATCAAGTAAGAGGTTTTGTGCTGTCTGTGTGCGTGTGCGTGCGTATGTTTGTGTGTGTGTGTGTATAGATGTACACATATCCAGATTCTTGATTGTGTAACATCCTATGCATTGGTGAATTCATGTTGTCTATACATGTATCTGTCTTGTACATATATGTCCATATTAATGTAGTAATCTGCATGTTTATATATTCAATGTCTAACATATTTCAATGTCTATAACATGCTTCAAAGTATTCACTTCATTACACTTTTCTTCAAATATTTTTTTCCCTGAACTACCCATCCTTTTGATGTATAATCGATGTTGAGGATGTATTGAGTATATTGGTGTACAAGCGGTGACTCCGTATTTACACCCCATGTATATGGGCTGGGATACTGACTCAGTGCCCAAATCAATATAAGTGATCTTCGTAGCGAGTCACTTACTGAGCCTTTGACCTATAAGTCTAATCCAAGATGCACTAGATAAACACTGGAAGATACGGTCCCATGATAGCTTCTTACCTATCATATGTCCGTACGCCATTTGTTCCTTCAGGATGGTAGATCCCAAGTGCATTATTCGTTTGGAATGAAGGTTTCTACAACTTATTCTAGATTGGTCCACTTTATCGACAAACTTAGTTAGTGAGTGCCCCGACTGGACTTTTACTGTTCTCACTTTCAATTTCGTAAACAACAACCACAGCATGAAAAGGCATTGAGTAGGACTTGCATACCACTGGCTATATATACCTATCTATATGAGAAGAGCATTAGAGGGCACTGAACTGTAAACTTGGAATTATTCATTCTGGAATTTTTATTGAATACAAAAAGTTTGTAGACTGATGGTAATTTTGTTGAACATATTTATACTACTCTATTTCATTGTTTCAGTTTAGTCGATTAAACGATTTGAAAAGTAGATTTTATATACTATTATTAAGTTTGAAAAATTTTATTGATCAACATGAATACTACTCATGAGTAGGTAGAAAAATAGTTTGGTAGAAATCGGGCCCGAAGTATACATAAACAAAATACGTAATTTCTGGGAATTGTATTTGAATAATAATCTCATCGATTGAAATTTTCAAATCGTTCCAACTTTTCACATCCAACAATCTTGTATGGATTTCTTTAAGGTATTAGTAATAACCACTGTTTGACCTCCATTAGAAACCTGGAGACGGCCATTTCGTCCTGGTATTGGACGAAATCATAAGTGCGCATTGACGATTCCCGCCACTAGCAGGATTCGAACCGAGGACCTCCGATCATGCGCGCGAACGCCTAACCTCTATACCAATGAGCCTCCTGGCATCCAACGGTGTTAATACCTAATTCTGATCAATCTCACGAAGCGGCTGTCTTTCAGTGATTCCAGGTTTCTGATAGTGGTCTAACAATGATTAATTAGTGATTAATATATGTTGTGAACAAAATATACCAGTTATTTATTCTTGAAAATATAAAACGATGCATACACTGACATCTTATTTACAAGTATAAATCATCTACGAAATACCGATTCGATACCTGTAATCAAGTGTGATTAGTTCATAAATCTGAAAAAGAATACAGTTAATATCATAAAAACTAGTAATCACTTTAGAAGAGCTGAATAAAATCGTTCAGAATCACTGACTGACGTGAAATACAACCAGTAATTTGATGAATTCTAAAACATACTAACTAATTTGACTAAACAATGTATAGATCACAAACGATCAATATACACGAAGAATCCAACGGCATGGTAGATCGTTTAAAGAATAAAAAAGATCTCTAGGACTACATACAAGAATTCTAACTGGATTCAATGTGTTTTGTTCAGTTTTGTGTATCAACTCACGAATGATTTCATCTAATCCTAATCTAATAATCGGCCTATCATAATCATTGTTAGACCATCATTAGAAACTTGGAAGCACTGAAAGACGGCCGTTTCGTCGTGGTATGGGACGAAATTAGCAGTGCACATCCGCGACTCCTGCTGTTCGCAGTATTCTATTTGATCTTACGATAACTAGACTAATAATTACCAAATGATTGACGTTAGTGCTAGAAAGCTGTTATAGTCGTGACTTGATATGTTTGAAACTATTACGCGTTCACCTTAGTCAATAAACGAGAACGAGAGATTGAACCAGTGTCCGAGTAGGCTAATCTGATTCGTTGAACCAAAGAAAACTAACGAAAAAGTCTTGAGATAGCGCACAATGCGTTCAAGCACACAAATCGCGTTTATTTATACATCATAAAAACGTCCTTATGAGAGTCACAAAAATAGCACACTAAAATAACACAGTAACCAATCATAGCCAAGGCTTTTCTTGTTGAGAAATGTGGTTTCAAGGTCAACTGATCAGCTCATGAATATAATCCAAAATTAAGACATTTATCAAGCGAGTTCTGGTGATCTAAATTCCCCAACAAAAATGAAGAAAACCATTTTTTTAGTTTCAAGCAACCTCTTGATCATCATCTTGTTCAATATTCAATTTAAATTGATCTCAACATTTGAAATTCATAATACCACAGTAACTAACTGTCTTTTCTTTACTCTTAAATGCAAAGAAATCCTTTTACATAAATAAAGGGTTGTATAAGTTACTTACTTACTTACTTATGCCTGTTACCCCCAATGGAGCATAGGCCGCTCACCAGTTTTCTCCAACCAACTCTGTCCTGGGCTTCCCTCTCCAGTTCTGTCCAATGTTTGTTCATTCTTCTCATATCTTTCTCTATTTCTCGGCGTAGTGTGTTCCTTGGCCTTCCTCTTTTCCTTTTGCCTTCAGGGTTCCATGTGAGGGCTTGTCTCGTGACGCAGTTAGGTGCTTTTCGTAGTGTATGTCCTATCCACTTCCACCGCTTCTTCCTCATTTCCTCGTCCACTGGAATCTGACTTGTTCTCTCCCACAGTTCGTTGTTGCTGATCGTGTCTGGCCAACGAATACGAAGTATTTTGCGTAGACAACTGTTAATAAACACTTGTATCTTATAGATGATGGCTTTGGTAGTTCTGCAAGTTTCCGCTCCATACAGTAGAACTGTCTTGACATTTGTATTGAAAATGCTGATTTTGGTTTTGTTTGAAAGTTGTTTGGAGTTCCAGATATTTTTCAACTGTAGAAATGCAGCCCTTGCTTTGCCAATCCGCGCCCTCACATCTGCGTCCGATCCACCTTTCTCGTTGATGATGCTGCCAAGATATGTGAAGGTGTTAACGTCCTCCAAGGTATCTCCATCAAGCGTGATTCGGTTGGTGCATGTTGTGTTGCATCGGAGAATTTTGCTTTTTCCTTTATGTATGTTGAGACCTACTGCTGCAGAGGCTGCTGCTACACTGGTCGTCTTCTCTTGCATTTGTTGTTGAGTGTGCGATAGAAGAGCCAAGTCATCTGCGAAGTCCAGATCGTCCAGCTGCGTGCTAACTGTCCAGTTGATACCGTGCTTCCCTCCAGATGTTGACGTCTTCATAATCCAGTTGCTTTCATCTAAAATAATTCTCTCATATGATAATACTAATTCAGACAATGAGAATATACAACGGTGTATTCAAAAAGATATTGGTATAAATGTTGATGAATAGTAAACTTTTCTTTTAACCTTCTGAATCATTGTGCGATATACATCTAATTAATTTAACACCCATTGACAAGATTTATACTAGCCTTTTTCGCGAATAACAGTTCTTGTTCATTTACTCTGATTAACCTCCTCTAAATAGGATTCTCCTACCAATTATGTCCTGTACTCTAGTTTCCACTTGTTCCCAATTTTTTGGTGTCTGCCTCTTTTCTAATGCTCACTGTTATTATTTACTTATACGTTTTTAACTACTTATATATACTATTAAGTAGGCTAATAATCTATAACTAAATTTATATCCCCTAAACTAATCTCATACATGTGAACTAAGTTTAATTTTTATCTACTAATTTCTACATTGTTTGTATTTATTTAAATTTTCTATTCAGCAATCTCGTTTATCATTATTAGTAAGTTCAATGCATTAGATTCTTGTCATTAAATAAGACTTACAAATGTGAAAAACTAGTAATTCTCATATTGCGTGTTATTATAGTATGCATAGAATTTGTTATCTATCCTAACTCATGTATACATTCACTTATATAGATATATTCAACTTATCTAATCAGTATTACATATATATTATTCATGAATTGATTTGAAAAAATATGTACCTACATGATATATATATATATATATATATATAGCTGATGGTTGTACGCTCCTAACTTTGTTTAATCACATAGATTACTGCTGTTACATTAACTGTCTTCCTAAATTATTGATTCGTTTTACGCTGCTGTAAATAATGCTTCACATTTATTGTATATGTGTCTATAATATATATATATTTTTTTTGAAACCGTGAATCGATCAATATTAGACCACCATTAGAAACCTCGAAGCACTGGAGGGCCGTTTCGTCCTGGTATGGGACTCCTCAGCAGTGCGCATCCACGACTCCTGCGTTCCGGCCCAGTGGTCTAACGGTTAGGGTGTTCGCGCACAATACCGAAGGTCCCACGTTCGAATCCTGTGGGGTGCAGGAGTCGTGGATGTGCGCTGCTGAGGAGTCCCATAGCAGGACGAAACGGCCGTCCAGTGCTTCCATGTTTCTAATGGTGGTCTAACATTGATCGATTCATGGTTTCAAAAATGTGTAACTTAACAATCTTCACAACCCCGTAATGCATATATATATATATATATATATATATATATATATATATATATATATATATATATACATTAGTGTTAAGGTGCATTCTGTGTGTGAGTATGTGATTAAAAGTACTGGATTATAGTGTGCTGAGTTATACTTGTCTTGTTGATAAATGAAAGATTATGGTAAGCTCTATGAAAAGATTACATATCTAGATTTTATCCTTATCATGAATTGATTTAAACTAGAAAACTATTGGAACCCTAGGAAACACTGGATAGCCTTTATCTCCTGATACGTATCTACAACCTCACACACGCGATAACCGAACACAGGACTTTTGGTCTGTCAAGCGAACACTGAGCTAGCATTTAATAATACTAATATCTAAATGTAATCAGTTCACAACAACTATCCAGTGACTTCAAGTTTTTAATTGTAGTCGAAGTTATATCGGTTCATGATTGCTCTGAGAATCAATAATCTTCACAACCCCATATGTAGATGTTAATAAAATAGATTAATTATTATAAATGAACAATAGCTAACAACTAGCATCTTTTTCGTCTATTACTTAATAGTTACAGAAATATACTTCACCTTACTGATAACTGTAAAGTGTTGCTTCAGGTTTGGCTTGCATCGAAACCTGAACTAGTGAGATGGGTAGTGAAGTAGTCGAACGTGTTGACCACTTCACTTAACTTGGAGGTCCGATCAGTACTGATAGCATAGTGACTGACAAAATCTCAGCATAGATTACAGAAAGCTCAATTAGCTTTTGCCAATTTACATCATTAATGGAGTAGGCAAGACATCCATTTCCTAACCAAAGGTCGAGTGTACTGTTCAGCAGTTCGCTCCGTTTTGCTAGATGGATGCGAAACATAGCCAGTCAGAGTGGAAGATATTCGTAGGTTACTGGTATTCAATCATAGATGTCTTCGAAGCATTGCTCTTGTGTCCTGGGACAACCGAGTAAGTAATGCTACTGTTATGAAACGAGTACTAGGTAGGGATGGCAGGTCAATAGATGAAGTAATGAAACTTCATCAGTTGAGGTGGTTGGGACCTGTGTTACAACGCATGCCTAACCACTGACTACCTCGTCGAGCTATGTTTGTGGTGTAGGAGTAGGTTGGGAGAAATCTATTAGTAGCAAAACCAAAAAATGGCAGAAATCCATGAAGTCACTGACGGATGGATTGAGCCAAGTGATAATAAGTGTAGACTACCTGGTTAGGGTCCGAAAGACAATAGCAACCGGTGATCAGAGACTCTAAATGACATGGCTCAAAATCACTGAAAATCTCAGCCGCATCTATTGTTTGTGTTCTCTCAAATCCTAGTCTTCTGAATACCTCATGACCATCTTTCTCTTTTTAAATTGATCCCACTTTAATATACTTCTTTAATAATATTTTCGAACCTTAATCTTTTCCATTAACTCTAATAGTTCTACTACCTCCACCACTGTGGGATTTCGATTGATAATGCAATCTCTCTGTGCTAATGTTGTGGTATGACAACTTGAACTGATGTAGTACGCACGCACAAAGTTCTACGTTAAGTCTGACTCACTGACTGACCGACCTCTGATAAATGACAGAAAGTATAAAAACCATCAAGAGCAATAACATTTTTTCTGTTAAAATTCAAATATCGAATATTTGAAATTTTTAAGAAGCTATCTCAATAACCATCATACACAATAAGTCGATTAAAAATGCCGAACTTTTAAAATAAACAGCAATTTTTCCTACTACTACTACTACTACTACTACTCTATGCTCTTGACGGAGTAATCTTTTAAAAATTCATATGATCTCGCATTTAATTACCGGAATTCTTTACTTTAAGTGGTGTCCATCGGGGATGTTCACTTTCTCCATTCTTGTTTAATTTTATCATAGACATGCTATTAGAAATAAGCTTATCCTCGTCTGAATTTTCAGGAGTAGACCTTTTACCTGGTGGCTCGCTTTTTGACTTAGAATATGCCGATGACATATTCCTACTTGGTGAAGACGCTGAAAAAATGCAGAGTCTTCTGATTACCCTAAGCAACAATGCAAGCATGTTCGGGATGCGGTTTTCCCCCCTCCCCGAAATGCAAAATGTTGCTTCAAGATTGGGTTGCATCGGCACCTGAACTAGTGATAGGGAGTGAAGTAGTCAAACGTGTAGACCGCTTCACTTATCTTGGGAGTGTCATCAGTGCCGATGGCCTGGTGACTGACGAAATCTCGGCACGGATACAGAAGGCTCGATTGGCTTTTGCCAACCTGCGTCACTTATGGCGTAGGCGAGATATCTGTTTGCTGACTAAAGGACGAGTGTACTGCGCGGTAGTTCGCTCCGTCTTACTTTATGGCTGTGAAACATGGCCAGTGAGAGTAGAAGATATTCGTAGGTAACTGGATTTCGATCATAGGTATCTTCGAAGCATTGATCGTATACCGTGGGACTCCTGAGTAAGCAATGCTGTTGTTAGGAAACGGCTGCTAGATAAGAATGGCAGATCAATAGATGAAGTAATGAAACTTGATCAGTTGAGGTGGTTGGGACATGTGCCGCGTATGCCTAACCACCGACTGCCTCGACGAGCTTTGTTTTGTAGTGTAGGAGTAAATTGGTAGAATGTTAGGGGCGGCCAGACCAAAACATGGCATAAATCCATGAAGTCATTGACGAGTGGACTGAGCCATGTCGGTAATTGTCGACTACTTGGTTGGGGTCCGCGAGATGATAATAATCGATGGTTAGAGACCTTGAATGACATGGCTCAAAATCGTTTACAATAGCGCCGGTGCATTTATTCTTTGTGTTCTCTCAAATCCTAATCTTCTGGATTCTCCAACACCTCTAATTCTGACTTTCTTAACTTTTCTCATTGAATCATACTTCTTGAATAATATCTTCTAATCCTAACCTCTTCGATTACTTCTAATACCTTTACTACCTCTTCTACTATTGGATTTGAATTGACAATCACATCTCTGTGCTGATGTGGTATGACAACTTGAACTGATGTACTTACGTAGGAAGTTCTACGTTGCATCTGACTGACTGACTGACTGCATTTAATCTCTGAAAACTTAAATATAATGCCAGAAATGTTAATAAAGTCTTTCAGTGTAAGATACTGTTTAAATCAATTTTCTCTTGGCATTGTGAAATTTCCTTATATATTTAAAAAAATAACAGTTGGATTTAATTTTATTTGGCCATGAATCACCAACTTCCCTAATATATTATTGTTAGTAGGAGATACATAGACTGGATTACAGTATGATTGTGCTGCTACACGCTGATTGGCTTTTTCTTATCCAATCAGCGCTAGCCAACAACTGACGGAACATACTAGAATCTTCTCATGCAAGATAACTATAAATATACTAATGTTTTGGACTTCTCTGTCTTCCATCTGACCTTATTATTGTTCAACTGTGTCCTGATTTGGGAGATCGTTTCGACTGAATTGGTGTCCGAAAATACTAAGCATAAGGGAGAGCTGGATTGTAGAAAAGAGAGAATTATAACAATTAAACACAGGAAGGAATTTCATTGATCATTCATTTAAGTATATAAATATTGTGTTACAATTTTCACAGTGTTACGTAGTTGACGGCAATGCGAATGATTTCATTGTAGTTATCACTTAGTAAAAAAATCGATATTCACACCTTTTTTTCACATTGAAATCATCAACCAATCATTGTTAGACCACCATTAGAAATATGTAAGCACTGAAAGATGGCCGTTTCGTCCTGGTATGGGACTCATCAGTGGCAGTGCGTATCCATGACTCTTGCACCTCGCAGGATTCAAACCCAGGACAATCGGTCTTGGGAGCATACGCTTAACCTCCGGACCACCGGACCTAAGTGATGGGACGGTGACCTTGTCGGAAATTTAAAATGAACTATTTTTTAGCCACGTAAGGAATGAGATATTTGAACTAGAGAATAGTGTTTCTAATGACAATATAATTGATTTGGATAGGCAACAGAGCCAAACTTACTAAATAACGTTTCTTGTTGATATTTTTTGTTAATCCCCACATATTCATCTAAGTTTAAAAGGTTTTTTGTACATTCAGCTACCTAATTGGTGTGTAGTGAAGGAGAACACAGGTGAGGGCAACCGAATTGTATTTAATGAAAATTACAGAGTTACTCAGTAAAATAGGAAAACCATATCGTAAACGGTTAATTTGCAAATCTTCAATCCATCATCAATCCATTGTCTGACATTTCACTACTATTCATGCGTTTCATACAAATTCCATTGTGTTCCCACTCTTCCTTTCTTGATCTTCCCTCATCTTCTGCTGCCAGACATTACGTTTACACTCGCGTCATATACTACTTATAAGTAGAGCGCACCACAGGTGTAGTTAACCCATTGGTTAAACAAAGTACTTGATTCAATTAGGGATTTTGACTTGTCAACCAATAACATGTATGTATGTAATGTTAATCAGATAACTAATCTATCATATTTATACAATCATCATTGCAAACATAGAAGCAGTGAACAACTTTTTGCTTCTCGTATGGAACTCTTTGACAGTATGTATTCACTACTCGGTCACGAGATTTCGTTTTGGCGTGTAAACACACTTGACTTCTAGATAACTGAACTGAAATCCAATGACATACTAGTCCTAAATCAATCAACTCACAACATTGCGTAACGAACTATCTATCTATCTTCCACGGTTTTTTTCAGTGAGTACCTACCTCACACATCATACAACTGATTATGATTTCTTTTGAGTAATACGAAAATTTCACTCCTTCTATAGTGTGATCCATATTTTTACTTTTCATCACAAACTTCCACACTATCGGTGGTTACTATATATCATGAAGAATGTTGATTTACGCGCTTGAAAATTCAATTCTTGACATTCTCTTAGCATAGAATTCACTAACAAACATTGGACATTGAACCGGTTTTTATTTTTTCTCACTCTAACAGAAAGAAAACCATTCATACCTTATTGGTGTAACAACGTTTTACCTCCTCATTCACCTCATTTAGCAGCATCAAACTAAATTTTTAAACAAAAAATAGTTTTTCACTATTCCTTGTGTTTTTATGACATTTTGTTCCATCCATCTAGCAAAGTCTCAGCACAGAACCAGCTGAAGCATGGGAATATGCATTTAATTTCGATTCGAAATTTCATACAAAAGAACGTAAAGTTGACATGGTACGTCGTAGACGTTGGCATCGTGCACTGGCGCCGAAAGAATCCGACTCAGAGACTACTTCATGTGTTTTACAAATAAGAAATAATTCAAAACAAGCTGTAAGTATTAAATACATTTTTGTTTTTAGAAAGTTTTTTTGGGTATTATGAATTTCTGTCTGTAATTTAAAACAAATATAGTGTAGTTTTTGTTTTGTAAGTTATTTTTCAAAGATCAATGTGAACGATTTCAACAAACTAATCGCATGACGCAATCAACTTGATGGAACAATTACAGCTTTGATGGACAGTAAATGAACAAGACAAATTAACTTGAAATACCCGTGTTATTTCAGTGGCTTTTACTCTATTTTAAATTAATTCAAGAAAGCTTAGGCATAGTTTACTTAAAAAATTTGGACACTCCTGAAACTTCAGACTTGTATTTTGGCGAAACAGACAGATTATTTTTGAAACCATGAATCGATCAATGTTAGAACACCAACATTAGAAACCTGAAAGCACTGGACGGCCATTTCGTGTTCCTGGTATGGTACTCATCAATGGCAGTGCGCATCCACGACTCCTAAACCTCGCAGGATTCCAACCCAGGACCTTCGGTATTGTAGGCGAACGCCTAACTATCGGACCACTGAGCCGGTATCTAACGGTATTCAAAACATTTTGATTGTGCGATATCTCCGGATCTGAGATTTTTCGCTTCGGTGATAACTTCTAAGTGATACTCCACTGCATATCACCAGTAAGCCATGCGGAGACTGGTATCCACTAAAATCAGAAGCTCTGTTTTCTGTCAAAAACAAAATCTTTTCCGGGTGGAGATTTTCAGTGATTTAGTATTCTATGGAATGAGGTCGTGGATCTAGTCAATACCCAACCCTCCTCCTTTATTCTGGATTTTGATCGATAGTAGCCTAAGAAGGGCTCCAGGTAGAGTTTTAACAACAAAATACCAATTTTAAACACTGTATTATTGGTTGTACAAAGACAAGTAACCTGGTATATGGCAAATTTATAAGCATTTATAAAACATTGCTTACTTACTTACTTATTTACTTACTTACGCCTGTTACCCCCAATGGAGCATAGGCCGCCCACCAGTTTTCTTCAACCAACTCTGTCCTGGGCTTCCCTTTCCAGTTAGGTCCAATTTTTGTTCATTCTCCTCATGTCTTTCTCTATTTCTCGGCGTAAAGTGTTCCTTGGCCTTCCTCTGTTCCTTTTGCCTTGAGGGCTCCATGTGAGGGCTTGTCTCGTGATGCAGTTAGGTGCTTTTCGTAGTGTGTGTCCTATCCACTAACTCCACCGCTTCTTCCTGATTTACTCCTACACTGGTATCTGGTTTGTTCTCTCCCACAGTACGTTATTGCTGAACGTGTATGGCCAACAAATCCGAAGTATTTTGCGTAGACAGCTGTTAATAAACACTTGTATCTTCTGGATGATGGCTTTCGTATTTCTCCAAGTCCCCGCTCCATACAGTAGAACTGTCTTGACATTTGTATTGAAAATACTGATTTTGGTGTTTGTTGATAGCTGTTTCGAGTTGCAGATGTTGTTCAATTGTAGCCCTTGCTTTGCCGATCCGCGCCCTCACATCTGCATCGGATCCACCTTGATTGTTGATGATGCTAACTGTTTTTTTCGAATTGATGAGATAAATTTCTATTCGCTAGTGATGATTATCAATATTAATACTGAAAAACACTAAGCAACTTAAATAATTCCTGTGATCAACCCCAAATCAAGTATAGTATGGTTGCATTGTTTGTCAATTTTGATCTGTACAAATTGGATTTGAGATTATTGAAATTATCTGATAGATAAGAATCTTTTTTTTAAAAAGCCATATACCGTCCTATATGATATAGCGTCATTTCTATGGTCTGTACGACGTAATCTCGTCAATGAACATGTGAATCGGGTAAAAATACACATGACATGGAAAGTGTCCGATCGTATATGCTTTCCGATAGTTGGGAAAGCACACATTATTCATGAATGTCCTTGTGTACTCCCTATTTCTAAAATCAATAGTTTATGATGAGGCTAGAATATAGTCACTATTCTCTTTAGACTTGCTCATCTTAGATTGGATTTTATTCAGTAAAAACAAAGCAAATGATTTCTAGCCTGACTTAGAGGCGAAATGAACAACAGGAACACGAGGACCGGGCTAGTGAACTGGTACAATTGAACTTCCTATGCATAAATATATATATATATATATCTTGAGATTCATGCGAATAATGCTCACCTGTCTATTTTAAACCGATTAGATTTTAGTAACGTTTTCATGTTTATCAAGATTTTAATGTCATGTACTCCTATTCTTAGATTTCTTTCATGCTGTTCTTGGTATACTTCTGCTACAACTACTACTGGTACTATCATTACTACTACTAACACTGCCACTACTACTACTATTACTAATACTACTACCCACAAGTATTACTAATACTACTACTAATACTTACAACTACTAAGACTCCTACCATTACTACTACTACTACTACTGTAGTGAACGAGAACACAGCTGAGGGCAACCGAATTGTATTTAACGAAAATTACAGAGTTACTCAGTAAAATAGGAAAACCATATCGTAAACGGTTAATTTGCAAATCTTCAATCCATCATCAATCCATTGTCTGACATTTCACTATTCATGCGTTTCATACAAATTCCATTGTGTTCCCACTCTTCCTTTCTTGATCTTCCCCCATCTTCTGCTGCCAGACATTACGTTTACACTCGCGTCATATACTACTTATAAGTAGCGTGCACCACAATATTACTATTACTACCACTACTACTACTACTACTCACAACTACTACGACTACTGCCATTACTACTACTATTGTGGTGCGAGCTACTTATAAGTAGTGTATGATGTGCGCGTCAACGTAATGTCTGGTAGCAGAAGATCGGCGAAGATCAAGAAAGGAAGAGTTAGAACACAATGGAACACAAAGTATGAAACGCATGAATAGTGACAATGGATTGATGTTTTGCAACAGGAACAGTCCAGTTCGATATGATGAACTGATATTTTGCAAATTAACTAACGATTTACGAAATGGTTTTCCTATTTTACTGAGTAACTCTGTAATTTTCGTTAAATACAATTCGGTTGCCCTCACCGGTGTTCCCCTTCACTACACTATCACTACCACTAGTACTACTACTACCACTACTACTCACAACTACTACGACTACTACCACCACTACTACTATTACTACTACTGCTCACAACTACTACCACTACCACTACTATTAAAATCAATACTATTGATACTAACACTACTACTCTTAACCTCCATTTCTCTCTTTCTCCCATTATTTATTCTAGGAAAGTAGTATGAAAATGAAAAAAGTATGATACACTTTTTCAATTATTGTTTTTAAGCAAAATGTATTTGTAGCTTTTTAGTTGAATTCGTTTTTCACTTTACTCGTGCATAAAAAAATGTATATCCGTTAAGATTTTTTTTAATGCGTAGTTATTTATTTTGTGACAGAGCTTGACAAAATCACTTATTTTTGCATGTCTAATTCTTGGTGTGTGTGTGTGTGTGTGAGTGTGTATGTTTTGTAATCTTAAGAGACAAGCAATTACTGTTCGAATGTCAGTTGTGGTTGAGTACGTTGTTCCAAGTCAAAGACGTAACTCACATTCATTGCTGTAGCTTCTGGCCATTTTATTCAATGTGCATTGTTTCAGGCTGTTTTTTGTTTTTTCCGGGTTAATGCGCGCAAATTCAAACAAAAATGTCAATGTATTATTTGATTAACTGACTGACTTGATTAACTAACACATTGTACTATTCATGTATTGTTTTAATGATGTTTTCCTTAAAAACACACATTTTTATTCATATTTACATGAAAACTGTTTACACTGTCATGCATTCATTCATCTGAATGTCATGTTTGTCCCTAATCTCTATAGATTTCATTGTGTTCAATAATTCCGCATTACTGTCTGCTGTAATTGTACACTTACTTACTAACTTACTTACTTGCGCCTGTCTGTTACTCCCAATGGAGCAGAGGTAGTCGACCTGTAGACTATTCATACCATTGAAAAAATCAATTTTCCGACAGTACTGTTATTATCTAGACATTTGTTATCGAGATGTACTCTAAAACCATTGAAATTGCATCTCTGTAAACAACACCAACTGTCTAGTGAGATCATGAAGAGGCAATTCCAACCAAAACTTCCACAAGGTTCCATTTCTGTCATGTATTCGTCTATTAGATGATAAGGCATTTGGCTAACTTAAGAGATTCATAGTTACTAGTACTATTATTGAATATTTGGTCAGTTTTATATGTACACTTTAATAAAACTTAATTTGTAATTACTGGTACCTTTCAAGTTTCTTCTTGAAGACACGAATAGATCAATGTCAAACCACCATTTAGGAACCTGGAAGCACTCGAAGATGGCCGTTTTATCCTGCTATGTGACTCATCAGCAGTGCACATCCATAACTTTTGCCACTCACAGGATTCGAACCCGCGATCTTCGGTCTTACACTCTAATGCTTATCGTTTCGACCACTTAGCCGGCCGGTATTCCAGGGTGTTCATGTATAACTTTAAATCAATCCGCATTATTGCGCAACCTGATCCACTGTCTTTTGTGACCATAGCTTCACACCCGACATGCTTCAACTCCACTGGTCACAATTCCTCTTCTAGAACTTGAAGAAATGTCCTCATAAAGGTTAGGCAGAGGGTTAGGCATTCGCATGCAAGACCAAAGGTCCTGGGTTCGATTGCTGCAAGCAGAATCTGTCTTGGAAGCTCAATGCTGATGAGTCTCATCCCGGGGCGAAACGACCGTCCAGTGCTTCCAAGTTTCTAATGTTGACCTAACAATGATCAATTCATGGTTTCAATAAAGTAACTCTACAATTTTCACAACCCTATACTGTGAAAAGAATGAGTACAAAATCGATCCGCTGACTTGATAAGTATTGAATTGTCCGATTTTTATTTTACTACAATGAACTGCTATTTTGACTTAAAAATTCAACGTGTGTTTATTTGATCAAATGAGGACAGGGAAGGAAATTAATGATCGCAAATTAATTTTTAAGCTGTTTTGTTCTAGTGTCAAACTACATCTACAATTTGTCTATGAAATTCAAACATAAAACCCTTTGAGACTTGATTTTGTGAGATAATGATATTTTTGTACAAATCATGAGTGAATCACTGTTAGACCACTATTAGAGGCAAGGAAGCATTGAAAGATGGCTGTTTCATCTTATAGTATAGGATTTATCAGCGATAAGTGAGCATCCACGACTCCTGCACCTCGCAGGAATCGAACCTAGGACTTTCGGTCATGCGAGTGAATGCTTATATCCTCTGGACCACTGAACTAACCAGCATAAAACGACATTAATATCTAACTCTGATCAGTCTAAGGATTTTTCACAACCTCACTCATTTATTTGTCTTCTGAAGTTAGTGCCTACACTCAACAAGGTTGAACTCCGCTGGTGACGTATTCATGATTTCAATAATGAACATCAATCTTCATAACTCTTTATTTGAAAAAAAAAGATATTTTTGATAGCTGGAAATCAATTTTATTTTGTTGCAGTATTCAATGTGTGTCCCTTTAAAAAAAATGAGATGATTTTGATTATATTGTCAACATTTCGATGAAAATTTTCAAATATAACTACGTTCTTACACACTTGAAATCTGCATTACGGGGTTGTGAAGATTGTTAAGTTACACATTTTTGAAACCATGAATCGATCAATGTTAGACCACCGACATTAGAAACCTGGTGGTTTCAAAAATGTGTAACTTAACAATCTTCACAACCCCGTAATGCAAATTACCTGTGCCCACTGGTGACTACCTTTGTGAGGAGTCTTCTCCGAGTTCTGGTGGGAAGACGTGACCAGTGATGTTCAACCTGTTCGGGTGTAGACATTAAGTACCGAAGACTGTGTATGAGGTTTCGCAACTCCGTGAATTGATGAAGTTAGACATGAACGCCGTTAGACACCGGCTCAGTGGTCTAACGGTTTGGGCGTCCGCGCACAATACCGAAGGTTCTGGGTTCGAATCCTGCGGGGTGCAGGATTCGTTGGATGCGCACTGCTGAGGAGTCCCACGGCTTCAAAAAATGTGTAACATTTGAAATCATCAAGCAATCATTGATAGACCACCATTAGAAACCTGGAAGCACTGGACAGCCATGTCGTCCTGGTATGAGACTCATCGTCAGTGCGCATCCACGACTCCTGCACCTCCAAAGCTCTAACTGTATATAACTATGTTCAAAGTAGCATACAATGGAAAAAAAAAGAGGAAATCAATAAAACAGACTCTAAATGTTTAATTTTTGCATGACGGCTATTACTTTTTCAATCATTAACTTTATTCAACCTAAGTAAGTTAATAGAATGAAAAAGGGAAGTTTATGATTGAATGCCTTCTGATTGATTGATTGACGCTCTGATTTAGTTAGTTACAAGAATGTATAGTTTTTTTAATGCCTAAACTAATCATTTTTATGAATAACAGAATCATATGTAGAGATTAAAACATTTTCATAATTGAATTCATGAGATCTGGAAGTACTGGACGGCCATTTATCCTTCTGTGAAACTCCGTAGCAATGTACATCTATGACCGCGCACATATGTTACGTCTGCACGTAAACACGTCAACTTGATATACTTGAACTATTACGAGTTTACCTAGTCGGAAAACGAGAGCGAGGATCCGGTGACATGACATGTTACTCAAATCCAATTATTACAAACCCCATATTTAGTTAAATTAAGAAGACGTGATATGAAGTAGAACGTGTATTCTACAAGCATCCAGAAAGTACGAGGTCCGAATCCAGAAGAGAATCAGGATCCCGGACTAGGGATCCGGGACCGAGCCCTGGTCCTTGTCGTGGTCAATATACGTTACAGATAATGCGTATTTATACATTTTGGTCGAATAGGAAACAGCGTCGAATTCTGTGGCATTGACAGTTAAAACGACCAATAGGAAGCAACATTTGAAGTGACATTGATATTCAGGACAACCAATAAGAAACAACATTGAAGTATTTGACTTTGGCAGTTATAACGACCATAATTTTGACCAATAGGAATAGACCTATAATTCTCTTAGGATATTGGATGAATATCCTAACAATATATACGATTAAAAAAAAGAATCTTCGGTTTCACACATGAACACTTAACCTAACGGTGTTAACCTCGAACTTCATTCAATGTATGATGTAGCGCAACCTTTATCTATTGCCTGCCTGAGATAACTGTCACCTACTTGACATGGATTGAACTCAACTAGCCACAACGTCTCATTAAACTGCCGTGAATACATAACGAGGTGATATGCCTGAACTGTCACCTGAAGTTCACCTTACGAAGTAACCCGAATGAAGAGACACGATAGTCTACTCTAATCCGATCGTCCCAGGCCACAATAACTAGATGAGGAAGTCTTGTATTCTACAGGCACCTAGAAAGTACGAGGTCGACAAGCACACAACACACGAACACACACACTACAATATTACATCAACCAATAACAGTCAAGAATATTTTCTGAGTGGAAAATGCAAACTCAAGGACAAAATGAGCGTTTTTGGCGCGAAAACATAAAAAATTCAAAATTTTAGACTAAAATTCAAAAATTAGGACCTTTTCTAAACAGGTTTAGGGGACCTAACTTCCCCAACATGATGTCTAGTCACTAATAAGTGTACATGATTGTTAATAATGAAAGGAAGTTGAGGAGAGATATTCATATTACTTACTGACTAACTACAATACTTCTATTATGTAATAAATATATATTTTTCTTTCAAAAAAATGTAATTTTATTTATCTAACAAAGCAATTAACTGATACATTTACTTTCTTCCCATTATGAACATGAAAGTTTTTACACATCTCCAAATGTAAGAAGGTTAGTTGATTATATAGAAAAGAAATCAGAAAAAAAACCAGCCCAAAATTAAATAAATCAACTGAATTATATAATCTTTCTTTAAAGCATAAAAGTATTCCACTGTTGTGCCGTTTTTTTTTGAGAAAACAAAAAAGACCGGTTTTGGAATGCATGAATCCACTAAATAAAACTCATATCTATCTATGTATATTATGTATAGTATACCTACTTTCACTTACATATATAAATAAACGCTTTTGGGTTACACGGTATGATTGTTTATCTTCCCCCTCATGAAGATGTGTTTAGCAATCACCTGCCTTCACTAGCTGCTGATTACGAGCGAGCGCGCGTCCGCACACAAAGACACACACACACGCTAGCTGGATTGTTGATTCATTGAAAAAGATTTTCATTCTCTTGATAATATATATATATATGCTACCCGCTTATGCGTTTTTAAAAAAAACGAAAATCACCTTTATCGTTCTATAGTTTTTTGGATTGATTTTGTCTTTATCATCAAGAATATGTTGCATGATCTCAGTGATTCTTTTTAACTGTAGTATAACATTGTTTTTGGGTTTTTTTTACGAGTGTTATGCTTATCAGTTGATTTGCTTGAATGCTATTACGAGTTCACGTTAGGCCGCGGTAAACGAGATCGAAGATACGTGATCCAGTGACATGATAGGCTACTCTAATCTGAGCGTCCCATGACCTCACTAAGTAGAGGAAGAAGTTTTGATGTGGCGTAGAATGTGTATTCTACAAGTACCCATAGAGTACGAGGTCGTTAAGCACACACACAAATCGAGTTTATTTATACAAGATAGAAACGTCCTTGGTGAGAGCTACAAAAATAGTGTACTAACATAACAACATATCAACCAATGACAGTTAAGGATTTTCCGTGTGAGGAATTGTCATCTCAAGGATAACTGATCAGTTCATGCACAAAAACATAAAATCCAAAATTAGAGCCTTTATCAAGTGAGTTCAGGGGGGTTTACCGTCCCCGAAAACGAGATCTATAAAATTTTAGAGAAAGGTTTGTATTGACTTCAGTTTGACAATAGACAGATTATTACATTATTACTGCTGAATATCTAGAGAGGATTACGGGTGGTTGGCACACAACCCAGTAGTCGTGCTTTCTACTTCGCTCTCTATGTGTATCATGGAGAATCGTATTTTACCTTCAAAGTTTATGTATATATAATGATTAACTTGAGTTTCTTGGTGTTGTAATCTGAATACCTACTGATATTTTGAGTAAATTTTCGTTCTCCACAAGTGTCAATTGGCAAATCTTTGAAGTACCAAGGCGTACAAACTAAATGTTTCAGTGATAGACATTTAATACCGCACACACACACGCGCAATGACCAGTATACAAGATGAGCAAAATATACTTCAAACAATTGTACGTTATCAAACGAAGATGGATTCTAGACATCAGGTGTATACTTCATCATAAAATATACATTAACAAAACAAGCATATTCTTGGTTTTCCTCTTCCGCATGTCTTCTATCTCTCTAAACATCTAGATCATGTCATCAATCCTTATCCGAACCTTCTCTCTTCGGCTGTAACTTCAATTCAACACTCTGTTTTACATACCCACTGAATACTACTTATAAGCTACCTTCATCAGTAGTAGACTAATTTATAAAATTGATTTTCAAATAAATTGATCAGCTAAATTGTATGTTTTCGCATTATATCTCATTAAAAGCTTACAATATATTTATATATATATATCTCTTTACTGTTGTTGATTATTGCATCTTATAATCTGGTGAATATTCTCATTGCCTTGATTTGTTGTCGTCATCTAAAAAGTACTTTGAGTTTAAATGTTATATAATCGACTTTTTGCCGGTCGTCTGTTTTTTTCTTACAAATGTATCTGTTAACTGGCTATTTTTATTGTTGCGTTTCAATCAATAGTCTAGCATTATTGATTATTAATAGGTTAACATTCGCCTTGATTAACTCATTATAACAATCTCGGGTGTGATATATATATGTGTACATATATATGATGTTTATTTTAACATGTAACTGTTGTTTTAATGCAAGTCGAGTGTTTTTACAATTGAAATATTGGGCATTGAATGCATTGTCAAATTGTATCTTGAATGATTTACTGAATGTAACCGAAGAAGTTGAAGTTTGAACATTGTTTGTTTTAAGATATAATTATTGTTCAAAATTTAATTTCAGTTGGGGAAATACATTTAGTATTTCTTAAACATTACCATTCAAATATTACTGATCTGTATACGTCTGTTATCGCTAATAGACCATAGACCGCCGACTAGCGAGTTGCTCTTCCTGGTCAGAGTTTTTGTTTAGAGAGTTGAATTTCTACAGGGGATAAGGTCGCTAACCCCCACTGCTCAACCCTTCTCTTTTATCCAAGCTTACAATCGGACGGAACCCTAGAAGGACTCTAGGTAGAGTTATCATACTAATCTGCCGTGTTCGATGTGATTATTGACCGATAAGTGTCAATGATACGGAGCTAATCGATGTTATAGGAGCCATAGTTAGTTCCAATTAGAATCAACCAGTCACTTGTAAGTAGCCTTAATTGATTTGACAGTAAACAGAGAAAAATATCAAAACATCACATTAACAAATGCATCTGAGTTGGGAGCCTATGTCATACTTGTCAATGTTATGTTTTTCCCCTATATAATTGTTGTACTATGGTAATGATATGCTTGCTTAATTATTAAATGACCAATTTGTGTACTAGAATCGTTTTTTGTTTTCTGAAAAAAAAATTTTACAGAAAGAAAATCTCACTGTTCCAAGGATATTTATGCGTTTTAGCAGTAAGTAATAAAAATGTTACCTTTTCCTTGTGGTGTTTTTTCTGTTGAGCAGAAATTTTTTCGACGTACTATTGCGTAAAAAAACTGTCTCGTTACAAAGAATGTGTAATTTCAGCTTTTAATTTGTGGGGCTGTTGAGTTTCGTCAGATAGAATAACCGTTGTGTTGAGTTAGATGGAGTGGGATAGTGGCTGCGTGATGCGAGTCTGTCTGAATGTGAGCTAACTGTATCCCACCTCCATCCGCACATAAATTGGTGAGCCTCGACTTAGAATACAACGCACCTACGAAAAATTTGTTGAGCCCAATACCTAATTTGATGCGGGTATTCTAAAATGGTGATCCCATAGACGAACACAATGCAGCTGCCTCCACGAATAAAAGTCGAGTATTCACTGAAAAAAAATCAAGTCTTGCTATATTTAGATGAAGAGAAGAAATTCAGTTTTACATAAATAAAAACATTTAAGCCCATGCAAAATGAATATTTTGCATGACCTGCTCAGTAGAACGTTTCACCAATTTCTAGTGAGAAATCGTGACTAGTGGAGTCCAGCCGTTTTCAGGTGTGAATCATTTACGACCGAAGACAGTAGATGAGGTTGCGCATTACCGAAAATTTATTGAAGTTAACCATTAACACTATTGGATGCCGGCTAGCTCAGTGGTCCAGAGGTTAAGAGTTCACGTGAAAGACCGAAGGTCCTGGGTTCGATTCCCACTAGTCTCAGGAGTCAAGGATGTGCACTGCTTAACAGTCCCAGACTAGGACGAAACAGCCGTCTTTCAGTGCTTCCAGGTTCCTAACGGCGATCTCAAATTGATCAATTCATGGTCTCAAGAATTAATCTACAAAGATACTAACCACTGTTCGGGATTTTTTATTCACAATATTCCATTCATCTTAAAAGTCTCAACTTACACAAAGTGAAAATTGCAAACTATTACTTATGCGCTCTTATCGATCGAATAAACTAGTGACATTATCTGTATTCAGATCAGTGAATAACTTCACGAATGGTTAGTGACCTTGAACGACATGACCTTCGTAGGTTACTAGTCTTCGATCATCGGTGTCTCCGTAGCATTGCTCGTGTATCCTGGGACAACCGTATAAGCAATGCTGTCGTTAGGAAACAAGTTCTAGGTAGGGATGGCAAATCAATAGATGAAGTAGTGAAGCTTCATTAGTTGAGGTGGTTGGGACATGTGTTAAGTATGCCCAACCAACGACTGCCTCGACGAGCTATGTTTTGTGGTGTAGGAGTAGATTGGAAGAAAGTTAGGGGCGGCCAGACCAAAACATGGCACAAATCCATGAAGTCACTGACAAGTGGACTGAGTCATGTTGGTAGATGTTGACTACCTGGTTGGGGTCCGCGAGATGAATGTCACCAGTGGTTACAGACTTTAAATGACATGGCCCAGAATGGTTTGCAGTAGCGCAAGTGCATCCACTCTTTATGTTTCCTCAAATTCGGAACCTGAATTCCTTATCATCTCTATCCTTCTATTTCCAACTTTATCCCTTATCTTCTCCATTATTGCTAATACTTCAACTATCGCTACCACTATTAGTGGATTCGAACTATCAATTGCGTCTGTGTGCTAATGCGGTATAGCAACCTGAACTAATGTACATACGTACGAAGTTCTGTGTTGTATCTGTCTGTCTATAACTTCATTGATGTTTAAAAACAAATCTGAGTGGATTTTCAGTTTTCATGTGAACAATGCTGGTGACTAGGATTCAAGTGTATGCATCCAAATTGATGAGTTTTAACTAACATATTCAAATGATGTTCAAGATTCCAATCATTCAAACAAAAATCAGCAAACAAAATCTAATGGTTTCTTGATTATTTAACTAACCCTCATGTTTATCATTTAAATTTAATGTTTTCTTTATTTTTCCCTATCTACCACATATATTAACATTACAGCTACACATATTTGGCATTTACGTGCATATATTTTTCAAGCACGTAGTGTTTTAGCCGCTGATCAATCTGGTCTATCTGATCCATTTGTACGGTGTTCATTTCAAGGACATAGTCAAGAGACACAAATTATTCAACAAACGCTATGTCCAACATGGGATGAAACATTGATATTTGAGCATATTGAAATGTGCGGTGATCCAAAAACTATATTCGCTGATCCACCACCAGTGATGATTGAATTATTTGATTATGATCAATTAAGTTCAGATCATTTCTTAGGTCGATTACAAGTAGGCAGTGATATATATATATATATATATATATATATATATATTGATGGGGTATTTATTACTATTGATATGCTTAAAACTACTACGAGTACACCTGAGTCGATAAACGAAAGAGAAGACAACTGATCCATTGACACAATACGCCCCACTAACTGTATCGTAAAAGTCTTGATATGGCTTAGAAAGTCTTATTATACTGTGGTGCGAGCTACTTATAAGTAGTATATGACGCGAGTGAAAACGTAATGTCTGGCAGCTGAAGATGGGGGAAGATCAAGAAAGGAAGAGTGGGAACACAATGGAATGAATAAGTGAAATGTCAGACAATGAATTGATGATGGATTGAAGATTTGCAAATCAACCGTTTACGATATGGTTTTCCTATTTTACTGAGTATTTCTGTAATTTTCGTTAAATACAATTCGGTTGCCCTCACCTGTGTTCTCCTTCACTACAATACAAGTACCCGGAAAATATGAGGTTTTGTACAGAATAAGAAGAGGAGCATAACACTTTAGAGACGATGCATATTTATGCAGTTGGCTCGACCGTGAATACTGACCAATAGGAAACAAGATTTATAAGTATTTGAACTTGATAGTTTGGGACGACCTTAAATATCGACCAACAGGAATCGACCAATAGAATTAGACTCACAAAATAATTTTTTCAGGATATTTGATGAATATCCTAACAGAATCACTTATTGTTAGACCACTATTAGAAACGTGGAAGCATTGAAAGACGGCCGTACCGTTTTAGTATGGAACTCATCAGCGGTGTGCATCCACGACTTCTGAACATCGTAGGAATCGAACCCAGCAATTTCGGTATTACGTGCGAACGCTTAGCCTCTGGATCACTAGAGTCGGCTGGCATTTAACGGTGTTAATGTCTAATTCTAATCAATCTAGGGATTTTTCTCAACGTCACTCGTTTGTCTTCAGTAGTTACTGCCTACATTTGACAGGATTGAACTTCATTGGTCACAATTTCTGACTAGAACTCATAGAAAATAACCCACGGAGCTAGTCACTAGTGAATACATAATGGCATAAATTTACTTAGTATTGTTAGACATTATTGACGAGTCCCATACCAGGAAGAGACGGCAGTCCTTCAGTGCTTGTCTAGACCAATCAAGTCAAGTTTAGGCAGTTATCACAATAAAATACATTACGCAACCACACATGGTAGGTAAAAGTATAAGCCGATATTAGGAAAACAGCCTGTCGGGTGTCGGCAGTAACTATCGACGAACAAATGGGTGAGGTTGTACGAAAATTCATAGATTGATCATGTAGTGAACGAGAACTCAGGTGGGGCAACCGAATTGTATATAACGAAAACTACAGAGTTACTCAGTAAAATCGGAACACCATATCGTAAATCGTTCATTTGCAAAATATCAGTCCATCATATCGAACTGGACTGTTCCTGTTGCAAACAACATCAATCCATTGTCACTATTCATGCGTTTCATACATTGTGTTCCATTGTGTTCTAACTCTTCCTTTCTTGATGTTCCCCCATCTTCTGCTGCCAGACATTATGTTGACACTCACGTCATATACTACATATAAGTAGCTCACACCACAATCAGACTTAAACAATAACATCGTTCACTGCAGGCTTAGTGGTTCAGAGGTTAAGAGGTCCTGGGTGCGATTCCAGGTTGTAGCTGTGATCGTGGATGCCCACTGTTGAAGTGCTCCGTACCAGGACGAAACAACTATCCACTGCTTTCATGTTCCGGATGGTAGTCTAACAAAAATTCATTCAGGAGCTACGTACTGTGTACATCTGGTCCTTTCTACCATCTAAACTGGTAGATGTTCACTCATTCGTTGGTTAACTTGCCTGACTAGTAAATTCTGTTAGCGTATTGCTTAAAATGGATTATCTTATATATATATATATATATATATATATATATATATATATATATATATGTATATGAGCAACGCTGTTATTAGGAATCGGGTGCTTGGTAAGAATGGCAGGTCAATAAATGAAGTGCTGAAACTTCATCAGTTGAGGTGGTTGGGACATGTCTTGCGTATGCCCAACCACTGACTGCCTCGTCGAGCTTTGTTTTGTAGTGTAGGAATAGGTTGGAAGAAAGTTAGGGGCGGCCAAACCAAAACATGGCAGAAATCTATGAAGTCATTGACGAGTGGACTTAGCCATGTCGGTAATTGTCGACTACTTGGTTGGGGTCCGCGAGATGATAGTAATCGATGGTTAGAGACCTTGAATGACATGGCTCAAAATCGTTCGCAATGGCGCCAGTGCATTTATTCTTCGTGTTCTCTCAAATCGTAATCTTCTGGATTTTCCAACACCTCTAGTTTTGACTTTCGAAACTTTTCTCACTGAATCATACTTCTTGAATAATATCTTCTAATCCTAACCTCTCCGATTACTTCTAATACCCTTACTAACTCTTCTACCATTGGATTTGAATTGACAATTACATCGGTGTGCTGATGTGGTATGGCGACATGAACTGATGTACTTACGTAGGAAGTTCTACGTTGCAACTGACTGACTGACTGATATGTATATATATATATATATATATACATATATATATATATATATATATATATTACTCACTCAATATTAATCACATATTATTTTTGTCATTATAAATTGTACGAACTTAAGTATTTGTCGCTGCTTCTTTTTTTCATGACACAACAACTTCTTTCTAGATTACTCCTGCCGTTCGTCTGGACACAGAGACTACATGGGCCAATGTACTTCAATGGTATACAATTGAGAAAAATCGTAAAAAAGGCGGTGAAATATTAGCTGCTTTTGAATTGATTCTAGTAAGTGGAATGAGATGTTATAAGATATTTAACGGCAACTATTTACATTGATTAACCGATATCAAAGAGCTAAGAAAACTATTCTATGTGAGATTAATGGCTGTCTGTATAGAGCTGCATGGTAAAGTATCATGCTATGAAGCTCTGTGGGGTGGATTCAAGTTAGGCAGAGAGTACTAGTTTTTACGAAATCATTCTAGTATTAAAGAGGTCAGTGTTTTACATTGCAATCGTGAATGAATCAACCCTGCCGCGTATAGGCAGTAACTACCGTAGACAATGGTTGGTAAGGTTGCACAAAATCCTCAGATTGATCAGAGTTAGACATTAACACTGTTAGATACCGGCTTGCTAACTGATCCAGAGTTTAAGCGTTCGCTCGCATGACCGAGGGTCTTGAGGTTGAATCTTGAAAGTAGAAGGAGTCGAGGATGCACGCTGCTGTTGAGTTCCACGACGGAACGAAATGGCCTTCCAGTGCTTCCAGTCTTTTTAATGATAGTCAAACAAAGATTCATTCAGAATTATTGATGAGTGCCAACTTACACATGACCTAAGTTCAGGGTCCCTCTTTAACTACCTATGATTAGTTAACATCAAATACGTTATGCAAGCGTTGTCCATTGATGTTACGCATGCACGTAAACACATCATTTGATATGCTTGAATTATTACGAGTTTACCTTAGTCGGAAAATGAGAGCGAGGAACCAGGCGACATGACATGCTACTGTAATCCGAGTATCCCGACCCGCATACTGAGTAAAAAGAAGGAGACTGGATATGAAGTAGAACCTGTATTATACAAACATCCAGAAAGTACGAGGTCCGAGTACAGAGGATAATCAGGATCCCGGACTAGGGAATCGGGTCCGAGTTATAAAACGTTACAGATAATGCGTATTTATACATTTAGGTCGAATAGAAAACTGCATCGAAGTCTGTGACATTAACAGTTAAGACGATCAATAAGAAACAACATTTGAAGTGATACTGAAATTCACGAAAACCAATCAGAAAAACATTGGAGTACGTGACATTGATATCTAGGACGATCATAAAATTGACCAGTAGAAATTAACCAATATGAATTGACCAATAATTCTCTTAGGATATTGGATGAATATCATAACAATTTATTTAGACTGCTGACCACACTGGAACTGGTCGGATAAAATACGATCAATACTGTGGACTGAACCTATTATGACACTGAGCATTATTCGGTAATCATTGTTCATCCTAACGTTCTCCCATCAGGCATAAAACTAAACTAAATAAGATTTTATGGGGTACATACTACTTCAATACCCGAAGGTTCATATGTTCAGCTTATATAACATGTGCCGAAGGATATTTTATATAATTCCTAAACGTCGTATACTGCTCGTCGTGATAACCGTTACTAAGGTGACGTCCGACTGTGTATACAGTTTAGAAGGCGAATACTGAGCACTAACGACGTTTATCATCAAACTACTCTGATCACAAAACTCCAGACACACGAAGCAAAAATAATATGAAGGTGACAAAGAGCAAGCATGCGAGAAAGCGAATAAGATCAAAATGTGCGTCTCAGCTGTAAGCAATGCTCAATCATACCCCCTGCTCATACAAACACAACATTCACCAAAGCATAATGGTACAGTTGAGGCTATTGCTATACAAATGACTCTGTCTGTTAAAAACATTAACCCAATTAAACACGAACAAGCTCCAATGTATGTAAAGAAGTACTACTGAGAGGAGTGAGGCAGGCACGGAAGATTGTGTTGTGCTAATTTACACTCTGAGTTAGTTAAAAACGAAAACATTACATTGAATACTCTATTTGCACACCATCTTTGAGTCGTGACTTCCAACGCCCCCTCCTTCTTCCATTCCTGTTGGTACTCCATTTACTTCTTGCTTTTGCTCCATTTGCTTTCCGTTTTCCTCTTCTGACCGTGAGACTTTTTCTTTCACGTCCTTTCTTATACTACTTATATCGTTCGTATATAAGTAGCACACACCACACTACAACAATCCATTTACTGATTTATTGATTGATTGGCTGATTTCACACGTGTTTTTGTGTTTTCACTTACAGCTTGACGGTAAATCTCCACCAGCACCACCTACACGTCGTGGTACATTGTTCAATGTCCCCGAAGGTATACGCCCAGTACTTCAACGTACCGGTATTGAAATACTCTGTTGGGGTGTACGTGCAATGCGTAAATACAAATTGGCTAGTGTAAATTCCCCATCGGTTGAATTTGAAATTGGCGGTAAAGTAGTTGAATCCAGCGTAATTAAAAATGTGAAAAAGAATCCAAATTTTGCATCTCCACTATTATTCTTAGATGTTTTATTGCCAAAAGAAGAAATCTATTTACCACCAATGAATATATGTGTACGTGATCATAGAGCATTCGGACAGAAACCAATGGTTGGTGTACATGTTCTAACGGATTTTCAATCATTCAAAGTACCAGCAAGAACATCACAAACTGATGTTTTAATGGATATACAAGGTAGGATATAAGGTAGAATTTTTGTTCATTGAATACATACAACCCGTAGGATTCGAAACCAGGACCTTCGGGACGCGGGGTGCAGGAGTCATGGATGCGCACTGCTGAGGAGTCCCATACCAGGACGGAACGGCCGTCCAGTGCGCTTCCAGGTTTCTAATGTTGGTGGTCTAACATTGATTGATTCATGGTTTCAAAAATGTGTAACTTAACAATCTTCACAACCCCGTAATGCAAATAGTTCTTGAGTTTGTTAGCTTATATCTAGATTAAGCTCCAAGTATATTAGATGTTATCTGAACTGTGCATCCAGTCAGTCAGTCCGTTAGTCAATCAGGTACAACGTAGAACTTCGCACGTACATACATCATTTCAGGTTACCATATCATATTAGCACAGAGCAGTTGAATTGTCAATTCAAATCTGATAGTGGTAGAAGCAGTAGAAGTATTATCGATAATGGAAAAGATTAGTGTCTCGCGAACTTCAACCACATAGTCTACACCTACTAACATCGCTCACTCCAGAATAGAATTTAAGAGAAGGCAAAGAATGGATACTCCTGCACTATTGCAAATGACTTCGAGCCATGTCATTCAAGGTCCTTAACCATCGGTTACTATCATGTCTCGCAGACCCCAATCAGGTAGTCTATATTTACCAACATGACTCAGTCCACCTGTCAGTGACTTTTTTGGATTTGTACCATGTTTTGGTTTGGCCGCCTCTAGCTTTCTTCCAGTCTACTTCTACATCATGAAATATCACTTGTCGTAGCAGTCAGTAGTTGGCTATTCGTAACACATATCCCAACCATCTCAACTGACGAAGATTCACTACTTCATCAACTGATTTACCATCTTTACCTAGTACCCATTTGCTAACTCGATTGTCCCAGTACATACGAGCAATGCTTCTTAGACACCTATGATCGAATGCTAGTAGCCTACGAATATCTTCTACACTGATTAGCTATGTTTCAAACCTGTAAAGTAGGACGGAGCGAACTGCTGTGCAGTAGACTCGTCCTCTGGTTAACAGACGAATGTCTCGCCTACGACATGACTATTGTGAATATAGAAAAATGATCATGATTTATCAATAAAAAAACTCTCCATATGAATTTTTTTATTTTAGCAGGAAAAAACTGCGAAATGTTGCTTCACGATTGGGTGGCATTAGCACCTGAACTAGTGATAGGGAGTGAAGCATTTGAGCGTGTAGACTGCTTAACTTGTCTCGGAAGTCTCATCGGTGCTGATGACCTGGTGACTGACGAAATCTCAGCACGGATACAGAAGGCTCGACTGGCTGTCACCAACCTGCGTCACTTATGGAGCAGGCTAGATATCTGTTTACTGACTAAAGGATGAGTGTACTGCTCAACAGTTCGCTCTGTCCTACTTTATGGCTGGGAAACATGGCCGTTAAGAGTAGAAGACATTCGTACGTTATTAGTATTCGATCATAGATGTCTCCGAAGCATTGCTTATACATCTAGGGACAACTGAGTAGGCGATGCTGCTATTGGGGAAATGGGTCCTTAAGTAAGGATGGCAGACCAATAGATGAAGTATTGAAACTTCATCAGTTGTAGTGGTTAGGACATGTGTTGCGTATGCCTAACCACCGACTGCCTCGTCGAGCTATATTTTGAAAATAAAATTCTAAGAGAATAGAATGCTGTTGTCTAAAACTAACAAACTTGATTCATGATTTGAGAATGTTTTATTTTCGATCCTGTATAGTAGTTGAATAAGGGTACACATTGTTGTAGAAGGCGAATAGCAATTAGTCAATACTTCCTTGTTTACAAATAAGACTATTTTATGTCAAAAATGATTCTTATCATTATCCAACTAAAAGGTTAAGTGTTCACACTCGACGTCGATGATCCTGGGTTCTGCTCTTGCTTGTGCGGAGGGTCATGGATGCTCACTAATGGTAAGCAGCTTACTAGAACAAAACAGCTGTCCAGTGCTTTCAGGTTTCTTATTTTTTTAATGATGTAGTCTACTCCTAAGATTAATTCCTGATTTCAATTTTGCATTGTTTCACTCTATTTAACTTGCTTCTTTACTTGATTATTTCTTCTCTCTCTCTCTCCCTTGTGTTAAAAAATTAACAACATTCTAGCATTAACCGATATTGCATGTATAACACAACAACCGCTTTTAGCTGAACCGAAAGTCGAGGCTCAAGCACCAACAACGAAAAGTAAACCAAAACAAAAGAAAAAATTTGTAAGTTTTTTTTCTGAATGAATTGTTGCGGGTTGATTAGGATATTTTTAAAAAAAATGCAAATAATCATTCATCTCTTTATACCTCCTTACATCTCATGAACCTATAAGCTGGTGAATCAGGATTTCTCCTAACCATTTCTGTACCAAGTTTCATTGAGTCGCTTGATGTTTGCCTCCTGTCGCCGACGCAGCGCGTTCTTTGGTGTTGCTCTTTTCTCTTAGCTTTGGGCATTCTAAATTAGGGCAGGCTATAGAAGAGGCAGTTCGCTGATTCCCACAATGTGTCCTTACTTACCTACGTACCTACTTACGCCTGTTACCCCCAATGCAGCATAGGCAGCACACTAGTTTTCCCCAACCAACTCTGTCCTGGGCTTCCCTTTCCAATTAGGTCCAATGTGTTCCTTGGCCTTCCTCTTTTCCTTCCGCCTTGAGGGTTCCAAGTGAGAGCTTGTCTTGTGACGCATTCGGGTGCTTTCCTCAATGTGTGTCCTATTCACCAACTCCAGCGCTTCTTACTGATTTCCTTCTCCACTACAATCTGGTTTGTTCTCTCCCACAGTTCGTTGTTGCTGATGGTGTTTGGCCAACGGATCCGAAGTGTTTTTCGCAGACAACTGCTCATAAATACTTGTATCGTCTGAGTGATGGCTTCGGTAGTTCTCCATGTTTCCGCTCCAGACAGTAGAACTCTCCTGACATTTGTATTGAAAATCCTGATTTTGATTTTGGTTGAAAATTGTTTGGAGTTCCAGATATTTTTCAACTGTAGAAATGCAACCCTTGCATTTCCGATCTGCACCCTCACATCTGCATCGGATCCACCTTGGTTGTCGATGATGATGCTCAGATATGTAAAAGTGTTAACGTCCTCCAAGGCATCTTCATCAAGAGTGATTTGTTTGGTGCATGCTGTGTTGCATCGGAGAATTTAGCTTTTTCCTTTATGTATTATGTTTAGACCTGCTGCTATGTTAAGTAATCTTAAGCAAGACGATATACATTGTCAAATGCCTCCCTCCTTCATTTCCAATTTCATTCCCGAATGATATCAAAATGTATCGATGAGACGATAGTTAAGAATCGGTAGTCTCAACATTTCTATCCAATATCATCGAGATGTATTTTGTTTTTGGTTAATTAAACTGCATGGAACGCTCAGATGTTATAACATAAATCTTTTGCATCTATAGACACCACCTACTGACGATTTGTCACGTCCAAAACGAGTCAAAGTTGTGACCGGGATTGTAGCTGATCAGAAACCAAGAAAAAAATGGAAATTTCTGAAATCCAAAAAAGTTCAATCTTTAGAAGTACAGGTGCAAATAGTTTATGATTACCATTTCACTCTTTTTTTTACGCACTAATCGTTACTTGGTCATTTACTGGGGGAGGGATTGATGAGGGTTTCGGTTATCATTTTTACTCCCAATTTTTTTACACCAGTTAAAATTGTTGAGCACCAAATTATCCAAAAAAATTGGGTCATGGTTTATTCATATTAACTATGTTCTACTTACTACCCGCTTTCTTTACTTGTTAAAATTATATGTGTTTCTCAATTTTTTCTAGGACAGTGTATATTTTTCGAACATATTTCGAACTGTCACAGTTGAAAATTTAGTTAGTTTCTTGCCTGTTTTTTTTTTGCACATAGAATTGTGTTTCTCTATCTTGGTTGTTGGGTCGTTTGCTTTTAACCATTTATATATATCTATATATATGCATATAAGCACATCTTTGTTTGCATATCTCCTTGTAAAAAAAACTCACTGATAAATTTACCTTTGGTTTGTGTACTGAATTGCATGCTTATATATATATTATCTTGTCAAAATATTTGACATTATATTTTTATACTACTGATTTTTAGTAAGTAGTACAATTATTACCTTTTTAATTATTTTGGTGTTGACCCTTTTTTAGTAAAAAGATTTTTTAATTCTTGTTTCAAATCGGAATTAGATGTGCATAGGGTGTTTGTGTTCACATTTCGTACTAATTTATATGATCTGTTTAACTGATGAAATTCTCATGGAATTCATAAGCATAGATCATACATTGAGGTTTTTGTCCATGTTGCATTCAAATATTTGCATGTTTTTTCAATGTCCAATTTTTTTTCGATAATGATCATCGGTGAAGTATATAAATACCGCATGTTATAAATAGATCATGAACTAATTCCCAGGAAATCATCCTTTCACACAGATATTTTCATATACGAAGTGATATATTGTATCGAATTTCCCGAATTCAATGTCTATGTTCAGTATGTGTTCGTCTTTGACGATAAATCAGCCAAAAAAAACATTCATCATCTTAACACGATGAAGTAATCTATAAAATGATTATTTGCTTAAAAATGCATGTTTAACTCAGTAGAAACACACACCGATGTAAAACCAATATTGATCAGTGAGAATCTTGATATTCAATCCTCATAACCTTATCTAAAATGATAGATACTCTGTGGTGGATGTGCGCTCATCAGTTCTGTGGCGATCGGTATTCGATATACTCCTAAAGTTCGTAAACTGCTCGTCCTGACAACCGTTATTAGATAACATTAAACGGTGTATACAATTCAGATGACGAATAAGAAGTGTTGAAGGCGTTTATTATCACACTACACGCAGATCTCTAAACCACAGGCACACGATGCAAAAGTAAGAATGACACGAGAGTGTCGAAGGGCAAAGCGGGTGAGCCTATGTGCGACCCAGTGAGCGCACTTGGAATTGGGATTAAAATGTACATGTGTACACAATAGAAGATGATGGAGTCATCGGATTATTAAAGTGGGTAGAATGAATATTCTTGTAGGCCGTAAGCCATTGCTCAATCATACTTGTTCATACAAACACGACAACAATGCAAGCACAATGGTACAGATAAGTTGATCAAAATGGCTTCGGCAAATGAGATGTATCCAAACTCATATGTATGTGAGTTACTATAACCCTTTTCACTTTTCGTCATGTTCGTCAAAATTCAAAAACGGCTGCTTGTTTTGATTAGCTGTGACATAATAAGGCAACTAAAAAATTCAACCTGTTAAAAACTCTAAGGAGATTTTGAATAATACAAATGGGTATAAGACAAATGTATTGCGACAAACAACGAAGGCACCTTAAATTTTTCTCGTCAAGTTTTCATGACCTCAATCGGTTTATCTATTGGATAGACTACTAACAATTAGTCTAACAGCTCAATTAATGAAAATACACTGTCTTTCATAATCTAAAGCAACGTTAAACGATGTAATCTGTGACCAGAGATGTTTTCTCGGTTCTTACGTTTTCTGGCTAGCGTCTTTTTTAGCGAGTTAACTTTCTACAGGATGAGGTCACTAACTCTACGCACAACTCTCCTCCTTTATCCGAGCTTTTGGACCAGCAGTAGCTTCAGAGGAGATCTAAGAGGAGTTCCCTTAGTTCTTCAAAATCATAAAAACAAAATTTTCCCCTCAACTCATGCTGATCAATAAAAACAAGGTCATTTCAACCATTTCCGATTGGTTTATCTCTTTAGCACAATTTACTATCTGACACACTTTTTCTTTCTAACCTTATCTAGCCTCATTTAAATCTGTGATAAGTTACAATGAATTACTTGAAATCGTTCCATTCCCTTTTGTTTCATCTATCAAACAATATTTCAATAGGTATATTAAGCAAATACCATTAGACAACGATGAGCTGTGTTCAACAAGTTCATGAATTATATCAAAACTTGATTTTCTCTCCTCATGTTCCGACAACATCACATTACGCTGGATGTATTTTTTTTATATCGATTTTCTTAAGATATTTGTTCCTTACACACACTTACACACATAAACAAAACATTTTTCTGCATGTCTTTCATTAATATCGTTGGAAAGATAGAGACATCATGATACGAATGAGTGCATGATTTTGTTTTGTTAATGATACTCAGTCAAAAGTAAATTACTTAATTCGAACCTGATACAATACTAGACTAGTTTATTGGATAAAAACACTTTCAGCTTTCAGTTAAATCAATTAGCAATTTGAATTCTACACCGGTTATTTCAGTTTCAGGCAACTGAGCTGCAGTAGTGTGAGTAGTAGTAGTCGGAATAGTAGTGGTAGCAGACGTAGTAGTAGTAGTAGTAGTGTGGTGCGCGCTACTTATAAGTAGTATATGACGCGAGTGTCAAGGTAATGTCTGGCAGCAGAAGATGGGGGAAGATCAACAAAGGAAGAGTGGGAACACAATGGAATTTGTATGAAACGCATGAATAAGTGAAATGTCAGACAATGGATTGATGATTGATTGAAGTTTGCAAATTAACCGTTTACGATATGGTTTTCCTATTTTACTGAGTAACTCTGTAATTTGTGATAAATACAATTCGGTTGCCCTCACCTGTGTTCTCCTTCACTACATTTATCGTTCCTTTCATGATCCACTCATAATGCTGCAACCTTACGCTCCAACTCCTCAATCTTCTTCTCAACTGTACTTATCTCCTGCTTTCCGCACTCGACCGGAGCTACTGTTCCTGTCATCAGCTGACGAGTCACCTTCGCCAGTTCACCGATATCCATAGGTCGCGCTGCGTTTACTAGTCTCAGCTGCTGGGATAAGGCGGCAGGCACACTCTCGATAAACTGCGACCTCAACAACTGTGCCTCCGACTCCTCATCGATATTCGGCGGCGCACGGCGCAACAACCTGGTGAGCTCTACAGCAAGCACCAGCGGGTCACCATCAGCCGACAGCCTCGCCAACCGGAACTCCTGCAGCGCTTTCTCCCTGTCTACTGGGCTGTCGAACTCCGTCATCAGCCGCCCGGTTACCGTCTCCCACGTCGTCTCCCCGCCAGCACCGTCCAAGCTGTCATATATGGCCTTTGCCCTACCTCTCAGCAGCGTCTTCAGCACCACCGATTTCGCCCTCGGCCTCAAAATCCTTCAGGAAGCTCCGCACATCTCCGTCCTCAAACTCCTTCGGCCATGGAATCTTCATCCTTTGTGTAGGCAGCGACACCAAATGTAGTGAAGGAGAACACAGGTGAGGGCAACCGAATTGTATTTATCACAAATTACAGAGTTACTCAGTAAAATAGGAAAACCATATCGTAAACGGTTAATTTGCAAACTTCAATCAATCATCAATCCATTGTCTGACATTTCACTTATTCATGCGTTTCATACAAATTCCATTGTGTTCCCACTCTTCCTTTGTTGATCTTCCCCCATCTTCTGCTGCCAGACATTACGTTTTCACTCGCGTCATATACTACTTATAAGTAGCGCGCACCACAGTAGTAGTAGTAGTAGTAGTAGTCGGAGTAGTAGTTGTAGTAGTGTGAGTAGTAGTAGTAGTAGTAGTAGTACTAGCAGTAATATTAGTAGTAGTATTAGTCGGAGTAGTAGTAGTAGTAGTAGTAGTAGTAGTAGTAGTAGTAGTAGTAGTAGTAGTAGTGTAAGTAATAGTAGTCGAAGAAGTAGTAGTATTAACGTTCCCTTTCATACAAGCAGTTAACAAGTAAACAAAATGAGGTATAGTAAATCTTCACTCAGCAGATTCATACTGTACTATGATGAGAATAATAAGACTCTATCATTACATAAAACTTGATGTTGGATAAAGAAACATACATATTCATGAAAATATTATAATTGTTATTTTGATAATCTCACTTGTTATGATGAATTTTATTTTTTTGTTTTGCTCTCTTATTTAGATGGATTTGAAACAAATGGATGATAAAATTGATTGGTGGTCAAAATTCTATGCATCGATTGGTGAATGGGATAAATGTTTAAAATATAAAGAATTTGGTTATGATACTATTTGCGTAAGTAACTATTATCTATTTTTTTTTAATGACAAAAGAATGCATTGAGATGATTCTGCCTTGATTTAAACAAACAAACCTTCCTTTCCACTTCTATCCAACTGTTGTTCATTCTTTTCCATGTCTATCTCCAATTGTCGATGTAATGTGTTTGTTGGAATTCCTCTTGAAGGGTTCCAAGTCAGGGTTTGTCGTCTTGTGACGCAGTTGGATGATTTCCTTAATGTATTTTCCTAGCCACCAACTACAGCACTTCTTCCTGATTTCTTCCTCGACTCTAATTTTATTCAGTTCGTCATTAGGTACGCTTGAAGCTATTACGAGTTCACTTTAGTCGATAAACGTGAACGAGATAATTACCAGCGTCCAGGGTAGGCTAACTTGAATGCCAAACTGAAGTAAAAAAGGCTTTGTAAGCGTAGAAAGTATATTCTACAAACAACCAGCAATCACAGTACAATCAAGCATACAACTGTAACTTCAGCCTTTGGTTGGTTTGCGTTTAGCCCGAAGGTATCTTGTGTGCTAGGGGGGGGATGTGAGGAGCAGCGTATGAGATTATCTGGAAGAAGAAAGAACAAGAGAAAAAGATGAGCCGACGACTCAGTAAGCACACAGAATGCACTTACATGCAATATACGAATAAGTAGACAGCAACCAGATATAAAGCCAGCGTGAGGTTAAGACAAACTGATAAGCGAAACTAAGAGTTGGTAGAGTTAGGTTTCGAATGCGTTACACAACTCTGGTTTATTTATACATGATAGAAACGTCCTTTGGACAGTTACGAAAACAGCACACTAAAATACAAAGCAGACAATCACAGCCATGGATTTCCCTGGTGGGAAATGTGATCTCAAGGTCAACTGATCAGCCCATGCTCGCAAACATGAAATCCAAAATAAGGCATTTAACAAGCGAGTTCTGGGGATCTAATATCGCCAACAAATTAGGTTTGTTCTCTCCCACAGTAGGTTGTTACTGATGGTGTCTAGCCAGTGGATCCGAAGTATTTTACGTGAATACGTGATTCTTCTGGATGACGGCTTTTGTAGTTCTCCTAGTTTCCAGACCATACATTCGAATTGTCTTGTCTGTGTTGAAAATTCCGACTTAGATGTTTGTTGATAGTTGTTTCGAGTTCCGATTGAAACTATGCACTGATAACTATTAGATCAGCATTAAAAAACCCAAGAGAACTAGACGGCCTTTATGTCCTAATATGGGACCTGGTTAGTATTGCTCGACCATGATAGTGCATATTGAACAGCTGATGATTTCCATTAGACTCAGAAATTCCCAGAAATTCTCAGGAATTCGTATCATGTACTAACTACAGACTAGCTTCACAAGGAAATTCTCTGAGTCCCAGTGTAACGTTTTGACCAGTGGAGTTGAAATTTGTCCAGTATGATGCAGTTACTCACCGAACGCACAATACCTTGGATTAATTCAAGTTCAATCTTGATACCGCTGAGTGGTGGAAATTGAACGTTGTGACAGAGTTCATTTCTCTGAGCTGGATGTTTCGGTTGTGGAGCTTTCATTTTTTCCTCATTAACTACATAATCAGCACAAATTTCAGGTAGAAGAAGTGAAATATCCGAATCTCGCCACCTTTGACTTCACTTCTATCTGAAGTTTGTGCTGATGATGATGATGTTGTGTTCAGGAGAGAACAATCAAAGCTCCATAACCAAAACATCCAGTTCAGAGGACAAAACTCCGCCACAATCATCCACTTAAGCTGAAAATTTTCTCGACCATCTTAGGTTACGTTGAAGCGTGAGACCAACTTTTCTGGGTTCGACTCGTGAGTGTAGGATCATGGTTCCGAACGCCTATCCAGTACTTTCATGGCTTCGATTAAACATCAACTGATTGTTTTTTCCGTTTCTTTTCTATAATCATTTCAGGTTTATTCTCATCCACTAGAAGAAGTTGAGGCATTTAATCATTTCACTGATTTCTGTAATACATTCACATTATCACGAGGTAAAAATGTCGATGAAGATGAAGATAATTACGCCGGGGAATTTAAAGGAACATTTCGTATTTATCCATTACCTGAAGATCCGAAAGAACAATTACCAATACGTTATTTTGAAAAATTAAATGTCTCCTCCGATCCAGAAGAATGTATGCTACGTGTGTATATTATACGAGCTATAGACTTACAACCATCGGATTCTTCCGGTTTAGTAAGTGAATAATACATGTATATATCTCTCTATGTGTTGATCTTATTTTGAGTTCGAATTTTCAAGGAGTTTTCATTGTTCTCCTGTAGTAGTACAACAGCAGCAACACCGTCATCATCATCAGTCAAAACGTCTCTAGTACAAGTGAAATGCATTCAAAATCTTTCCAGATATGATGATTATCAACCGAATGGTTTGGTGTTTTCGATCTTGACCATAGATGTAATCAAAATAAAAAAAAGTAGATAAAAACCAGTTGAAAATTGAACAATACCCGATCAAGGTCAAGGTCGACAGGACAAGCGGAAATTCGAATATTTCATTTCGGACTTGAAGTTTGTGCTGATGATGTTGTGTTCAGAAGAACAATGATCAATCCAAAACCAAACTATTCAATTAAGAGAATAAAAATCCACTTTAATCTCATCTCTACCATATTAGAATTCATTTATTTCCTCTTGTCCGATTTTGTTACTCCTTAATCCTAACTAGTAGAAGGGGGAAACATAGAGGCTGCCTAAAAAGTTGCATCTTTACATAACTCAATCAGTCAGTCAGTCAGTGACACACATAGAACTTCGTACGTATGTATGTACGTACATCAGTCCAAGTTGTCATACCACATTAGCATACAGAGATGCAATTGTCAAATCAAATCCTATAGTAGTAGAGATAGTAGAAGTATGAACAGTAATCAGATAGATTAGGGTTCAAAGATATTATTCAAGAAGTATAATTAAGTGAGATAACTATAGAAAGAGAAAGATAGAGGTGGTGATGAGTAATTCAGAAGCTTAGAATTTCAGCAAATACAAAGAGTGGATGCACCTGTGCCATTGCAAATGATTTTGAGTCATGTTATTCAGTGTCTCTGACCATCGATTACTATCATTTCGCGGGTCCCAACCAGGTAGTCGACACTTACCGATATGACACGGTCCACTTGTCAGTGACTTCATGGATTTATGCCATGTTTTGGTTTGGCCACCCCTAGCTTTCTTCCAACCTACTCCTACATCACAAAACATAGCTTGTCGAGGCAGTCGATGGTCAGGCATACGTGACACATGTCCCAACCACCTCAACTGATGAAGTTTCACCACTTCATCTATTGATATGCCATCCGTGCCTAGTAATCGTTACCTAACGATAGCGTTCCTTACTCGATTGTCCCAGGATATACGGGTAATGCTTCAAGGACGCCTATGATCGAATACTAGTAGCCTACGAATATCTACTCTTACTGGGTATGTTTCACAGACAAAAATAAGACTGGGTGAACCGCCTCTCAGTCCACTTTTATTTAATTTTACATAACTCAATAAAATTAATGACAACTTATGTGAACAACTCACTTATTTATTGTAATTCACGTATATATGGAATCTAAATTATCAGTCTATCGTCAAACATACATCGTGTTTTCTTTAAGTCTATTTATCGATTGGAAAATAAACCAAGGGGATACTCATAAAATTGTTTTGTCTTAGTTTATAACACTTTAACAGTACGTCAATATGACCTTACTTTTATGATGTGCAGTTGGCGATATCTGATTGTAATACCTATTAAGTTGCGAAACTGGCTAGTTGAGAGATTAGGCAAGAGCAGAAGAGAATATCAAATTGGTTACCGAATAATGAGTAAAATTATTCGTCTTTGAATATTTATATAGTATCGATTAGTACACTTATATGTTCCAGCTCTTTAGAAAATTGACTCGTTTCTTGACCAATGATATGTATTCGTCTAATAAGACGTATCTGAAGGTCACAAACAAGCTTCTCATTTGACCACTTTTGATTGGCTCCCCATACCAATATTAACCGGAGATCAAACTAATGATCTTTGCTGCCTAAGGCAAACGCATTCTAATCTTCAACTTTAGTTTAGTCGGAATAAATTGCCATTTAGAAAGAGGGAATATATTTTGATGAACTATCATTCAGAGTGACATTATTAACTTTTACATGGGTGACTGTTAAATAGTTGAGAACAAATATAGTGTTTGCTTGTTCAAGGTTGGTAACATTGAAAATAAGCTGTAGTTGAATAGTGGTGTATGTACCATGGGTGTTCAATGGTGACTAAATGGCCAATTCTTATTATGTTCATAGCATAAGCTCACTAGTGACTAGCTTCGTGAAGAAATTCTTGGAGTTCTAGTTGAGAAGACGTGACCAATGGAGTTCAACCCTGTCGAGTGTAGGCAGTAACTACCAAAGACAAATGGGTGAGGTCGCGCAAAATCCCATAGATCAATCAGAGTTAGACATTAACACCGTTGGATGCCGGCCCAATGGTCCGATGGTTAGGCGTTCGCACACAATACCGAAGGTCCCGCGTGGGGCAGGAGTCGTGGATGCGCACTGCTGCCGAGTCCTATACCAAGGCGAAACGGCCGTCCAGTGCTTCCAGGTTTATAATGGTGGTCTAACAGTGATTGAATGATGATTTCAAATGTGTAAAAACACAAACCTCCAAAACTCTGCCCCAAAATAAGCTGAAAGCTTTAAGTTCAAATCCATATGAGGTCAAGGTGTGCACTTTTAAATGATCTTAACCAAAGATGAAATACCTGTTCCAGTTTCAGTTGAATATTTATTCCGCTCCAATACACACTAAAGCATACTACAAAACAATCAACACCTTTGCATATGTCAACACAGAGCGGTGTCTATAAATTAGGCTGTGTCGGCTACGACAAGTTTTGTTTTCGGAAAAGTTCTCTCGTCAAATCCTAACTTGAACTAAAGAACATTTTTTGGTATACAAAAGTAAAACCATCCAGCAATGCCGTAGAACATGAAAGACTTCAATTTCAATCAGAAATGGCAATAAATTCCATCTTCACTAATCGTCCAGTCTACATGGAAAATATCAAAGTAATAGTTGAAGCTTTCTACATGATGTCAAATCTCTGACTCCACTCATCCTAATTAAACCATGAATCCAAGCTACCATGTCTAATTCTAATCACATACTACACGATTAGCATATATATATATACATATATATATATATATATATATATATATATATATATATATATATATTTAACCCTACAAATATTACACACATATATACAAATGCAATAGTATGTCTCATTAAATTACAATGACTGAAGTGATTTGACATTATAGATTTGTGGATATTGTTGTTTATGATTTGAGTTATGAATCAATCAGCCCTTAGTTAGACTATTATTAGAAATCTGGAAGTACTGGATGGCTGTTTGGGATTCGTTAGCAGTGCACATTCACCACTCCTACCTACTGTAATGCAAAGTCAAAAAATGTGCTCATTAGCGACTAGCTTCGTGAAGAGATTCTCGGATTTCCAGTGAGAAAATATGACCAGTGTGGAGTTCAACTCTATCAGGTGTAGGCAATAACTATCGAAGACGATGGGCGGTAAAGTTGCGCGAAATCCCCGGATTGATTAGAGTTAAACATTAACACCGTTGGATGTCGTCGTCTAAGAGATCCAGAGTCTAAGTGTTTCCAAGGTCCTTAATTACGAATCCTGTGAGTAAGAGGAGTAATAGGATGAGCACTGCTGATGAGTCCCAGAGTAGGATGAAACGGCAGTCCAGTGATTCTAGGTAGATACATTATTTATCCTCCATCTGTTGATATATCTTTAATTCATGCTTCATAATTCTTATCATTTAAATCAAATTATTATTATTGTTATTTGAAAACTTTTAGGCTGATCCATATGTGGAAATTATTGTTGGTCAGCATAAAATTAATTCTAAAGATAAATATATACCGAATACTTTAAATCCAGAATTTGGAAAGTAAGTTTTTCTGTTTATATTATTTGATGATTTTAATTGTTACGCATTTTTGAAACAATGAATCGATCAATGTTAGACCAACATTAGAAACCTGGAAGCACTGGACGGCCGTCAAGTCCTGGTATGGGACTCCACGACTCCTGCACCCCGTAGGATTTGAACCCCATGACCTTCAGTCTAGTGCGTGAACGCCTAACCATCGGACCACTGAGCCGGAACTCCGAACAGCCATCAAACAACACCAAAGTCAGAATTTTCACTACACTTATCGAGAAAGTTTTACTGTATGAAGCGGAAATCGAGGAGAACTAAGAAAGCTATCATCCATAAGGTACAAGCGTTCATTAAAAGTTGTCTACGCAAAATACTTCGGATTCGTTGGCCAGACACCATCAACAACAACCTACTGTGGAGGAGAACAAACCAGATTTTAGCAGCTATAGAAATCAGGAAGAAGCCTTGGACTTGGTGGATAGGACACTCATTGAGGAAATCACCCAAATATGTCACAAAGTTAGCCCTAACTTGGAAACCTCAGGCTCGAAGGAAAGGAGGAAGGCGAAGGAATATATTACGCTGCGGATCGGGGACAGACATTAGGAGAACGAAAGACAATTGAACAGAACTCTGAAAGGAAGGCCCAGGAGAATGCTAGTCAGCGTCCTATGCCCCACTGAGGATAATCGGCTGTCTGAGCTAAGATCATGTGTAGTACACAACACACATAATAAAATCTCAACTTGATACATATTCAAGCTTATATTTTTACTAAAAAGTGTTTATTTCCAACATCATTCTCCGATTAAACCATTTCTTCAGTGTTATTCTTATCATAAACTTTTTAAATCACACTGATCACTTCTGTGTTTGAGTTGATTTTTGTTCGATCACTTATTGTATATTCTGATATATCAGTTCATTCCATCAAATCTGTATAACTGAAGTTGATTTCTTTGAAGTACTAGTATGGCAGATACTACTCGCAACATAGCTTCTAGGTGGTATGTAGCAGAGTGTCAGCCAAAAGCTCCTTCTAAAGAGAACAATATCAAATCCGAGTGTATGCAATGCGATCAAAGATTTTTGAAGACCAAGAAGCCATGTGAAATAAGACAGTTGCTAATAATCTGTTTGCTTTACAAAGGAAAGTCTAAACACACAGGGTGTTAGTAAATAGCGTTTTCTCTAAATACTCAAAAAATTTCCTTCTGGTCTTGAACATCTGTTACGCATGCATGTAAACACGTCAACTTGATATGCTTGAACTGTTACGAGTTCACCTTAGTCGGAATACGAGAGCGAGGATCGAGGATCCGGCGACAAGGCATGCTACACAAATCCGAGTGTCCCAACCCCCAAATTGAGTAAAAATAAGAAGACTTGATATGAAGTAGAACCTGTATTCTACAACCATTCAGAAAGTATGAGGTCCTAGTCCAGAAGAGAACCAGGGTCCCAGACAAGGGATCCGGGTTTGGATCATAAAATGTAATGCGTATTTATAATGCGTATTTATACATGTAGGTTGAATAGGAAACATCATCGAAGACTGTGACATTGACAGTTAAGGCAACCAGTAGGAAAAAACATTTGAAGTGACATTGATAGTCAGCACAACCAATAAGAAACAATATTGGAGTACGTGACATTGATATCTAGGACGACCATAAAATTGACCAGTAGAAATCAGCTAATAGGAATTGACCAATAATTCTCTTAGGATATTCGACGAATATCCTAACAACATCTTCGTTGATCACATTAGGTGTATGCATTACAATCAGTCACTTTTGAATAAAAATGAATACTGTCGACAAAATGACAATTATTTAGGCGATATTTCAGTCCTGAACATCGTCGATATTGTGAATCAAACATCTGATTACTCACACATTTACTTACCCTTTTATACCTGTAACCCCTAGTCGAGCATAGGCCACCAACATGTGGATGATTTTTCCGGGTTAGCTTGACTTTTTTAGGCGAGTTGGATTTCTACGGAATAGGATCGATATACCCCGTGCCTAACCCTCCTCCTTGGGCTTCGGACTGGCAGTTACCTTATAGAAGGGCTTCAGGCGGAGTTAAACAACTAGTATATCAAATGTAATAATCAGAATTGCGTATTTGTAATTTACTAACCCACAAAATTTCAACTGATTTCATAATTGAAATCACCAATTGATCGATCAGTCAATGTTCGGCCATCCCATTGGGAAACCCTGAAAGTATTGGATGGGTATTTTGGTTCATCACAATCCTTATAATGACAATCAGATCGATATAACGAGAGATTAATTCTCGCCCAACCGATCCACTTGATCGAAATCAGTATAAAATATTATATCATAATTGCTGAGAAGGAAGGGAAAAGATGGCTGGATAAGGGCAAGACACACATTGTGGAAAGCATCCAACTACATCACGAGGCCAGCCCTAACTTGGAATCCTCAAACCCACAGGCAAAGAGGAAAATCAAAGAACACATTAGGACATCAGAATAATAAGTGGTACTTGGGGTAGAACTGGAAAGAAAGGCACAGGATAGAGTAGATCGGAGTATGCTTGTCGGTGTCTAGTGCTTCATTGGAAGGGGAAGCAGGCGTAATTAAGTAATTTTGGGGCAGAGTTTTGGAGGTTTGCGTTTTTACACACTTGAAATCATCAATCCGATCGTAAGGCGTTCGCCTACAATCCCGAAGGTCCCGGGTTCGAATCTTGCGAGGAGCAGGAGTCGTGGATGCGCACTGCCACTGGTGAGTCCCATACCAAGACCATGAAACGGCCGTCCAGTGCTTCCAGGTTTCTAATGGTGGTCTAACAATGATTGATTGATGATTTCAAATGTGTAATGAAGTAAGTAAGTAATAACAATAAACGCCAATATCATTGGATTCATATCTTATTCAAATCTTATTCATTTTTAGAATGTTTCAATTAAAGTGTATTCTACCAATTGAAAAAGAATTACACGTTATCGTAAAAGATTATGATGCAATCGGTGCCGATGATATTATTGGACAAACTGATATTGATTTAGAAAATAGACGTTTAACTAAATATCGTGCTACATGTGGTCTACCTCAAACCTACTATGTATCTGGACCAAATCAGTGGAGAGATTCAAAATTACCCACAGAAATATTATTAGCTGTATGTGATAGTTATTCGCTGCCTGCACCACAATATGAAGAAGCCACAGAGATTAAGCCGAGTCCAAGTTGTCGTGTTGGTCAACGTGTATTTGTATTGGAAGATTTTGAGCGTGGTATGGTACCGAATCCACATTTAGGACCACCGAAAGAACGTTTAGCATTGCATATTTTGAATAAACTTCCATTGGTGAAAGAACATGTTGAAACAAGATTGTTGTATAGTCCGTTACAGCCTAATATTGAACAGGTAAATTAAACGATTGTTAGTTTCACTGTTGAAGCCATGTTTTCTGGTTAGCGTTTTTTTTTAGCGATTTAGTTTTTTATGGGATGGGGTCACCAACCCCAAGGTCAACCCTCCTCGTTATCCGGGCTTGGGACAGGTATTAGCCCCAGAGGAGCTGCAGGCGAAGTTGTTGAGATCATGAATTGACTTTCACTAGATCGTCAGTGAAAATCTGGAGGCCCTAGACAGCTGTTTCATTCTAGTATAGGGCTGGTCCATGATGCGCATCCACGATCCAACGCAGTATCGTGCATTGGTTGCAATCGGACATTAATACCTTCGAATACGGATTCACTGATCTAGAGCTTAAGCGTTTCTGTGCAAATTGAAAGTTTTAGTTTCGATTTACGCGCGTACAGTCATGGATGTGCACTACTGAGGTATGTTAAACTAAAACGAAATGACTATCCAATTATTAATTTGAAAAAGTGGTCATCACCTTGTTGAACATTAAAACAAACAAATTCTTGAAACTTGAAATGATAAATATTTTCAATATTCATTCAATTAACATCAAATTCTCCACATCCTCATAAACTAATAAAATCTAATTGGAACTAGGTAACATGATAGATTGATGTTAACATTTAAAATTCAGCAACAAGTTGGCGTTACGATTTAAATTACTCGGTGATAGCGTGATGTCTACTGATTACAACGAAGCTTTTAAGTAGTATGCAAACGATATGCAAAAGAATTTATGAACGAAGCGAAGTGTTGGCGTGAAGAAGACAGCTAATAATAGGCTTGTTTTGCAAATGGATATTTCATGATAAGTTATACACATATTGAATTGCAAACTGTAGCCTTACTGTCTTGGTTCCTGATAAATAGAATCTTTAAACGTAGACACTGAGTCCCAAATCGATTTTATTCCTGAGTATAAAAACATATTTACTATTTCATCCAGTTATAAATTTTCCGTCTTGTTTCAGCAAAAATAATCTGTTAAAATCATTTCTTCAATACATTCACGATTAGTGTTTTCAGTTTTTGATCTGTTCAATGAGGCAATGTTTATGTGTACGATTTTTAAAGACGTTTCGATACATATCTTTAGCAAGCGCTACTCATCTTTCCTTACTCACTCACTCACCCCTGTTACACCTAATACGGCATAGGCTGCCGACCAGCGAGTTGTTTTTTTTCTGATTGGCGTTTGTGTTTAGCGAGTTGGATTTCTAAAGGACAAGTTCGCTAACCCCGTGCCCAAATCTCCTCTTTTATCCACCAGGTTTGGGACCGGCAGTAACCCCATAGAAGGGCTACAGGTGGAGTTGTAACTTTTCTTAGTTGATATATAAAAACACACTTTTATTGTTAATTTACCAGTGGTTATAAATCTGTCTCGCTGCCAGTAGAAGCGTTTCACGACGATTTCAATAGTGTTTTATCGGTCAAAGACAATTCCGCTCACCATAGCTTTGTAAGATTGAACATTCCACGGCTTGATTCTCAGATTAAATAACCCGAGCGTATTATCGCTATAGCATTTACGAGATGAGTATAACTCAAAGCTGAATTAATGAAAAAGATATGTATCATGCTTATATTTTTTTCGTCTAGATTTGTATTATGCGCTGATCGATTAGTATTTACTCATATGTATATATATAAACATGTTATTGATCGATTTTTTCCTCCCTCCAAAATATTTCTTTTAGGGTAAATTACAAATGTGGGTTGATATATTTCCAACATCTCTGGGTGAACCTGGTCCACCATTTGATATTTCACCGAGAGAACCAAATGAATATATATTACGTTTAGTTATATGGAATACATTCGATGTTGTCTTAGATGAGAAATCAATAACTGGTGAAAAGATGTCTGATATTTATGTTAAAGTAAGTAGGAAATTAATTTTCACTTTACTTCATTAATTACGCCGCCTGTTACTTCCCGATGGAGCATAGGCGGTCGACCAGTATTCTCCAACCTACTCTGTCCTAAGCCTTCCTGTCCAGATCTGTCTGTCTCCGTTTCTCCGCGCGATATGTTTTTTAGTTTTCCGCTTATCTTTTGACGTTGAGGCTTCCAAAAAAATTCAGCAATCTATGCCCGACCCTCCAACCTTTATCCACCGGGCTTGGGACCGACAGTAGCCTCAGAGGGGATCCCCTTGGAGTTAAGAAATTAATAAGTTTAATCTAAAGAGCTAAATAGACAAATACTGGCATCTTTCTAGCTGTTTTGCGTAGCTTTTCGCCAACCAAAAATTGGTATCTCCACTGAATAAAATGCAATGACCTCTTCAACCAATCAGATAGTTTGATTTATACACAGTGCATTTGAAAATTTTATTTCATATTGTTACCTAATAGCTTCAGATGCTTTTTTCTGAGTATGAACCTGATGGTATTGATACGCTTGAGCTATTACGAGTTCCCCCCACTCGGTAAACGGAACGAAGATCAATCATTCAGCGACATGATAGGCTACTTTAGTTCAATCGCCCCACGCCACACTCACTACGGCAAGAAGTCTTGATAAGACGTAGAGAAATATATTCCACAGGCACTCAGAAGATACGATCTCGACAAGCACACAACTCAGGCTTCTTAACAACGAATAGGGAGAGCCACAAAGTAGCGTACTAAAATAATTCATCAACCAACAACAGTCACGGATTTTCCGAATGGGAAATGCAAGCTGAAGGTCAAATAAGCATCTTTGGTTCGAAACATAAAACTCGAAATTTCGAAAGTAAATTACAAAATTTAGGACCTTTTTCAAGTGAGTTCTGGGTGTCTAACGTCCACAACAGATACTACACCGACACAAAGTGGATAGTAAGAACATATTGAGAAAGTAAACTTCATATATTAAATCTATCATTCAAGATAAATAATTTTTAAATCAATCAAGGGAAAAATTGAAAATGGCGAATTTATTTCAAGAAACCTATTCATACTATTAAGTTAATTGTGCTGAAATCAATCATATTATAACTATTGAACAATTAATTTTTATAATTCATTTTAGCTACTTATAAGTAGACAAATGCGTACAATTAAAAATATTTGACCTAATCTTATGCTTTTTTTCTTATTCCCTTTTTCTTTCTAGGGATGGTTAGCTGGTTTAGACGATCGTCAAAAAACCGATGTTCATTATCGATCATTAAATGGTGAAGGCAATTTCAATTGGCGTTTTGTATTTCCATTTTTCTATTTACCAGCTGAAAATACCATAGTAGTTAAACGTAAAGAACATTTTTGGTCAATGGATATCACTGAACAACGTATTCGTCCTCAGTTAGTATTACAAGTTTGGGATAATGATCTATTTTCACCGGATGATTTTATAGGAACATTGGAGTTAAATTTATCCAATATGCCAAGTCCATCAAAAACACGTAGTAAATGTTCATTGACCATGTTACAATCGGTTTGTAGTGAAACTAAAATGGTGAATTTATTTGAATGTAGACGATTGAATGGATTTTGGCCATTTGTTAATGAAGAAACTGGAACTCCACTTTTAACTGTAAGTTTTAAAAAAAATAATTAGCGTAGATTTATTATTCTGTGATTATTTAATCGAAGTTAGACATTAACACCGTTGGATGCCGGCCGACTCATTGATATGCTCGTCACCAGTTGATATGCTTGAATGCTATTACGAGTTCACTTTAGTCGGTAAACGAGAGCGAAGACAAATGATTGCAGTAACACGGTAGGCTATTCTAACCCGTTCTCCCATGCCCGGGTAATGATATCAAGAAGTTTTGATATGGCGTAGAAAGTGTATTCTACAAGCACCCAGAAAATATGAGGGTGACAAGCACGCAAATGGAGTTTATTTAAACAAGATAAAAATGTCTTTGGGAGAGCCACAAAGATAGTGTACTAAAATAATCCATAAACCAATAACAGTCTGGGATTTTCATAGTAAGAAATGTAATCTCAAGGTCAACTGATCAGCGTATGCACGACAGCATAAAATCCGAAATCGAGACTATTTTTCAAGTGAGTTGTGGGGATCTAACTTCCCTCCTAACACTAAGTGGTCAAGATGTTGGGCATCCGCGCACTAGGCTGAAGGCCCTGGGTTCGAATCCTGCGAGTAGCAAGATCAGTCAGTCAACAACAAAGAACTTCGTACGTGTGTACATCAGTTCAAGTGCCCACACCACATTAACATACACTGATGCAATTGTCACTTCAAATCCGATAGTTGTAGAGGTAGTAGAAGTATGAACAGTATTCGGAGAGATAAGGGTTCGAAAATATTATTCAAGAAGTACAATCTAGTGAAATAAACTTAACAAGAGACATATAAAGGTCATGAGGATTTCAGAAGACTAGAATTTGAGAGAAGACAGAGAATGGGTGCGCCTCAGCCATTGAAAACGGTTTTGAGCCATGTAATCCAGGGTCTCTAACCATCGATTACTATCATCTCGCGGGCCCTAGATGATAAACGCTAACAAGTTTAACTTCTTTAAGATTAACATACAAACAATGTCACATGAAACAAGAACTGAATTGTTAGGGATGTCAGATCCCCAGAACTCGCTTGATAAATATTCTCATTTTGGATTTATTTCATGGACCGATCAGTTGACCTTGAGATCACATTTCACACCAGGAAAATTCTTGGCTGTGATTGGTCACTGTGTCATTTTGGTGTGCTATTTTTGTGACTTTCCCAAGGACGTCTCTATAGAGTATAAATAAACTCAATTTGAGTGCTTGGATTCATTGTATGCTTCCTGGGTGTTTGTAGAAGACACTTTCTACACCATATCATGACTTCTTGCTGGTACAATTTGGTCAAGGGATCACAGTTGCGCCTACCTGGACGCGCTGGTTCATTGTTTTGTTCTCGTTATTCATCTAAGGGGAACTCGTAATAGTGTTAAGCATACCTAGAAATGAGCGTAACAATAGGATTATTCAAGCTGAAGACTGTTACACTATCAAATGAATTCACTTTAATCTAACACTTTATGCTAATAGTTCAATAGAATCTGTCCAAAAAATGTTTCAATCTTATGCTAATAAAGTTTGGAAAGGAATATTCTTTTCGTATAGTTTTTGTCCAGAGATAGACTTTAAACTCGTCAAACTTTTGGAATGCGAGATAGTTATCTTATCCTGGTGAAGAACTCAGAGGAGCAATCACCTGCTAACCAGGGATAATATTGTAGTGTGTCAATTTACTGCGTGTTCTTAAGCTCGGCGATTAGCTCGTCCAGACAATCGTTACTAAATAATGTTTGACGGTTTATAAATCAGAAGGTGAACTCGAAGTGATGAATACGTTTATTTGGGACACACCACAAAGCGAAGTGGAGAAGCAGTGAATAAAACGAATGAAGCGACGTAAATTGGAGAAGGCTAATGAGCCAACTCCTAGGATTACAATGCGAACGAATGGGCGAAGGAAGTGGATGAATAGGCGAAGCGCATTGGAGAAGGCTAACGAGCCAACTCCAAAGAGATAGAGCATGACTAAGAATATACAGTCAGACAAATATGAGACAGACATGTGATCAAAGAGGTAGGCATGCACACAGATGAATAAAAGCGACGAATAGTTGACAAGGTCAAATGACAAGTGGGACCACGTCATATGAGCTCATACAAACCAGACAATAATAAGAACGAATGGTACATATTAATTGTTGCAATACAAATGGCTTGGTTAAATAAATTAATCGAAAGGGCTTGATCAAATTAAATGTAAGCGAACTGGAATATATGTGGAGGCACTACAACATCACCCCCCCTCCACCGCACATATCTTCAGATATCCCGGAGAACTCGTTATCTTCGAACAGATGAGGCGTAATCCAATTCCAACTTCAGTGGTCTAAAAAATAATGATTTTTATCTTGGTTAAGTTCCTCAGCGAACATTTATGTACAGTCTCAGATTACAATGAGTTATACTAAGTTTTCAGTAGTGGACTGGATGAAATCAGTGAATCCTTTGAGAAAACTAAGAAAAACCTTAATCTAATCTCTACAATGATACAAATAATCCTATTTCTTTCTCTTTTTTCTGATTAAAGGGTAAAATTGAAATGGAAATGGAATTGGTAAGTAAAGCAGAAGCGGATCTTCGACCAGCTGGTAAAGCACGTGAAGAACCAAATGACAATCCTCATTTAGAGCCGCCAAAGTAAGTTGATGTTGAATAGACTGTTTTTCTTTTATATCATGAATCAATCATTGACAGAACACCGTTGGGAAACTGGAAGCACTGAAAGATGGCCGTTTCGTCCTGGTATGGGACACATCAGCAGTGCGTATTCACGACACCCGCTACCCGCGGGACGCAAGCACAAGTTACGGTGCACCGACGCTTAACCTCTGGATCGGCATCCAACGATGTTAATATCTAACTTCGATCAATCTACGGTCTAGCGGAACCCAATCCACAGTCTTCGGTAAGCACTGCTTCACACTCGAACAGCGTTAAACTCCACTTCTCACTAGAACTCGTAGATACTTCCAACGTAACGGCTGTTCAATGCTTCCAGGTTTCCAATGGTAGTCTAGCATTGATATACATTCATGATTCCAGAGTGATTCATCAATCTCTGCAACCCTAAAATACAAAGTTACGCCTGCACGTAAACACGTCAACTTGATATGAGTTTACCTAGTCGGAATGCGACGGCGAGGATCGAGGATCCGGCGACACGACATGCTACTCTAATCCGATTATCCCAACCCCCATATTGAGACTTGATATGATGTGGAACCTGTATTCTACAAGCATCCAGAAAGCATGGGGTTCGTGTCCAGGAGAGAATCATGATCCCGGACTAGGGATCCGGGATTGGGTCCTGGTCCTGGTCATAGAACGTTACAGATAATGCGTATTTATACATTCAGGTTGAATAGGAAACATCATCGAAGTCTATCACATTGGCAGTTAAGACGACCAATGGGAAGTAACATTTGAAATGACACTGACAGTCAGGACGACTAATAAGAAACAGAATTGGAGCACGTGGAGCACCCAGAACTCCAGCCTAACTTTTAATACGTGAATCTCAACCTTTTAACATCATAACTGGTATCAGTTTATGACGAAAACTCTAATTGGTTGACAGACTCAACTTATAGCTCTAACTCCACCTTTTCCTTCCTCTCTAATGAATAATTCGACACATGAGGTCAAAGCCTTGATTCAATTGATATTTTACGGCTTATAATTGTTGTTGGTTGTTTTAAAACTCGAAAGCGTATCTTGACTGGTTGAGAGGTTGCATAAGGTCATCATCAGTATTATTATACTTTTACCAACTAATTTAAATAAAAATCTTTAGTGGTTGCGTTAGATTCGACTCGGATCTCTCTACTTTAGTGGCCCGTCAGCACCGATTTCTTTATTTATGACGTTCAGGTATGCTATGAAACAAATCTCGCCTTCAATTCCCACATATAATACTCAGACGAACACCGTTTGTACGATGGCGATAATTAGAAGCCAAATACGGATTCGGTTAGGCGAACTTGTTTCAGGCAATTGATCGTGCAGACAGACATGATAATGAAAAGCATACAAGAAGAGCTAATCGAAGTGAAGAGGGCCGGCAAGCCAACTAACTCCCAGTAATGATGTATGACTTCAGCATTTATAGTCAGACAAAAATAAAACCAGACATGTAATAAGTGTAGTAAGCTACACACACACACACACTCAAAATTTGACCAAATGATTGATTAGTACGGTCAAAAGACGACTGAATAATAACTGAGGCAGGAACTGATCAGTTAATTTGTTACAAGGCTTGGGGGCAAGCCTTGGCATATTCTTAAATTCGAAATGTAGGTAGACGTAAATGCAACATTTCTAACTTGATATGAGCAGATCATCCTAAAAACGTATGACATTTCTATCCTACGAAATACAATAAAAAAAACATAGTTCACATTTTTCTTGCCTTCTTTTTTTGTCAATTTCAGACGTCCAGAAACATCATTCCTTTGGTTTACATCACCATGGAAAACATTCAAATTTATTGTATGGAAAAAAATGAAATGGGTCATTATTGGATTATTAGTTATATTGATTATTGGTTTATTAATAGCATTATTTATATATGCTATACCGGTAAGTTTGAGATTACTTTGGGTGTGTGTGTATGTGTGTATGAGAGATAATAATTTTGTTCGATCTAGTTGATTTCCCCTTCTTATTAATTGTTACGCCTGCATGTAAACACGTCAACTTGATTGATATACTTGGACTACTACGAGTATACCTTAGTCGGAATACGAGAGCGAGGATCGAGGATCCGGTGACACGACATACTACTCTAATCCCATTATCCCAACCCCCATATTGAGTGAAAATCAGAAGAAAAGACTTGATATGAAGTAGAACCTGTATTTTGCAAGCATCCAGAAAGCATGGGGTTCGAGTCCAGAAGAGAACCAGGATCCCGGACTAAGGATCCGGGACCCGGTCCTGGTCATAAAACGTCACACAAAATGCGTATTTATACATTTAGGTCGATTTGGAAACAATATTGAAGTATGTGACATTGACAGTTAAGACGACCAATAGGAAGCAACATTTGAAGTGACGCTGATAGTCAGGACAACCAATAAGAAGCAACATTGGGGCACGTGACAGTGATATCTCAGACGACCATAAAATTGACCAGTAGGAATTAACCAATAGGAATTGACCAATAATTCTCTTAGGATATTGGATGAATATCCTCTTAATATAACCATGAATTCACTTACTTGCTTACGTCTGTCACTCCCAGTGGATCATAGGCCATTGGCCAGCGTTCTCCAGCCTACTATGTTCTGGGTCTTACTTTCCAGTTCTATCCAGTTATTGTTCATTCTTCTCATGTCTGTCTGCAATAGGACAACTTCAGCTCTAGATAGGAATATAGCTTATATTATATACATTGTATGGCATAGGATAGTAAGAGATACAACCTAGCTTCACGCAAATGGGCTAAAACACGCTTACTACCCTTTGTCTCCTTTCAGGAGATCAGGACGATGACAAAATGCAGAGTCTTCTAACTACTCTAAGCAACAATGCAAGCATGTTCAAGATATGGTTTTCCCCCTAAACATGCAAAATTTTGCTTCAAGATTGAGTCGCATCAGCACTTGAACTAGTGATAGGGATTGAAGTAGTTGAACGTGTAGACCGCTTCACGTATCTGGGGCGTCTCATCAGTGCTGATGGCCTGGTGACTAACGAAATCTCAGCATGGATAGAGAAAGCTCGATTGGCTTTTGTCAACCTGCGTCACCTACGGCGCAGGCGAAATATCCGTCTGCTAACGAAAGGACGAGTACAGTGGGCAGCAGTTCGCTCCGTCCTACTATACGGATACGAAACACGGCCGGTGAGAGTAGAGGATTGCTTGTCTTTAATCACAGGTGTCACCGAAACATTTTTCGTATATCCTGGGACAGCCGATTGAGCAATGCTGTCGTTAGGAAACGAGTTCTAAGTAGGGATGGCAAGTCAATTGATGAAGTATTGAAACTTCGTCAGTTGACGTAGTTGGGTCAGGTGTTACGTATGCCTAGACATCGACAAACTCGTCGAGCTATGTTTTGTGGTGTAGGAGTATGTTGGAAGGAAGCTAGAGGCCGTCAAACTAAAACATGGCACAAATTCACTGACAAAGTGGACTGAGTCATGTTGGTAGATGTAGACTACCTGGTTGGGGCCCGCGAGACAAAATTCAACGATGGTTAGAGACCTTGAACTTCATGGCTCAAAATCGTTTGCAATAGCACCGCAACCTTCAGAATTCCTCATCATCTCCATCCTTCTCTTTCTAAATTTACCTCACTTCTAATATCGCTACCACTATTGGTGGATTTGAACTAACAGCTGCCTCTGTGTACTAATACGTCATGGCAACCTGAACTGATGTATTTACGTACGAAGTTCTATGTTATATCTGTCTGTCTGTCTCACGGTAAAACAACCATCTCCATAACACTGTAAACAAATAATTATTTTGAATTTTTTTGCAAAAATACATTTTATTGTGTTTTTTCTACCTCTTTATTTTAGCCACTTTTGGCAAGAAAAATGGTTGGAGTCTGAAAACCTTTCTTTTTGGTCATGCATGATAAGATCTGTTGAATGATATATTTTTTTCACCAGAAAATCCAACTCTCTCTCTTCACGTTGCTTACTATATTTATATATTTCAAGCGCTTTATTTTTTGTATTCGAAAATTTTAAAAAAAATAACGGTGTTCAATAATATTAGGCAAAAATTCAACTTCATTCTGTTTCAATTTGTTTCAATAATGTGATCTAAGCGATGTGAAATTGGTTTGTTCAAAATAGTGTGTTTGTCTCTCTCTCTCTCTCTTCAAAAATTGTGATATACAACACACACATATTGGAAATTTCATTGAATCCATGTATGAACAATCATACGTTTGTATGAACAAACTAACTAACACAACTACGTGAAGAAAACATTGAACATTGTACTCGTTCTGTTTGTAATTTAATAATAATAATAATTTGAATGAGAAACAAAGAAAAAATAATTTTTAACAAAATTCTCTTCATTTTTATCCTCTTGTTTTTTTCTCTGACTCTCTGGTCTTTCATGAACCAACTGGATTTTGTTTTAATCGTCAAGGTCAAACTGCGGGGGCGGGTGGACAAAATTGCCCGCCTTTCTCAAAAATCACTTGTTACTTTTAAAAGTAGTATATAAGCAGTAGTTCAACGAAAAAACTAAAAATATTTGAATAAATTGGTTTGTTGTTGAAAAAAATTATGACTATCATTATTTTCTGCTTATTTCTTCTTTAACATTTATTGTGAAAAAAATAAATTGACGTTTTTTTTCAATATTTTGGCATTTTTCTCAAAATAAATGTGTGTAAACGAAATTGAAAACCAATTTTTTTTTAAATGTGATATTTTTCCTGCTATTCTCACTCACTCACTCAAAAATAAAACACATCTTATATATGTATTTTTAAAATTATGGTTGAGAAAATTTGTGTGTGTGTGTGTTGAATTGAGGTGTGAAATTTTCTTTTTGAATACTGTGCGATTCCTTCCGTGTTATATGATTCCCGGAAAATAATCATTATTATTGTGTATTTGCAATCATTTTAGTTGAAAAATAATAAAAATATTTTTGGACAAAAGTATCTTTTTACAAAATGTGGTCACTAGTGATTAGCTAGCAGCTGTTCGTGAGGAAATTGTCGGGGTTCTAGTGAGAACAAGTGACCAGTGGAGTTCGAACCTGTTCGGGTGCAGGCAGTAACTATTGAAGAGAGGTTGTGCGAAGTACTTCGATGGTTTAGGCTTAGACATTAACACCGTCGTGGATGCGCACTGTTGATGAGTCCCATAGCAGGACAAAACAGCTATTCAGTGTTCCAGGTTTTTAATGGTGTTGTAACATTGATCAATTCATGATTTAAAAAAAGTAACTCAAAAACCGATTCTCGAGCGGGGATATTGTGGATGCGAACTACTGATGTGTTCATTGTCAGAACAAAACAGTCGTCTTTCAGTGCTTCTGATGGTGATCTAACAACGATTCTTTCGTAATTTCAATGTAAAACATCCGATCCCCATAATACTATAATATAACAGTATTTCTCTTATTTGAGCGCAGCCGATATTGGCGATAAATGATGAGGAATTAGAATATTTTTAGAATACTTTTATGCGGTCAGCATCGATGATGTTGTTACACTTATTACACTGTTCCAAAATGCACAATGATATAGTCTACCTACTTGATGATTGAAGTCACCCGCCACTTACAATACAGCAGAGCGCTTAACTTTTGGAAGGTTGGAAAAGATTCCGTGAAATTCATCTTTTACCTAATCTGAACTGAAGTCAGTGGGAGCGTAAGCAGAGACAACGAACAGGCGATAGCGAATATCCCTGCCTTTCCGAGTCCTTAATGTCCAGTTTAGTCTAGGAGAGCTATCACTGCTTTAGAAGTCAATGCTATACCTACACCAGCGAGGCCACAGGAAGCATCATTGGGGCTTCCAAATACAGAGAGAGTAGATTCCAACGGTTCTAGACAAGCCGGACCACCACATCGAAGTAGCAGGTACATTCAGACTAGAATAGTAGACGCATATCTTCATGTGCTCTACGTGAACAATCATCACATCTAATACTGTCGAACTTTTGCCTATCTCAGATATCACTAATTTTCATGTTATAGACTTTGCTGGAGCTACAATTTGCAACTGACTACTAGCATAGGAGTTCATATACACCTAAAAAGCTTTGTACAGTGGAAAATATCAGGTATATAATCCATTCATTGCAATGCCTCAAATGTATTTGATTGTGATATGATTTCGCATGAAGTTCGTCAAGTTGACAACGGTATTCTGACATATTGTGTAATTTGGGATTTTGAAATTCAATAAACCACTCTCTAAATGATAATAGCTAGTACGACATTAAAAGGGGATAAGTTTGTAGTATTTTTATGTCGAGCCCACATAGCTTGTCCCAGCCTCTGGACAAATTAATTAGTCCACTATTCGCAAGTTATCATTCACTCGTCTTTTGACCTTGTCACAGTCATTCGCTTATATCTTGATTGCTTTTATTTGTGTGTGGCACGCCTACTTTACTTATTACATGTCTGGCTTGATTTGTCTTACTATAGATGCTTGGGTATGCTTCATCGAATCGAGTTGGCTAACTCGCCTTCCCTTTGTTTGTATGCTCTTCATTATCATGTCTGCATGAATGATTGCCTGAAATAAACTCATTCAACCGAATCCGTATTCGCCTTCTTATCACTGTCATTGCAAAAACGGGATTCGCCACAGCTGCTACCTTGTCGTCATGGTCGGGCTTGTCTATCGTGATGACCCAACCGAGCCATAATGGTTGGAACATTAGTTCCTGAAGGTCCTACCATGCCAGGTAGGTCGATTGGAGAACGATGAGACTAAAAGCAGCTACTCAAGGTCTGAAGGGCGAAGTCATACTGCTGACTGTAAAGGGGTGTTTCCGTCGGTCAACCAGGATCTGCGGCGATGCTGCCTTCTCACAATGAAGGAATGGGTTAGAAAAAAATGTCACACCTTACCTTCCCTCGCGAATTTCCGTCTCCGACGGAGCTGACACTTTAAATACTACCCATAGAAAGGCCATGCATGACCGGCCTCAAGCAGTTGTCACTTGGACTCTGTGGTCACGCTCACAGGTCTCTAAGACCAACGCTAATCTACCTTCCTTTTCAGGTTCTTCAAGAAACATCCTTCTACCGTGTGTGCAGCCCAGAAGTGACATCCGTAACAGCACGCGTGACTAAATCGGTCACAAACAAATCCTTCATACAGCCCCATAATATCTCTATGACTAACTGTTTTCACATTCCTTTATCTCACTGCACCGCTAATGCAAACGATGTGAGTTCACGAAACGTTATTCCTGGTCTCCTGAAACCTAGTTCTAAATCACATGTTGGAGTATTTAATGTCCGAACATTGAGTCAAATAGGGCAGCAGGCTTCCTTAGCTAGGCGTTTAAAATCTCACTCCATATATGTATGCTGCGTCTCCGAAACGCTCACAGGTAGTAGAAATATGAGCATAAGTATAATAGGAAAGATTAGGGTTCGACGGTATTACTCAAGAAGTATAATTCAGTGAAATAAATTTTTTTAAGATAAACTTGAGCAGGAATTCAGTAGATTAGAATTTGAGAGAACCTAAAGAGAGCGAACGGATGCATCTACACCATTCCAGACGAATTCGAGCCATGTCATATTCAAAGTATCTAACCGATTCTGATAGTCATTGATATTGATAATCAAATTAATTTTTGATTGGTACCAAGTCAATTTCTAAACAGGAATTTATTTACATACATAGAAAAAAACAGGTTCAGAAAATAAAATGCAATTTTCTTGATTAACAAAAACAGACACACACAACTGTTTTGTTGTTTGGTCTCCTTTTTCATAAAATGTTTCTTTACTACTCGGCAGCTTCGGTTTTAACCTTTTCTGTGTTCGGTTGTAAAGGCAATTCAACTGGTTCAGGCCATTCTAGTTTACCTACATTATCAATCAATTTCGTAGCGGCTGTCAATAATTCTTCTATGAAGAAAACATGAGAAAAAGTGCTCAAGTTAGTTAGATTGTCTGTGATGCAAAAATATTTTTCAATACTGTTTGCATATGTTGTAATTTTAAACAAGGTACATTGATTTTGAGACATAGCGATGAAGATAATTCATTGGGCACTGGACAAATGATACGCTTAGTGTAATAGAGGTAAAACAGCGATCTTAGTTAAATTCGCATTACAGGGTTGTGAAGATTGTTAAGTTACACATTTTTGAAACCATGAATCGGTCAATGTTAGATTACACCATCAGAAAGACCTGGAAGCACTGGACGGCCGTTTCGTCCTGGTATGGGACTCATCAGTGGCAGTGCACATCCATGACTCCTGCACCTCGCAGGATTTGAAACCAGGACCTTCGGTATTGTGCGCGAACACCTAGTTAGATTCACCCAAGGTCGAACGGCAAGGTTATTTAATGACTTCCACGAATGTCCTAAAGGACGATAGCATATCATCGGTCAAGAAATAGATTCATTTTCTAAGGAAGATGGATGAATATACATATTAATGGATATTTCTGTACATGATCCGGTAGCTGAATAGACTTTCTCATTCACTGTTGCCTTCTTCCACACCTAGTCAGTTTAGGGAGTTGGCGTATATCACGTTCAGATCCCAGACAACGCACATCATAAAAATCAAAAATCAAAGTCAAAAGACTGACAAATAAAATCTCTGTTAGGTCAAACATTCCGCTTTAACAGCTAGTCTGAAAGGTTTGGTGGTTTCAATAGTTCTAACCTTGCATAAATACTGTATCTCTAAATCAAGCAAGTTCGTAAAAAGGTAAATGAGTAGCGTCAAATACATGATAAATAATTCATCTCGTTATAGTTTATGTCCAAAACCTTAGATTGATCAGTTAAACATTAGCACCGTCGGATGCCGCCGGCTAAGTGGTCCGGAAGTGAAGCGTTTTCACGCAAGACCGAAGGTGGTAAGTTCGATTCCAGCGAGTAGCAGACGTCGTGGATGTGCACTGTCACTGATGAGTCCCATTCCAAGACGAGACAGTTGTCCAATACCTCCAGGTTTCTAATAATGGTCTCTCCGAAGAAGAGAGACTAGTCATTGGAGAGAATGTTGGGGACGTTAGATCCCCAGAACTCACTTGAGAAAGGTCCTATTTTGGATTTTATGCTTTCGCGCACAGGCTGATCAGTTGACCTTCAGCTTACATTTCCCACTCGGAAAATCTTTGACTGTTATTGGTTGACGTATTATTTTAGTACACTATCTTTGTGGCTCTCCCAAGGAAGTTTCTATCATGAATAAATAAACTCGATTTGTGTGCTTGTCAGCCTCGTATTATCTGAGTGCTTGTAGAACACACTTTCAACGCCATATCAAGACTTCTTCCTCTACTTAGTGGGGCCTTGGGACGTTCGGATTAGAGTAGCCTATCGTGTCACTGCATCATTTGTCTTTGCTCTCGTTTATCGACTAAGGTGAACTCGTAATAGCATTTAAGCATATCAGTTGACGAGCATAACAGAGACAGAGATACAATTGATCATTCCATTTGTTGGAAGAAAGTTAGGGGAGGCCAGACTAAAACATGGCCCAAATCCATGAAGTCACTGACAAGTGGACTCAGTCATGTTGGTAGATGTAGGCTACCTGGTTGGGGTCCGCGAGACGAAAGTCACCATTCGTTAGAGACCTTGCATGACATGGCTAAAATCGTTTGCAATGACGCAAGTGCGCATCCACTCTTTGTGTTCTCTCAAAATCTAACCTTCTGAATTCCTTATCATCTCTATCTTTCTCCTTCTAAATTTATCTTACTGAATTATACTTCTCGAATCATATCTTCGCTTCATAATCCTCTCCATTACTGCTAATACTTCTACTATCGCTATCACTCTTGGATTTGAACTGACAGTTGCGTCTCTGTGCCGATGTGGTATGGCGACCTGAACTGATGTACTTTCGTACGAAGTTCTACGTTGTATCTGTCTGTCTGATCATTCCATTTATTAGTCAACTTTCTCTGTAGCTTAACTATACAATGATTTGTTTATTTTGAATGTAACTAACTCACAATAGTAAATCGTAGGTTGTTATACTAAACTGTATGTGTTGCATTTTCTTTGTACATTCTGTCGGGTGAAGGGCAGTAACTACCAAAGAAAAAATGGGTGAGGTCGTGCTAAATCCCTAGATCAATCAGAGTTAGACATTAATACCGTTAGATGCCGGCCGGCTCAGTGGTCCAGAGGTTAGGCGTTCGCGCGCAAGACCGGAGGTCCTGGGTTCGAATCCTGCGGGGTGCAAGAGTCGTGGATGCACACTGCTACTAGTGAGTTCCCACAGCAGGACGAGACGGCCGTCTAGTGCTTCTAGGTTTCTGATGGTGGTCTAACAATAATTGATTGATTGAATGAATGATGATTTCAATATGCAGAAAACAATCTCCATAATTCTAATTAAAACATTACATAATCACCTATATAGTCGCGAACAAAGTGTCTACATTTGATTCCTATTTTGGTATCTGTTACGCCTGCACGTAAACACGTCAACTTGATATACTTGAACTATTATGAGTTTACTTTAGTCGGAATACGAGAGCGAGGAACCAGGCGACACGACATGCTACTCAAATTCGATTATCCCAACCCCAATTTCAGTGAAAATAAGAAGATATGATATGAAGTCGAACCTGTATCCTACAAGCATCCAGAAAGTACGAGGTCCGAGTCCAGAAGAGAATCAAGATCCCGGACTAGGGATCCAAGATCGGGTCCTGGTTCTGGTCATAAAACGTTACACATAATGCGTATTTATACATTTTGACAGTTAAGACGACCAATAGGAAGCAACATTTGAAGTGACATTGGTAGTCAGGACAACCAATCAGAAACACCATTGAAGTATTTGACTTTGACAGTTAAAAAGACCATAATTTTGACCAATAGAAATCGACCAATAGGATTTGACCAATAATTCTCTTAGGATATTGGATGAATATCCTAACAGTTTCCCAATTAATTTTTACGACTCATTTAGCCAATGAATACATGTCAGAGTGATTTTACATTAGGACACAAGAAATTGGTCTTAAAAAAAATCACCTTGTTCATAAAATGTACTAACTAACGAACAAACAAACCAACAAATTAAACAGAAAAAAAAGGGAATAAATGTAAAAACGAACCTCTTGATGTATCATTTAAATCATTATGAGTGAGTAGTAATGAATGACCGCCATAATTAAGAATTCTTAATAAGATTTGAGCTGTACAACACAATGCATCCTAATGGTATAAAAATAGAATTTCAGAATAAAGTGTGAGAGTGAGTGAGTGAAAAAGTGAGATGAAATAGGAATATCAATCAAATAGTACTAAGGCAATTGATTTCATTTTGAGGAGTAACTTACTGATGACATTAAAATTACACCGCAGATTCTGTGGTTAAGGTCAAAGGTAGGGGAAAGGTAAGTACACTGCACGTTTCGAAATTCTTTCATATGGCTATGCGACAGATAAGTTATAGTCACTGCCTTCTCGCAAAAAGGATGTTGTTTATGAAACTTAGAGAACCAAAAGCCACTGTCTGGACAAGGTTGATAGTGACGTAGAATCCACCTATGGGAAGTTGGAAAACCCTGATTCCACATTAATAGTACACATAGGCTCTAGGATCTTGGCCGAACAAATGACAGTTGAACTTGTTTCTGGTGAACGGTTACAATGCAGTTGCATCTCCTACCGTTGTTCAACTGTCTTGTGGATTGACGACATTCAAGTTCAATGCCCAGGTAGTAGTGGTAACCATGTAATGAAACTACCTACTGTCTATGGGCATATACTCTATTCTGAACAAAATATCCATATATATTGGACATTGTGGTAACTTACCGGCTGCCCACATCATGGAAGGGTGTTTCTTGAGGAACCTGAAAAGGAAGGTAAATAAGTGTCGGCCTTAGAGACTTGGGAGCGTGACCACAGAGCCCAAGGGACAATTGATTGAGGCCAGTCACGCACGGCCTTTTTATTAAAGGTTTTTAGAGTATTAGCTCCACTCTTTTAAAAGCCCTTAGTGGGCAACCCTTACCATCGGAGACGGAAATCCGTGAGGTAGGGTGAGGTGTGACATTTTCTGACCCATTCCTTCCTTGTGAGTAGGCAGCATCGCCGCAGATGCTGGTTGTCCGAGGGAAACACCTTAGTGCTGTCACAGCTCTCTGCAGTCAGAAGCACGACTTCACCCTTAGACCTTGAGTAGCTGTTTTTAGTCTCATCGTTCTCCAATCGACCTGCCTGACATGGTAGGACCTACAGGAACACATATTTTGCAGCCAATATAGCTCGGTTGGGTCATCACGATAGGTAAGCCCGACCACCACATTAAGGTAACAGCTACGGTCGAGACAATATACACTCACATCGACTCAATGAATAAACTTATTGAGAGTGTGAAGTGAAAATATATTGACTTTGAGTCCCCATGTGCATACCAATTTGATGAGCGGCTAATAGGAAAAAATGTATAGGATACTTAGATACAGCAAGAACATAAATTTGTAACTAAAGTAGTAGTTTTAGCTTTGTTTTTGAGCATATAAAACGACCAGTCAATCAATTATTAGAATACAATCGTAACATTAGCATCTTGTGAACAGATATATGCATAAATCTAGTTGTCACTGGTGCACAGACTATTGTGGTTGCTAAAAACAAATTAGGAAGAAATGGTTGTCCCTATGATCTCTTTCCCTTAACCTATTTTCATTGATATTAACCGATGGTAGCCGAATTTAAAAAAACAGAAAAGAGTTAAAATTCTTCTTACATGCATGAATGCACACACACAAATACATGTATACTACTACTCACTTGTTCAGCCGGTGACATTGATGAATGAAGACGGATATTGCCTTGTTCACAAGGATCAATTAAACCGGTACTATTAGGAAGAAAGAAACCGCTGGCCAATAGATGAAATACACGTCTAATAGAAACACCAACACCAACAACGAAAAACAATATAGAAAAGATAATTTTTTTGTTAAAAATCAATAAAGCAAGTGTTTATCATCAATGTATGGGTGAGAATTTAATTGATAGAGTAGTCAATCAGACAGTCAGTCAATTACAACTTAGAACTTCGTACATAAATACATCACTTCAAGACGCCATACCACATTAGCACAGAAATGCAATTGCTAAGTCAAACGCCATAGTGGTAGAGATAGTAGAAGTATTAACGATAATCGGAGAGATTAGAGATGGAAGAAGTGATTCAAGATGTATAATTCAATGAGATAACTTTAGAAAGAGAAAAATCAAGGTGATGAAGAATTTATAAGACTAGCGTATGAAAGAACACAAGGAATGGATGCACCATAACCATTGTAAATGATTTTCAGCTACGTCGTTTAAGGTCTATCTAATCATCTGTTACTATCGTCTCGCAGACCTTAACCAGGTAGTGTGCACTTACCAACATGACTCAGTCTACTTGTCAGTGACTTCATAGATTTGTGTTATGTCTTGGTTCGGCCGCCCCGACCGTAGTTACTACCTTGACGGGTTTGGTCATGCTTGCCTATCGTGATGACCCAACCGAGCTATACAGGCTCGAACATATGTTCCTGTAGGTTCTATCGTGTCAGGTAGGTTGATTGAAGAACGGTAAGACTAAAACTAAAAGTAGTAACTTAAGGTCTAATGGCAAGTGAACCTATAGAGATATACATTGGTGCATCATTGCATTGCATATTTTGTACAGAGACTACTTTAACATACTAGTGATACAACTATTATTACACTAGCTGCGTATTAATTAAAAGTTGAATACTTCATATGGTTAGTCGTGGAGATAACACAGATGTTAAGGGGTGGAGGAAGGATTTGATTGTGATCGATTTGGTCCCGTATACTATTACGGGTATGAAGGTGGATGTCACTCGCGGGCTGACCACACTGTGGAAGGGTGTTTCTAGAGGAACTTGAGAAGGGAGGTAGATTAGAGTCAGTCTTTAAGACCTGGGAGAGTGACTTCAGAGCCAAATGGACAACTGCTCATGGCCTTTTTATGAGAAATCTTTAAAGTGTTAGCGCCGCTCTTCAAGTGGTTTTACCGCCGGAGACGGAAATCCGTGGGGTAAAGTAAGGTGTGACATTTTTAAGTCGACCTTTTCTAACCCATTCTTTCGTTGTGAGAAGGCAGCATCACTGCAGATGCTGGTTGTCCGAGGGAAACACCTTACAATTGTCACACTCCTTTACATTGGCCACACTAAGTAACCCTCTTACGAAACACATCTTCAAACATTGCTAGACTTGGTTATCAAAAGGAAGATACAAGCAAATTAACAGCCTAATTCCGGAATGATAATCACATTTCTCCCCCATTAGAATTCATTAACTACGTATCATGATCGCTTTCAAGTCGTAATATTCAAATAAGGTCAAAAAATCTATGGGTTTTTAACCATTTAAGGAATAAAGACGGGAAGAAATTGATCCTAATGTGTTGGATACTACTTATAAGGTACTATATACTTAATAAAGTTAGATACAATGAAGCGAGAGTGTAATTTTTCAACCACTAATTTGTAAACTTGAACCTTAATCTATCTATTTCACATTTTCGACCATTCGAATATTATCATTCAGACCTCACTTATTCACGATGTGACAGCAAGTCGATTCAGTCAGTCAGTTAGCTACAACATAGAACTACGTACGTTCGTACGTACGCACATCAGTTCAAGTTGTTGTACCACATTAGCACAGAGACGCAATGGTCAATTCAAAAGGTAGATATAGTACAAGTATTAGGGTTTGAAGCATCAAGTCCACTGCGACAGTCTATAATACATAGTAAATAACTCACAGTAACTGCCTATCCATTTTTTTAAAGCATATAATAATGATAGTCAGTCAGTCAGTTGCAACGCAGAACTTCGTCCGTAAGTACATAAGTTCATGTTGCCATACCACATTATTAGCACAGAGACGCAAATGTCAAATCAAATCCCATAGTGATAAAGATAGTAGAGGTATTAATGGTAATGAAGAAGACTAGGGTTCGAAGATATTATTCAAGAAGTATAATTCAGGGAGATAAGGTTAGAACGACAAAGGTAGAGGTGCTGACGAATCCAGAAGATTAGGATTTGAGAGAGCTCAAAGAATGGATGCACTTGCACCATTGCAAACGATTTTGAGCCATGTCATTCAAGGTCTCTAACCATTGGTGACTTTCGTCTCGCGGATCCGAACCAGGTAGTCTACATCTACCAACATGACTCAGTCCACTTGTCAGTGACTTCATGGATTTCTGCCATGTTTTGGTTTGGCCACCCCTAACTTTCTTCCAATCTACTCCTACACTACAAAACATAGCTCGTTGAGGCAGTCAGTCGGTGGTCAGGCATACGTAACACATGTCCCATCCACCTCAACTGATGAAGTTTCATTACTTCATCTATTGATTTGCCATCCTTACCTAGCACCCGTTTCCTAACGACAGCATTGCTTACTCGGTTGTCCCATGGTATACGAGCAATGCATCTTAAACATCTATGATCGAATACTAGTAGTAACCTACGAATATATTCTACTCTTATAATAATAATATAATCATAATCATAGATAGATAGATAGATAAAACAAAACTCACCTAAATGCATGATTAAGTGGTAATGGTTGACGTGATGGATTATTCATCACTGCATAATGAGCCTTTTGAAAGTAAAAAATTTAAAAATATAACGTTGAACTTACTAATAAATCTATTAACCAAGAATTCATTGGCATGAAACCGCGGAAACGTCGTCGAAAATCTTTTAGAATACGAATTAACACTTTTACACTAAGGAAGAAAAAAATCAATAAGTGAATTATATATACATATAAATATTTATACATACGTAGTATGTGTTGCATTCTCTTCGGCCCATCTTAAATGACGAATTGAAGCCAGTGCAATTTTTTGTGCAATTAAACTAACTAAAACAGAAAAAAATCAGATAGTTGACATGAAATTTTCCTCTTGTTTGCCCAAGTAAAAGGTTTGAGATCAAATTAAATGTTATCCGGTGATTGTAGACACTTAACACATTGAAATCATGAATCAATCATTGTTAGACAAGCATTAGAGAAACTTGGAAGCACTGGAAGACGGCTATTTCGTCCTGGTAAGGGATACAGAAGGCTCGATTGGCTTTTGCCAACTTGCGTCACTTATGGCGTAGGCAAGATATCCGTTTGCTGACTAAAGCACGAGTGTACTACGCAGTAGTTCGCTCCGTCCTACTTTATGGCAGTGAAACATGGCCAGTGAGAGTAGAAGATATTCGTCGGTTATTGGTTTTCGACCACAGGTGTCTTCGAAGCATTGCTCGTATATCCTGGGACACCCGAGTGAGCAACGCTGTTATTAGGAAACGGGTGCTAGGTAAGAATGGTTAATCAATAGATGAAGTAATGAAACTTCATCAGTTGAGGTGGTAGGGACATGTACTGCGTATGCCTAATCACCGACTGCCTCGACTAGCTTTGTTTTGTGGTGTAGGAGTAGGATGGAAGAAAGTTAGGGGCGGGCAGACCACAACATGGCACAAATCCATGAAGTCATTGACAAGTGGACTGAGCCATGTCGGCAGTTGTCGACTACCTGGTTGGGGTCCGCGAGATGATAATAATCGATGATTAGAAACCCTGAATGACATGGTTCAAAACCGTTTGCAATGGCGCCGGTGCATTTATTCTTCATGTTCTCTCAAATCCTAATCTTCTGAATTCTTCAACCCCTCTAGTTTTGACTTTCTAAACTTTTCTCATTGAATCATATTTCTTAACCTCTCCGATTACTCTTAATACCTTTACTACCTCTTCTACTTTTGGATTTGAATTGACAATTATATCTCTGTGCTGATAAGGTATGGCAACATGAACTGATGTACTTGCGTACGAAGTTCTACGTTGCATCTGTCTGACTGACCTGGTAAGGGAACGAAATCAGCAGTGCGCATATACGACTTCTGCTGCACGCGGGATTCGAGCCTGGCACTTTCGATCCTGTGTGCGAACACCTATCTTCTGGACCGCTGAGCCGGCCAGGACCCAACGGTGTTAATGTCTAACAATCTAAGGATAGTTACTGCTTACACTCGACAGGGTTAAACTTTACTGGTTATGGCTTCTCACTAGAAATCCGAGAATTTCATCACGAAGCTAGTCGCTAGTGAGCACCTGAATATTTATACAAAAATATTAGATCAATCAAAGGATCTTGAATGACATGGCTCAGGATCATTTGCAATGGAGCCGGCGCATTCATTCTTTGTTTTCTCTCAAATCATAATCTTCTGAATTCCTTATCGCCTTTATCTTTCTCTTTGTAAGTATATTTCACTGGATTATATACCTTTGAGACCTCTGCCTTTCTCTTTCTAAAGTTATCTGACTGAATTATACTTCTTGAATAACATATTCGAACTCTAATCTCTCCGATTACAGCTAATACTTCTGCTACATCTACCACCGTGGGATTTGAATTGACAACGATGTTGATGATGGTGGTTTTTGATTAGTCAATTTCAAGTTTAAACCCTAATTCACCAACTTCGGTTTTAGCAGGCAAACAGTATTACTAGTCCTTACACAGTGTGACTCGAAGTTGAACAAATCAACCTGTACTCGATAAGTCAGTGACAATATCAATCAATCAACATAGAAATTCGTACGTACACAAATACATCAGTTCAAGTTGTCATACCACATTAGCACAGAGATGCAATTGTCAATTCAAATCCCTTACTAGTAAAGGTAGTAGAAGTATTACCAGTAATCGGAGAGAGATTAGGGTTAGAAGATGTTATTCAAGAAGTCGAATGTAGTGAAAGAAACTTAAAAAGAAAAAGATAAAGGTAATGAAGAACTCCGAAGGTTATGATTTGAGAGAGCACAAAAAATGAATGCCCCTGCACCATTGCATACGGTTTTGAGCCGTGTCATTCAGAGTGACAATATGAAGTCAATGTAGTACAACCGGGAACTGATATGCATCGGTGAAAGTTTTCATCATTTACATCAACTTGGCTGATAGAAGTTCTATCAGAAATAAGAATTAGAGATGCAACAGTATCGGCTACAACCATCTAGTATCATAATGAATGTGTTCCGCTTGTCTCTACAAACCGTCGCTCACATAGCTTATTGGCAAAGTGTTAGCGCCCATTTCCACGAGTATAATATATAAGATAACCAAAGAATTTAGTAGTTATCATTAAGTATCAGATAGAAACGAACCAATAATACTTGTTTACTTACTATGTATATCAGGATTAGCACGACTTAAATTCATTGGTATAGTACTAATCAATACTTGTACTATATAATCTCCTGATGTAACAGAAAATCCATAACTTTCTATGTCAACTTTACAATTCACATATTCCGTTGATGATTTATTGCTTGTGGTTAATTGATTACGTACAAAATTGGCTAAATTTTGTACAGCTTCAAGTGTTGGTAAAGTTCGAAATATACAAGCCAAATCTGAGATACATGAATCATTTAACCAAGTGTTCAGCTTGAATGAACCAACTGAACGAACATGATCTAATTGCTGAATTAAATGATTAGTTGAATGTTGAATGTGAAAGAAAAAAAAAGAATTACACGGGAATATTTAAAACAAACTAATTCAATAACTAAACACATTAAAAACACAACAGATGATAAAATGTAATAAGCGATAGTGGAGGTGGTGTATATCGTGGGACAACTGAGTAAGTAATGCTGTCGTTAGGAAACGAGTACTAGGTAGGGATGGCAAATCAATAGATGAAGTAATGAAACTTCATCAGCCGAGGTGGTTGGGACATGTGTTACGTATGCCTAACCATGGACTGCCAGGAGGAGCTGTTTTGTGGTGTACGGGTAGGTTGGAAGAAAGTTAGGGGCGGCCAAACCAAAACATGGCAGAAATCCATGAAGTCACTGACAAGTAGACTCAGTCATGTTGGTAGATGTAGGCTACCTGGTTAAGGTCCGCGAGACGAAAGTCACCAATGGTTAGAGACCTTGAACTACATAGCTTAAAATCGTTTGCAATGGAGCAGGCACATCCATTCTTTGAGCTCTCTCAAATCCTAATCTTCTGGATTGGTCAGCACCTCTACCTTTGTCTTTCTAACCTTATCTCACTGAATTATACTTCTTGAATAATATCTTAAAACTCTAGTCTTCTTCATTACCATTAACAGCCCTACTATCTTTATCACTATGGGATTTGATTTGACATTTGCGTCTCTGTGCTCATATGGTATGGCAACATGAACTTATGTACATATGTACAAAGTTCTTACGTTGAAACTGACTGACTGACTGGTGTTAGCACTAGTAGTAAACAACTCGATTATTGAGATCATTGTGAAGAATAAGTGTTGAGAAGCTTGGTGAAAAGAAAAACAAAGTTTATGAACTTATTAGTTGATTGGAGAACTACACACGACATTAAATAAAGTCATCCTATAATAGGAGATTGTACAAAAAATTTGAGTAGTATCTAGTCAGTCAGTCAATTACAACGTACAACTTCGTACGTACGTACATCAGTTCAAGTTGCCATATCACATTAGCACAGAGAGGCAACTGTCAGTTCAAATCCAATAGTGGTAGCGATAATAGAAGATACTATTCAAGTATAACTCAGTGAGATAAGTTTAGCAAGACAAAGGTAGGGGTGTTGACGAATGCAGAAGATTAGGATTTGAGAGAACACAAAGAATGGATGAACCTGCGCCATTGCAAAAGATTTTGAACCATGTTGTTCAAGGTCTCTAACTATCGGTTACTATCGTCTCGCGGTCCCCAACCGGCTAGTCGACACCTAGCAACATGGCTTAATCCATTTGTCAGTATCTAGTAAATCTATACTTATTTACTGTTGAAATACAAAAACTAAACGGGTGACTATTTAAAGGCTTACCAACATTAAAATAGATTTGTATAATATTAAGATACGATATACTTCTCTTTAGAAACATTTAACTGAGCGTGTTGACTGCTGCACTTATCTTGGGAGTCTCATCAGTGCTGATGGCCTGGTGACTGACGAAATCTCAGCACGGATACAGAATGGATTGGCTGGCATTTGCCAACTTGAGTCACTTATGGCGTTGGTGAGATATCCGTTTGCCAACCGAAGGACGGGTTTACTGTGCGGTAGTTCGCTTCATCCTCCTATATGGTTATGAAACATAGCCACTAAGGGTAGAGGATACTAGTAGGGTATTAGTATTCGATCGTCGGTGTCTTCCATGCATTGCTCGTGTTTCCTGGGATAACCCAGTAAGCAATGCAGTTGTTAGGAAACGAGTACTAGGTAAGGATGGTGAGTCAGTTGATTTGGTGATGAATCTTCATCATTTGAGATGCTTCGGACATGTGCTACGTAGGCCCGACAACCGACTGCCTAGACGAGCGATGCTTTGTGGTGTGGGAGTAGGTTGGGAGAAAGCTAGGGACGGCCTAACCAAAACATGGCACAAATCCATAAGTAGACTGAGCTGTGTTGGTAGATGTAGACTACCTTTTTAGGGTCCACGAGACGATAGTTACCGATGGTTAGAGACCTTGAACGACATGGCTCAAAATCGTTTGCAATGGCGCAGGAACATGTGTTATGTAGGCTCGACAACCGACTGCCTAGACGAGCGATGCATTGTGGTGTGGGAGTAGGTTGGGAGAAAGCTAGGGACGGCCTAACCAAAACATGGCACAAATCCATGAAGTCACTGACAAGTGGGTTGAGCCATGTTGGTAGATGTAGGCTACCTGGTTGGGGTCTGCAAGACGAAAGTCACTAATGGCTCAAAATCGTTTGCGATGGCGCAGGTACATCTATCTAGTCTTTGCGTTCTGCTAGAAGTTGTTGTGTTTCCTCACGTAGAGTCTGATATATTAGTCGATATACTATTTTTGAAGCCCAACAAATTTTGGGTGGCAATGGAAAGTTTAAGACTGAAAAGGTATAACTGAGAAAAGTATTTCCGGTGTCAAGAAGTGAAACGATTAGAGATCCATTTAATGCCCAACTATTTTAAGTATGTATTCATAGAATATAACAAAATTTCCAACTGAGTAGTAATATAAAGATTGTAGGACAATAATAATAATGATCACAACTTACTCCAGATCCGAATATAGACGGATTTACAATAATATTATCCAAAATCTCGCAAATCCTATTGTTTAAGTTCGACAGAGTATATTGCGAGTCAGATGATGGTGTTAATTTTGCATGATGATCTAATAAACATTGCAATAGCTTTTGATCATCAGAAGGAATGATCAGATTCGGTTCTAATACAACAATATCCAAAGGGAATTGGGCAATAAATGGAGCTGTATGTGAGCTGGCAGTAAAAAATACATAAAGTGAGAGATTTGCTGAAATTCATCCAAACCAAGATTCACATACTGAAATATAATAGTCCAACCATACCTAATGCACAGGGATAAACAATAATACCTCACCAACTAGTGACAAATACAAGCAAAATAAGAGTTTTCAACTCGATACAGACCTAAAGCTCGATTGCTCCAACAAAGTTCCATTTAATGTAGTCCTGTTGTGATTTGTACTGGTTAGAAGGTCCAAAATATAGATAATGGTAAATATTGGTAACTTAAGACCAGATCTAACCCAACCGAACAAACCGAATAACCACGATGGCAGCTTCACGTTAATAAAGAGGTTAGATTTTACAAGAGAGCATTGGTCGCAGAAATAGACAATTTCATATGTAAGCATGACAGTGAATGCATTAGGAACTACTACCAATCATGTACAAATATCATGTTAAAAAAGTTAGTGGAACAACTCCAAAGAGTTAATTCATTTTGAGCACCCAGAAACCATCTTTACATCTTACTGTGATTCACAGTCAAAGTTATGACGCTGTACCTTATTTTCAGAGTTACACTTTACACTAATCAAAAACAATTATAACAATTTCAGAAACCAAACGATTCTCGATCACAATTTCAAAAATATTACTTCGCTCCCTAAATCCGATACGCCAAAATGAGTTTGCCAGTACTATTGTCCATAATAAGGCAGGGACAATTTATACAAATAACCGCAAGAATCTCAAGATAAGAATTAGCCACTTCAATAATAATCAAACCACAGCTAAGTTTATTTAGCTTTACATCCAGAAAGTTACAAAAATTACGGTTGTTACATAGTCGCTTCAATGAGGTTGATATTTTTGGAACCCTCTAATGCTGATTTCTATGGGTTTTTAAAATATATTTAGAAGTAAAAAGGGCTAACCTGTGACCAATTATCAATTGCAAACAAGACTTCTGAGGGTTTGAGAAAAGCCTGCACACTGTGAATAGCATCTCAAAGGAAGACTAAAGAACTCTCGTATTTATAGGACAGTTTTAAGCAAACCTTACTTAAAGGTATACGCTACTGAACCAGGAGGACAAATGAAGAAAAATCTGAGAATCGGACGCTTAGTCGGGTTACATATAGTGCTAAGAACCTACGGAATGAAGTGTTAATTCGATAACTTATGGTTTTCAGTGTATTAGTTTTGAAACGTAATCATTCAGGGGACATATATGAAATAGATATCTTATGCATGGGGTCATTAATACACCGTTATTGACAGTATTAGACAAAAAGAAAAAGTCGAGCTCGTAGAAATGCTGGAGAGGATAAAGGCGATAAAGTATCAGTGTCGAGTTTTGCTCAACTCAGAGGGGTAATATTCCAAAACCATCTATCCCCGAACAAATTAGCATCGGTTAGTCTGCTTCTTCACCAAATAACGCTAGTACATCAACGAAGGCGGGGAAAATAAATTTTCCTCCTACATCAACGAAGTTTTCCTTTTATTGTCCCAGAGTAACCCTTTATTGTCTGATTGGGACGTACCTCAGGCAATAAGGAGGACAATAATTAGGTAACAGCTTTCAGGACATCCAAAATTTTCGTTATCTTATGCGCTCGAATTTTATGGATTCGCTCAGGCTGATCCAGTACAAATTCGCAAAAGATGTTGGAACATGACGGACAAAATGCAAAAGACCAAGTCAGAAGGGCTAGATTGGTACCATAAATTGATGAGCTTAACTAAATTACTGGCTTTCAATCACCTGAGAATAGAAATTCTACTCACTGGTTACCACGTCCTGAAAAAGGTCTTTGTGGTGTACGAACCGCCATCCCGCTCCAATCGTAACACGCGCCGTCGTTTCCTGAAGAGTTTCAGGCTTCCAATATCTTTTTCACTAGCTAGTAAACCAATTTGATTTCTTCGCGTTCGATTCTTGTTCTTTCGGTACGGTTCCAGGTGTTCGGTAATATCCAATATCTTCCTCACGCGCTAGTAAAAAACATTTGATTTCTTTGCTTACGAATTTTTTTCTTTCGGTATGGTTCCAGGTGTTCGGTAGTGTCTCATGTATGAAAGCCTCGCCACTCGACCGCCTGATTCTAAACATTTGGCGGTTGTTTGTGAGTTTTTAAGTCCCATGACTTGAATGAATATGTTTGTTTCAGAGCAGTAGGGTTTCTGAATATAAGCAACTTTGTATTGTCTTCTAAACTTACTTTAACATCTTTCATTTTCGATTTGTATGTCTGGTTGTTGTCTATTGATTTCTCTATTATATGTGAGTGCATGCTGTGTGCTTACTGAGTAGTCGTCTCGTCTTTTTGTCCTGTTCTTTCCCCCTCGCAGATAACCTCGCCCCACAGACACTCCCAGAACACAAGGTACCTTATGGCTAAAAGAAAACTAACCAAAAGCTGAAGTCACATCTTTGCCCTCAACTCTTGTTTTTTCGGTACGGTTTCAGGCACTTGATAGTGTCCGGTGGGTGGTAGTCTAGCCACTCGACTGAAATAATTATAGTCAACTGGCGGTTAATTTTTAATTTATACGCTCCGTGATTTAGATGGGTGTGCTAGCTTCAAGACAGTAAGATTTCTGGATATAAGTATAAATCAAGTTACCAGACCAGAGATCAGTAAGTTAAACTGTGGATCATTATAATTAAAAAATTGTAATCCTAGTAAGAAGAGGAATATTTTAGAACAGTGTAAATAATTAACTAACTATGTTAATCAAATGGCAGCCAAGATTGCATGAAATGACAGAAGTGTAAGCGAGGGAAATCAGAGATAATAAGCGAGACAGAATAAGTTGATGTTGTTAAGAATGACTTTGATGATAACTTACAAGACATGCAGCAAGTACATCAGGTTCAAGAGGATGATGATAATCCACATGTAAAAGCATGGTTATCGAATTGCTTCTTGAAGATATCTACTGGAGGGCTATGCTCACTTCAGCTGGGAGAATATTTCAGGTTGGGGTGACTCTTAATGAAGAAAAGTGTGCACGTACTTTGATTTAAGATCGTTGATGCGCAGTTTTTGGGGGCTGCCTAGAAGGGTGAGGTGGTGATGCCCTGTTGTACTTATTATTGTATTTCATTACCAGATGACTTTCGATTCTCCTGCAACTCAGTGGTAATAATCCAAAGTATTGGAGTCAACCCTCGTAAAACCTATTCTTTAGCCATCTCACCCACTTAGTTGCTCGTCTTCTGCTTGGACCAGGAGAGGCGGTACGACGGCGTTATGAAATATAACGTGTGGCCATGCGTTTGTTTTGAAGAGAATTAGGAATGATTCTGGGGTGACTACACCAAGTTGTGTTCACATAATGTAAAGAGTTACATTAGCCTGGGCTGCTTCCCATACGCAGTTTGAAATGGTGTTTAGGGCTCTCTGTAGGTATTAGACCAAAATCATGACCCGAAAGTACGATTGACTGAATGATTCGTGTTAGCCATCGTAATAGTGGTGATCTGAATTTCTTTTGAATGCGTTGACGAGTGGAGCTTTAATCACGTGTATAATCATCGATTTTCGTTCGTTAATAACTCTATGTGAAAGTAGAGTTAGATGACAGGTGATTTTTTCCCAGAACATGTACCTTCTGAGAGTGTCCCCGTAAATTACCTGTTCCAATATGCAAGAAAAATGAAGCCATGCCATGAAGATTTATCACTGGCTAATCTAAATCCGGTAATCAAGTCAAGGGTAATCGGTCTAATTTAACTTCTCGATCGTCATCTAGCGTCGAAGGCCTCATTTTCAGCAGCGAAAATAACACAGTGAAATGATGCTCTTGCATTCGACTTACAATGAATTTACAATGCAGTGATACTCAGCACTGGATTCACTGCCACTGAACTGGTTTACTACTAGGGAAATGCTGTTCTATCCCTGAACCATCGAGTAAATCTTTTAACAAGGCTCGACTAACTTTATGTGTCCTTCCCGAAAATCTTCTCAAAACATTGCTCTAAGATAACCAGACCATGGTAGAAATTTGATGCATTTCTCCATGACTTCTGGAGCTTTTACTTTACAACAGTGTACCAAGAAAAGAAGCCAGTGACTGCCATCTTTTACCTTAGAAATAACGTACAGTTCAAACTATTTGATGAACTCTCAATAATTTACTGGTAGGCCGTCAAAACAACATGAATCTACCTCTGGAATTTTCAAGCCCTCAATAAGAAATAAACTGACAACTCTATTCCTCTTTCCGAATGATTTATCATCGCTGGCTTTTCCGGAGTCAGTCTATTTCCGAGGTTATGATCAGAATGGCTGCAGAAGCGATGCACATATTGCTGTAATCTATCATCACGATCAGACACAGGAGATATTTCATGGCTCATGTTATTCTTTAGTCTTAACTAGTCAAACTCTTTTTTGAGGTGTGAAAGTTCTTTTCTATACCTGTCATCATACTCTGTGATAGTTAACATGACTTTCTGGAATTTGGTTTACTATGATGACTAGCGAAACTAATATTAGAGCCACGACATCAACTGAGACTTGTCGCACATCTGGATCTTTTTTGGCCGGTATTTCTTCTTTGTCCAACATTGAGTTTACGACAGCTTTTTGGTACGTTCACCAGGCATTCTAAGTATTTGTCAGTCGATGGTAACTGCTCGTTTGAGAACTGTAGTGACTAAATTATCAATATTTGGTGTTGTACAACTAACTATCTTTTTGTTACAAATCCCTTCCATAGACTTTACTTCACATAAATGGGCAAATCCATTCCCCACTTTTTGCTACTGGAAAGTTAAAATGTTCAGTCGGAATTCAGTTGTTTGAATCTCCCAGTTTGAACCAACTCTAGGAACAATGTTTATTTTGTTGTCTAATGTAGCAACTGCTGAATTGTCACCGCTTTAAACTACAAAGTTGTAAGTCGTTATTTTATCTTATTCACTTCAGAAACTAATACAACCTAACATATAAGCATGTTGGTTGCTTTGTCTTAATTTTTAAATCCTACTTCATTAACAGTAAAAGCTGACAATAAATAAGTATTACGGGGTTGTGAAGATTGTGTTAAGTTACACATTTGAAATCATGAATCGATCAAAGTTAGACCACCATTAGAAGCCTAGAAGCATTGGAAGGCTGTTTCGTCCTGGTATGGGACTCATCAGCAATGAGCATCCACGACTCCTGCACTTCGCAGAATTCAAACCCAAGACTTTTGGTCATGCGCGAATGCCTAACCTTTGAACTACTGAGCCGGCATCCAACGGTGTTGATGTCTAACTTTGATCTATTCACGGAGCTGCGCAAACTCATACACTGTCTTTGGTAGTTACTGTACACACCGAACAGGTTGAACTTCACTGGTCACGACTTCTCACTAGAACTGGAAGAAGATTCCTCACGGAGCTAGTCACTACTGAGCTCATGTAATTGTGTAACTTAGCAATCATCACAACCCCGTATTGCAGTAAATAAGTAGTTTTTATATCCTTTATCTACGTCAAACCGAATTCAAGTAGATCTTATATACCGGTAGTGATCTTACTTTTCCAAAGCAAAACACTATCAGTTATATACTAACAGTCATGATTATGATCAGTTGTACATTGTACCAATATCTGTTTATTCGTACTTTTGTTTTAAGCAATGACCTCCGTCCTTTTTGTATGTATACTGACATTACACTACAGTCACGTTGTTTCTCCTCTTTACGGTCGCCATCTTGCTTTGGTTGCTCTGCACATTCGCTTATTGTCTGGCACGTTACGGTATTTCTTCGATGCCACGAAATGAACAGCAAATACATCTATTTCAATTGGTCTATCCCTTCCTCTACCTTCCTATAAATGATTTGGGATAACGTGTAAGAGCCGTACTGAATTATATGTAGACTTCTTCATAGTCCCGCGACTCAAACATTTATACACCTAGAAATAGAGATTAGGTTTTCACTTGATAATAAACCCTTTTTTACTGATCAATAATTCCGTCTTAAATATTTCTCAAACTTTAGTTCAAAGCCATGACTTGTAGAAACAACAAAGATCGAAGTAAAATATTAAATGGCCTGTTAGGTCAGTCACAAAAACCAACCGTACGTAAAGTTACAAACCACTGTAGCGTGAATCCGAGACTCAAAGGTAGGATATTCAAAACGAACGCTACTATTTTCGTACCTGAACAGTAATAAATATTTTACGTCAAAATGATAGACCAGCTGTAAGTTAAGGTTTTACAAGATGATCTAAGACCTAGGTAAATGAAAAAAGAACCTTGAATCAATATTGGATAAGAATGAATTTCAATTTTCAATAACATAAATAAATAATGAATAACTTTATTTCTGGTAGTTGAATTTCTTACATCCAGTTCTAAGCTTCTTAGCAATAATCATTGAACATATTACGCTCAACTTGGATTCACAATTGTGAAAAACGGATACAATAAGAATCAATAACGGGTACATATATAGTAATATTTTAGAGAGCTTGACAAACTAAAAATAACAATAATAAGCAAGAAGGAAGAACAATTGAACATTGAAAATGACGATCAGTAATTTCGGTTTATCAATGAACCTACAGGTTTGTAAGTAGTAGTAGTAGTTAATGAATAAATGAGTAGTATAGAATCATTTATATAAATAATGTCTAAGTAGGCTTTTTAGTCTAAATCTGATTTCCATTATAGAAAAAATTGGATATATGACCAAATAGAAAGAAGAGCGCGAAATAGGAAGGTTCGACCTTGAATTTGAAAACATCGAATAACAAACAATATGTGGGATTCAAGTTAAAAATGAATCACTGTAATGTCAATAAATATAAAGGAGAGCCTATATTGTTTTATTTTTTCTAAAATAAGATAAGAAATTGAAAATAATGAAATGCATCAGTTGATTTAAACAAGAAACACAAAATCAATGAATACAGAACAGAAAGTACAATAAGAAATTAGATTTTTGCGCCATAAACTATAAACATTTCCTGATGACTGACAAAATATATAAATGTATATATATTTATTTATAGTTGTTCAATAGTGAATATGTCTTTAATATTGATAATAATACTGATTGATTGACAATCGTTTAAATGTTTGTTTGTTCATTTAAACACAATTTATACTTTATTATCATGATATAATTGAGTAGCCATAATATCACCAGTTGAAACAGTTTGTACCGCTATAGACACGGCACTCATTTCTGACAATGAACTTGACGTGCCACTATCTTCTTTCGAAGATGATAAATGATTAGTGGTAGTTTTCGTGAATTTCATTGTACCACAACCAGTTGATGAAGTGACAAGGCTATGATGTCGATTGTGACCATTATTGTTATCAGTATTATTATTGTTACTACTAACCATACCTGTACTACTACTATTATTATTATTAGTAGTAGTAGTGGTAGTATGATTGTTCTTTATACAACATGGTTCCGATTGTGTTTGATGACTAAACTCCGTTGAATGACTTGAATCGTATAATTCAGTACAAGATGATTTCGTGTTGGATGATGATAATAATAACAGTTGACTATGCATTTTATGACGATTATGTTTTGATTGTAAATTCAATACACGTTCCATTTCTTCTTCAATCTCGCTTGAAATAAATTTTATATCAATTGGTAAATTTAAACTGTCATCGTTAGTTATCGTTGATGACATAATTCGACCATTCTCATGATTCATCACCCCATCATCATCATCCTCAGCATCCTCGTCATCGATCTCTTCATCATCGTCATCATCAGCTAACGCATAGTCTAAATCCGAATCTGTATTGATCAAATGATTTTGATGATTCGATTTGACTAGTTCTTCTTTTTCTTTACTATTTATACTACTTTCAACAATGAAATCTTCAATTTCTTCTTCCATTTCAGTATTATCATCATCGTCATCAACAGCATCAACATCAGGAATGCCAACATTGCCGGCATGATTCATGCCATCAGTGGGGAGTTCATGTGATCTCAATGCGTTCTGTCCATGACGTTGATCTGTATTAGAATCATAACAGTTGTGTATATTATGTACTAATGATTTACTATGATTATTCTTTAGTGAATTGAATTTTTTCATTGGAGTTAATGCACCGAATTTTTCAACATTTTCCCGATCACATTCTTTCCATACATGAGTTGCACGCCATTTTGCACGTGATTCACGTGGTGCTAGGACAGCATTAAAGTATAAAATTTCATCTACCTAAATGTCAAAAAATGAGAGAGATGAATTAATTTGCTCGAATTAGTTTGCATGACTCATATAAAGCGTCTGATATAATGAGCCAATCAGAAATGAGCAAATGAGGTCACATGATAATAATCAAAAATGCATATTATTGGTCAAGAAATGGAAGGAATGCACAGGTGTGAGTATATAAATTTAAAGATTCAATAGCCAGATAGACTTTCTCTTCTACTTTTTGCCTTCTTACTCAAGTACTCAGTCTAAAGGGTTAGTATGTATCACATATTCTAGATCTTGGACAACACTCGTCATCTGGCACATTACAGGTTATTTAACCTCGAGAGAATGAACAGGTCAGTTAGGAATTTTGAATGATAAAATAAAGTTTGTGGAAATTTTGTTTGGTTGTGACTAAATTTCTCAGACTGACTGAAAACAAATAGAGAAGTAATGAGCAATAAAATGTACCAAAATAAATATTTGATGTACTGGTAAAACGTTATAACCAATGAAACTCCTGTTGGAGTCATTCAAGGTTTAACAACAGTCCCACACTCGGACAACAGAGGACAGTGGGGCCAATCTCGTAGGAGAGAAACTTTCGAAAATACGCTACTCAGAAAAAAATTATTTTGGTGATTTAAACTCTGCTATGGGAAATGAAAGGTTTTCATTTACAAGACGCATAATGATGAAATCCGAGATTTATCAGAGATCTTGAAGTCGATAACACTCCTGGTAACTAGAGTAACAATTGATATGGCTACATGGAATGTTCGCACGATGTGGAAAACTAGGTTGTTTATTCAAGTAACTGCAGGAAAGTGAAAATGCAACCTGGCGTTGATCGGAATAAGTGAGTTCCAATGGATACAAGCTGAACAGAAACGATTAACTTTGTCATGAACAAGATAATGCCTCACACTGACAAAGAGCCACAATAAGGAGCCAAAAGCATTTACAGGGTGAGATTCTGGCAGATCTAAAATCAGTAAAGCATTCTTCAAAACAAAGAAGGAGTAGATTAAAATGAATGTCATCCAGTGCTATGTGTTCAACAATGATAGAACGATGAAGATAATTTTTTGCGATGCTGCAGTTGATCGTGGAGAAATGTCCAGGAAGAGGTTTGAATATTTGAATTGGAGACCTAGACACCGAAATTGGTGTGGAAATTGCTTGATATGAAGATATCATGGGGCAACATGGACTGAGAGAAAAGAATATTAATAGTTTGAGATTTGAAAACCTTCATGCTTTAAACAAATTGGTTGTAGGTGATATCATTTCCTACCACAGATGCATATTCAGAACTATCCAGGTTTCACTGGACCACGTTAAGGAGCAGCAGATTGATCTCGTCTGCATCAGTATGAAGTTCATAAGGTTCATGGAAGACGTAAGTATAAACAGGCGTTCTTGTACAAAGATCGAAGGTCCTGAGTTCGATTCACGTGTTCTAGGTCGTGAACCCCATTGCCAGAGATTTCCAAACTAGGACAAAACACTCATCCAGTACTTTCTGGTTGCCTTTTGGTTTTGAATGGATCACAAACTGTAAGTCTGTTAGGATATCCATCCAATATCCGAAGAGAATTACTGGTCAATTCCTATTGGTTAATTCCTACTGGTCAATTTTATGGTAGTCCTAGATATCAATGTCACGTACTCCAATGTTGTTTCTTATTGGTTGTCCTGACTATCAATGTCACTTCAAATGTTGCTTCTTATTGGTCGTCTTAACTGTCAATGTCACAGACTTCGATGCCGTTTCCTATTCGACCAAAATGTATAAATACGCATTATGTGTAACGTTTTGTGACCAGGACCAGGACTCGGTCCCGGATCCCCAGTTCGAGATCCTGATTCTCTTCTGGATTCGGACCTCGTACTTTCTGAATGATTGTATAATACAGGTTCTACTTCATATCAACTCATGTCTTATTTTTGACTCTATATGAGGGTTGGGATAATTGGATTTGAGTAGTATGTCGTGTCGCCGGATACTCGATCCTCGCTCTCGTTTTCCGACTAAGGTAAACTCGTAATAGTTCAAGCATATCAAAAGACGTGTTTACGTGCAGGCGTAACTGTCTGTAAAATTACTGAAAGCATGTCAGAAAAATTTGTAGAGTTGGTTGATATGTTTTTTGCCAATTACTTTATACAAGTGAAATGATTAGTTGAATGAAGAGACTATATGAAGTGGTTGCAAGTACAAAGATAAAATCTATTTCGCCTCGTTTGTGATTTTCCTCAATTGTTGATTTTTTTGTACTGAAATCAATAATCTATTGTTTTACTGCTTTTGTCTTATGGAATCTGTTCAAAAAGAAAATCGTGAAGGTCAGATTTCGTGTTCGCTTCTTATTAATACACCAAATAACAGACACACATGTTAACAAAAGTCGATAAAAAAAAGTGATCTATGGTCAAGTGAATGATATTTCTCTATCAGTCAATGATACTACTTAAAAACCCGTTCATAAACTAATCAGAAACATTGTAGCCACTAAAGTATCATAAATATTTCCGAGAAGAATTCATTATTTAACCTACTTTTTCTACTCGCTGGCTTAATAATAATGGTATGCAAAATATAAGGTGATTTAAGTTCATAACCCCTTTTAACGGCATGACATTTATATTATACCATGATTTTGTAGAAAGATATAAAATGAATTATGTTCAATATATACTACTTATTAGTTAAATCCAGTTAATATTAATACTAAACTGATATTTTGGATCTGTTGGCCAGACATCGTCAGCAACAATCTGCTGTATGAGAGAACAAACCACATTCCAGTGGAGGAGGAAATCAGGAAGAAGCAGTGGAGTTAGTGGATAGGACATACATTGTGGAAAGCACCCAACTGCATCGCAGGACAAGCCCTTACTTGGAACCCTCAAGGTCAAAGGAAAAGAGGAAAGCCAAGGAACACCTCACGCCGAGAAAGAGAAAAAGACATTAGAAGCATGAACAAAAATTGGACAGAACTGAAGGGGGAAGCCCAGGACACAGTAGGTTGAATGATGCTGGTTGGCGGCCTATGCTCCAATGGCCGACGTAACAGGTGTAAGTAAGTAAGTAAGTAAACAGATATGTCACTTGCTAATATCTCTGAGCCAATCACCGATGTTTATTCATTGACTCATTCACGCCAAAGATTTACTAACAACACACTAGAATTGAGGTATACTATAGAGTTGAGATGACTCTCTCCATACATCGTATCTGTAATTTTCATTTTTAATTGTTCCCGCTACGAATGAATTCGAGAATCAGTTAAATTTGGCTAACAAACGTGGCTGAATAGTTTTAAATTAGTCTTCAGTCAATACTTGGTTAATACTTCATATTTCAAAATTTAAATAACCTTCATTCAATCACAGTCCTTTCATATTTCACCCACGATTGTACGTACGTCTAAAAAAAGTTACTTGCCTTGTATCTGTTGATTTTCAAAGATTCTTAATGATTGACTAATAACAGGAATCATGAATGAATCTTAAGAAATCTGGAAGCATTGGACAGCTGTTTCGTCCCGGTATGGGACTCATCAGCATTGCGCATCCACGACTCACGCTACTTGCTGGAATCATGCCCAAAACCTTCTGTCTTGCACGCGAACACTTAACCTACGGACCACCGGACCGGCTTTCAACGTTGAAAATGGTCTAACAGTGATTAATTCATGATTTCAGCAATTAACTAATTATATGTTTCATCTTTCAATCAAACAAGGCTCATTACCCAACTAAATAAAATTTAAATATCAATGAGAGAATTAAGTTTTTGTTAGGAAATAACAAACAATACAGTCTAACTAACGATTAAAAAACTTACTTTAAAATGTTTTTGTAAATCATCGACATGACGAAATATTGATTTGTCGAAAAATACATGTTCATGTTTGCCCAGATCAATAATGCCCCATAATTTAGCCACATGAAATATTCGACCACATCGATTGGTCAATGTACGTACACCGTTCACATCGAACGGTTTCGACGCCGTGATAATAATATTGATCATACGATTCAAACGTTTATTGCACACATTGATAACATCGTCTGTGGACTGTTGTTGTTGCTGTTGACATTGACCTATTTGTGAACAATCACTATTATTACTAATATTACTACTACTAACAGGAGTAGTAGTAGTAGTATCATTGGTTACATTGTCCAATGATGTTTTCATCGATTTCAATTCAAAAAACAGATTATGTTGACTAAGAAATTCTTCCAATTCAATTTTTGTCCAACCAATTGTTGTTTGAATAGTTTCCGGCGCCTTATTCAATAAAAATTGCATTAATTCATGCAGATTTAAACCAGACTGACCTGGTGCTCCGCCATGTTTTTCTAAAACTTTACGTAAAAACATTATTGTACGATATTCATTAGCCGACATTGTTAAACTAATACTGTTCAATGTGTTCAATGTTGTAACACCACCACTACTAGGTAATAATGAATTGGTGTTTTGTTTAGTTGAACTGACACCATTACTCTGGTGACTAGTTGATTTGTCAACATTTAATTTTTCTGTTTGTACACGGCTACTACCACAGCCAAAGACAGGATTCGAACTGATTGGTGTTCCAGGCTCGGAACTAATCAAACTGTCTGATTGAATAAGTGATTTATTTGGAGAGAATTTTGTTGGATTCTCAAAATGAAAATGTGCTGATCGACGATGCATATTTCGTTGAATCGATGATGAAGAAGAAGATGATGACGCTTGTGGTGGTGGTGCTGGCGTCGTCGCATAATAACCGCTAACAACATCCGACAAATGTCCAAAATTCAGCATATTCGGTAGAATCAATGATTTCGGTCTAGGATTTCTTTCATACGCTGTATTATTACGTGGTAGATAGCTTTGTGTAGTGACATTCGACAAATTCGACGATGAATGACTTGCGTGAATCGCTGACAAACGATCACGTGATTTTTTCAATCCAAATCCACTGACAAATGGATCTTTCACACTGACCAATTCACCTTGTACTTCAAATATGTGCGGATGTTTTAATAGAAAACGTCGAAATTCCAGCTGTGGACCGACGATAGCACGAATCTCTGGACTAGCTTGTGATAAATGTCCAGCTAAACTTTTAATCGGTATCCAACGTTCATCACGTTTCATTAATTTCTGCTGGAAAAAATGTACCGCTTCACTTTCCAAGATAAATTTCTCCATTGGTGGTAAATTGCAATAGTTTGTTAGCGGAGATCGTAGCGCAGTTTGTGTCGGGTGATGTATATGATGTAATAATGACGCTGAAGGTGTTGCTGTCAATGGACTAGTTGTACAATGACAATGCACTGAAGTTGCATGGTGATGTGCTGTTGAACAATGATGTGTGTGATGATGATGGTGACAGGTTAATTCGATCAATGGACAATGGATACATGTTGCATTGGTGCGTGTTGGCAATTCATGATGAATATTATTGTTAATTAATAAAGCATTATGACTACTACTGTTATTATTATTATTAGTAGTATGAGTAGTAGTAGCAGTAGTAGGAAGATTTGATGTCGATGAGCATAATCCACAATTAGGTGATAATACCAATGAGGCGGCATGTTCAGGATTACGCAATTGTGGTGGTTGATAAATGTTGGACTGTTTAGTTCGTAATGTTGATGATGCGTTAGTTGTGGGAAAAGCACGAGATGGTTGATGATCACTAATATCATTATTCGTCATCGTCGTCATAGTAGTAGCAGTACTACTACTACTGATATTAGTAGTAGTAGTAGTAGTGTTATTAGTAACACTGTTGTATTTGGTCGTGTTGATGATATTCACTGTCTTTTTACGTCCTAATGAATGATCAGAGTAATTTTGCGCCAGATTCGACGATCCATTCGACTGATCCGATATTAATGATAAACAACTTGTACTGTTCAATCGATTGTTATACGTACTATTATGATTTGTATTAATGTTACCGGAATTCGCTTTCCGATTAGGATAAAATCGATTATATGGATATTCTTTCTGTACACCGGATACTGATGGACATGTTTTTGATGAATAATTCGAATTGACAGTGTAAGAGGAATTCCTTGATGTTGAACAACTGACTGGTGGTACATGTTCACTCATTGATTTTTGACTGTTTTCTTTTATGGAAAAACAACTTTCTTGATCCGATCCAAGTCCATCGAAATTGGATGAATCTAAACTTGGCAATTCAATTGCCACGGATGTTACTTGTCCATTCGGTTTTACATTGAACAATGATGGATAACGTTGTAAGAATTCACGTAGACCATCGGCGCTGCCTCCACCGCATGCATCACGCATTTCTGCACTGAATGTCTTGTGGGAAAAACGTGCTGCCAATTGTTCCACAGTAATAGGACTATCAGAATTCATTAGAACTTCAAGAAAATAAAGCATTGCTTTATGACTTGGATCATTCATCATTTTATAGAGGAATACTTCACGTCGTTTCAAGTAATCTAAACAGGAAGCAGCATCTAATAGTTGGATTCAATGTGTTGTTGAACATTGAACATTGATCAGCATGAAAAATGAGAGAGAGAAAGAGAGGGAAGAGATATTTGAATTTTTTTTAAAGGGAGAATATGATCATTACTATTGATCTTATATAAGTAGATCCTACCTAATATGAATACTAATAACAAAGTTTTTTTACAATGCAACTACTATTCAAAACAACAGTGATCATTAAAACAACGATAGATTTGTCTTAATTGGCTAATCATCAATTTGAATCTGTCATATACTGTTTTTCATCAATCAGTAGTCTAAATTGGTATGCATTTAGATAGAAAAAATAGAGGTTTCTTTTTTTTTCAAAATTCCTATGGATCAATATGTATCAAGACAAAAAAAAAAACATAAATTTGTTGACACTTGTGTAAACAACAACCTACGTCAGAAGGGTTGATTAAGGAAGTCGTTGTTAGGTGTGTGTGTGTGTGTGGATGTATGGCAAAGGGTGAGAAAATGTACTGCAAGGTAGTGTAGTGTAGTGTAGCGTAATGATTACCATGGTGAGAGATTGAATATGTTTATTAACTAACAACTATAATTTTTGATAAATGTCAGTTTACAGACTGTTCTGGTTCTGTTAAATCAAAATATCATAATCAGAGCAAGAAGGAAAGAGTACAGAGATGATGAATATCTGATTTCTGCTTGAAATGGGTTTCAATTTTCTTTTAATTAGGATTATTTACACACCTTCTCACTTGTACTACACATGTCAGTATCCCTTATTTTACATCTTTATAAATGTGTGGCATAAAGGTGTACCTAGAGCAAAAAAGAAGTGTTACATTTCATTGTGCCATTTATGTGTGTGTATGTGTGTGTGCTGAGTAATGTCTGGTTGTTCTAAGCTATAAATCCTCGGATATAATACATTCGACCAATGTTTGAAAGGTCATCTGTTTTAGATGTTATTCAATATTTTCCAATCAGAGCTATGGAGATCAGTGTGTTTGACACATTGAAATCATCAATCAATCAGTCATTGTTAGATCACCATTAGAAACCTAGAAGCACTGGATGGACGTTTCGTCCTGCTATGGGACTCATCAGTGGCACTGAGCACCCACGACTCCTGCACCTCACAAGATTCCAGCCCAGAACCTCCGGTCTTGCGTGCGAACGCCTAACCTCTGGGCCACTTAGCCGGCCGCCATCCAACGGTGTTAATGTCTAACTCTGACCTCACCCATTTGTCTTTGGTAGTTACTGCGTACACCCGACAGGGTTGAACTCCACTGGTCGCGCAAAATCTGTAAGTTAATCAGAGTTAGACATGAACACCGTCGGGTGCCGGTCCTTAGGTTAAGCGTTCGCGCGTAAGACCGAAAGTTATGGGTTTAAATCCTGCGAGGTGTAGGAGTCGTGGATGCGCACTGCTGATGAGTCCCATACCAAGACGAAACTGCCGTCCAGAGCTTTCAGGTTTTTAATGATGGTCTAACAATGACTGATCGACGGTTGGTTATTCAATGTGTTTATACTTGAATCGATGGACATGATAGTAGACTTAAATGACTTTTATTTATCCTACCATAATGATTGTGTGATTGATTCGTTTCCACATTCTAAATCATTAAATTTATTCTATTCACATTGTTGTCAATATTTGATCGAACAGTTTGAAAGAAATTTGGCGCCAAGTAGTGTGAATTATATCTTTTAAATGAACTTATCGATTGAAATGTAGATTAAATCCAATGTTTCAACAAGCTATCTTGTTTAAACTTCTTCAGTGACTAGGTAAAAATATTGCTGAATGAAATATATATTGGATTTCATTGAAATTTCAATCGATGAGTTCATTTCCGATATGATTCTAACAAATAATGTGATTTGATTAATACATGTTCAATCTTCAATGTTTTTAAATTCAAATCAGTTTTAAATGTTGTTAGTTTAATCTGTTGTCTAATGTCAAACTTGATTTGTATTCATCAAGAGATTTACTTTGAATGAAGAATGGAACTTAATAAACATCTTAGAGTTTAACCTTTCAAAAAAAGAGTAGATGACTACGTATATTAGTCAGCATAATTTTGATTTAAAAAATACTAGCTGTTTTCTAAAGAAATAATTCTCTATGTGAACAGAAAAGTGTTACACCTGCACGTAAACACGTCATCTTGATATACTTGACCTATTACGAGTTTACCTAATCGGGAAACGAGAGCGAGGATCGAGGATCCAGTGACACGACATGCTGCTTAAATCCGATTATCCCAACCCCCATATTGAGTCAAAAATAAGACATGAGTTGATATGAAGTAGAACCTGTGTTCTACAATCATTCAAAAAGTACGAGGTCCGAATCCAGAAGAGAATTAGGATCCCGGACAAGGGATCCGGGAGTGGGTCCTGGTCACAAAACGTTACAGATAATGCGTATTTATACATTTTGGTCGAATAGGAAACAGCATCGAATTCTGTGACATTGACAGTTAAGACGACCAATAGGAAGCAACATTTGAAGTGACACTGATAGTCAGGACAACCAAAAAGAAACAACATTGAAGTACGTGACACTGATATCTAGGATGACCATAAAATTGACCAGCAGGAATTAACCAATAGGATGAATATCCTGATAAAAAGGAAATATACATTTTAGACATTGACTCTGCTGAATGCCAATTCACTGGTCCAGAGGTTAAGCGTTCTTGCGACAAACCAAAGGGCCTGGGTTTGAATCCTACTAGTTGCAGGAGTTGTGGATGATGAGTCTCATAATTAGAACGAAACAACTGCACAACATTTTACTGACAGTTTTTTTCGATTTCATATTTTTTTCAGAGCTTTGTGTTTTTTTTTTCATCTTACATCTTCATGTGTACTTTCATTCTTCACACAAAAACAGTCCAATAAATTTTTAATGATTCCTAGCATTGGTATTCATGTTTTTCAAAGTGTCGACCTACTTCTTCGGGTTGAAACATGAATTGAAACCATTGTAACATTTAGCAAGCACTACTAGTATACCTCCTATCAACTGATCATTAATTTGTACTTTTTACTAATTATATTTAGTTATTATGATCAGTGTAAAACCAAGTTCAAATTTGACGTTTTTTTGTGAAAATTTAGGTATTAGGGAAATAATATACACACTAGGATTAAAAACTTATATTTTCCAATGGTTAACAAAATATTAAACCGAAGCTATTTTTTTACAAGCATTATTAAGAAAGAGGTAGATAGCGGTCACCAGTGAAGTTGAGAACACTCACGTTTTGCCCGATTTGTGATAGTGTGGTGCGAGCTACTTATAAGTAGTATATGACGTGAGTGTCAACGTAATGTCTGGCAGCAGAAGAGGGGGGAAAGATCAAGAAAGGAAGAAGAGTGGGAACACAATGGAATTTGTACGAAACTCATGAATAGTGACAATGGATTGATGTTTTGCAACAGAAACAGTCCAGTTCGATATGATGAACTGTTATTTTGCAAATTAACGATTTACGATATGGTTTTCCAATTTTACTGAGTAACTCTGTAATTTTCGTTATATACAATTCGGTTGCCCCACCTGTGTTCTCGTTCACCACGATAGTCCCTATAAATAGATCGTATCTAGTTAATGAATAAAAGATTACACTGAACGTAAACAGATTTCTTCAAGGAATTCCATGTATGATTGAAAGTATCTGTTGGTTGAAGTTCGAATCGGAAGAACGATATACTCTTACAGTTTATATGATTAACTTGAGAGATTCTCATGTTTGATTCTGTAAAGATCAGTGATAAATTTCATTGAGTCGTCATCAACACATAATCTTGCTAGATGTGCACAACTGAAGCCGCAGATTGGCAAAACAAGGATTGTAGTTCGATAACTGAAGAACAAATGTAACTCAAAACAACTATTAAACAATACCAAAGTGACAATTTTGAATACTTGGATAACCACGGAGGCCATCATCCACAAGAAATAAGTGTTTATTAACAGTTTTCTAGGAAAGATACTGAGGATCCGTTGGCCCGACACAATAAGCAGCAACCTAGTGTGAGAGAGAACAACTCAGATTCCAGTAGACAAAGAAATCAGGAAGCAGCATTGGAAGCGGATAGGACACATATTGTGGAAATCATCCAACTGCGCGACAAGACAAGCCCTCATTTGGAATCCTTAAGACCAAAGGAGAAGAGGAAGACCAAAGAACACATTACACCGAGAATTGGAAGCGGATTTGAAAAGAATGAACAGCAATCAGGTGGAACTAGAAATAAAGTTCGAGGACAGAGTAGGTTGTAGAATACTGGTAGGCGACCTATTCTCCACTAGAGGCTAAGTAAGTAAAAACAAAAGACATGTGATTGAGGATTCAGCTAAAGCCGTTAGTCAGAAACTGGACTATGACGAAATTATACCAAACTATCGGATCAATCAGGATTGCATATCCACGATTCCTGCAACTTGCAGTTCCGTCGGTCATACGCGCGAACGTCTAACCTCTGAACCATTGAGCTTATATCTGACTGTGGTAATGTCTAACATCGATCAATCCACGGTCTTGTGCAACCTCATCCACTGTCTTTGCTCAGCACTGCTTCATATACGATCAGAGTTGAACTTCACTGGTCATGACTTTTCACTTAAAACTCGGAGAAACAACCCCACGAAACTTAGTCACTAGTGAACACATGATAATTTGTATGTGAGGGTTGTGGAGATCATCGTTAGACCACCGCTAATCTTTTTTCAGATATTGAAAAGAAATTATCCTTAACATTTAAGTTATATTCCGATAAGAATTGTTTTGTTTCAACACCTCTAGTCACCGATTTTGAAAATAGTCTTAACTAAACTTCTTTTAGATAAGACATACTATAAGCTAATATTGAAGTTTACATTCGTTTAGCTCAGTTTATCAACACTCCGATAACTAGTGTTTTTTGAACCTCAACTCATGAGAATACAATGTTATGTAGTTTATCACATAGACTACAATTCAACAGTACGCTACCTATCAAATGTCTTCAGTTAGCTCCGCCTGGAGCCCTCTCTCTGGGCTACTGCCAGTCCCAAGCCCTGATAAACAAACTAACCAGAAAAAATATTCCAAACCTTCAATTATCAATTCAAATTAAATAATGGTAACTGACTGATTGATTATTTCGCTAAATTTAAAACAAACGAACACACGATTAATTCTGTTGAAAAAAGGGGTTTATATAGGTAATTGAACTTTACTCCTTACAAGTTTATCCCAGTGGAATCAACAAAGAAGTCAGGACCAGATGCAAAAGTCATGCATTTAGAGAAAAGACATAGTCTACTAAAAACATGTGTCCATCTAATCTTCAAACTTTCATTTCTAAAACAAGTAAAAATTATCGGCTGTCTGTAAATTACTTTCAACAGACAAGGTAAGGCTCCACTGCATACTACTTATTAAGCATGTTGCGAATAGTACTAGTCATTATTTCCTGTCTCATATATTTCCTAAATTCCAATAAATTTCTCAACTTATTTCAATTTCGTGATACAACTTAACTCTATTGTAAATTCATTTTAAAAATTGATTTGACAAAGATTCAAATGAATAACTTTTTTTTGTAAATTTATAAAATACATTTCGAAAATAAAATAAAGAACATTTATTCTAAACTTGAATTTAATTTATGCGAAATAAATTGTTCACATGGTTGAATGATTAACTCATTCGTTTTGGAACATTGAACACAAATCAGCGAGCGCACTCTCAAAAATGACCTTGATCAAAAATGAACACAATCATGTGACCGAATACATTTCAACTAGAAATAACTGAACTATTTGAATTTTTTTAAAGTATTGTAAGATTTTAAAAGTGCTACAGAACAAGAAAAAAAGCTCACAACTAAGGAAGTAATCTGAGAAAAAAACATTTGGACGTGAATAGGATACATATTGCGGAAATCATCAGACTATACGTCTTAAGGCAAGCTATAACTTTAAAATCTTTGAGACAAAAGGAAAGGTGTCTGATAGGAAAAAACACATCGCCTCGGAAATTGAAGTCAAACATCCAAAGAATGAATGACAACTGGAAATTATCAAAGTAACAGAAACACTAAAACTAACGGATATTATATTAACTGCTATTTTTAAGTAGAAGACTCTGTCGTTTCGTTTGTAGATACTTTTCGAACAGTTCGATGGCTAAGATACCAATGTATTGAGTAGTGATATCAACGGAGTGTAGCCAAAAAATGAATAGTTAGTTATTCACAATTTGTTATGCATACACATGACCACGGCAATTGATATGCTTGAACTATTAAGACTTTACCTAAGTTGGTAACGAGAACGAGACAATGATCCAGTGACGCGGTAGGCTACACTAATCTGAGCTTCCCGAATCCCCATTAAATAGAAGAAGAAGACTTGATGATATTAAGTAGAACCTGTATTCTACAAGCATCCAGAGTCCAGAAGAAGATAAGGATTACGGACTAAGGATCCGGATCATATCAGATTACAGATATTTATAGAGTTGGGTCAAATGGGAAACAACATTTGAAGTATGTGACATTGATAGTTAGAACGACCAATAGGAATCGACCAATAGAATTAGACTTACAAATAATTCTCTTGGGATATTGGATGAATATCCTAACACAAGTATGAACATCATGTTCCTGTAGAGTCTGTAAAGAATCATGATATCATTAACAACCATTTGCAGTTTGTATTCTGTATACCACATTGACTGATTTCTAAAGATTAGCTTACTTTCTGTTGTCAAAAATGAAACCACACTCATATCTTGAACTTTGTCAGTTAATTAAAATAACGAAACGTTTGTAGTTTAGAATTAACAGAAAAATTTTCTCAAGTAATATGTTTGGTTTGGTAAATAGTAGACTTTTAAAAAAAATTAACAAAGATCAGTCTGATTTTATTCATCAAGCGATTCAGTGTATAATCATGAATCAGTCATTGTTAGACTAGTATTAGAAACCTGAAAGCACTGGACGGCCGTTTCATCCTGATATAAGACTTATCAGAATTGGTTGATTCATGATTTCATTGTGTTAAAACAATGATCTCCATAACTGTCAATGAAAAATTGTACAGTGTGTTCACTAGTGACTAGCTTCGTGAGGAAATTCTCGGCATTCTAGTGAGAAGAGGTGACCAGTAGCGTTCCATCCTGCCGAGTGTAGGCAGTAATTGCAAAAGACAAATGTGTGAGGTCGCACGAAAACACTAGATTAATCAGAGTTAGACATTAACACGGTTGGATGGTGGCCCAGTGGTACAACAGTTCGGCGTCTGCGCGCAATATCGAAGGAGTTAGGTTCGAATCCTGCGAGTAGCAGGAATTGTGGATGCGCACCGCTGATGAGTCACATTCTGAAGGATATAACGGCTGTCTAGTGCTTGAAGGCTTCTAATGGTGGCTTACCAATGATTGTTTCATGGATTCAGTGTGCAAAAACAATTATCTCAATAACTCTTGATGGAAAATTCATTATGTACTGCAAAACTGAGCTGCGTGTCTTGGTTGTGTAGCTTTCATTGTTCTTCTGAACTATGTCATCAGCACAAACTTCAGATGGAAGAAATGAAGTATTCAAATTTCTCCACGTTTCGCATGTAGCTTATTCCGTTAACTTCGATTCTTGACCTGGTTTCTGTTGAGTGTTCTTTGTGAACACTAGGGACTATTCAGAATCTTGGCACTCAGGGAAAAATCAGCAATCAACAAACACATCAACATTGGATCGATTTATCAACCAGATTCAGGGAAAAAACTCTCCCCCTTCTATTCACCCTTCCTTCTCTCCCCCCCCACCCCCCCTCCACCCCTCCCTCCCCCCTCCTTATCCCTCCCCCCCCCCTCCCCCCTCCCTCCCCCTCCTCCCCCCCCTCACCCTCCCCCCTCCCCCCTCCCTCCCCTCCCCTCCCCCCTCCTCCCCTCCCCTCCTCCCCCCCCTCCCCTCCCTCTCCCCCCCTCCCCCCTCTCCCCTCCCCCCTCCCTCCCCCCCCCCCTCCCCTCCCCCTCTCCCCCCCCCTCCCCCTCTCCCCCCCCCCCCTCCCTCCCCCCTCCCTCTCCCCCCCCCTCCCCTCCCTCCCCCTCCCCCCTTCCCCTCCCCCCTCCCCTTCCCCCCTCCCCTCCCCTCCCCTCCCCCCCCCCTCCTCCCCCTCTCCCCCTCCCCCTCCCCCCCCTCCCTCCTCCCCCTCCCCCTCCCCCCCTCTCCCTCCCCCCCTCTCCCTCCCCCCTCCCCCCCCCCCCTCTCCCCCCTCCCTCCTCTCCCCCCCCCTCCTCCCCCCTCCCCTCCTCCCCCCTCCCCTCCCCTCCCCTCCCCTCCCCCCCCCCCCCCTCCTCCCCCCCCCTCCCCCCCTTCCCTCCCCCTCCTCCCCCCTCTCCCTCCCCCCCCCCCTCCCCCCTCTCCTCCCCCCCCTCCCTCTCCCTCCCTCTCCCCTCCCTCCCTCTCCCTCCCCTCCCTCCCCCTTCCCTCCCCCCTCCCTCCCCTCCCCCTCCCTCCCCCCCCTCCCCCCCCCCTCCCCTCTTCCCCCCCTCCCTTCCCTCCCCTCCTCCCCTCCCCCCCCCTCCCCTCCTCTCCCCCCCTCTCCCCCTCTCCCTCTCCCCCTCCCCTCCCTCCCCCCCCCTCCCCTCCCTCCCTCCCCCCCTCCCTCCCTCCTCCCTCTCCCCCTCCCCCCCTCCCTCTCCCCCCCTCCCCTCCCCTCCCCCCCCTCCCCCCCTCCCCCCCCCTCCCCCCCTTCTCCTCCCCCCCCCCCCCCCCCTCCCTCTCTCCCTTCTCCCCCTCCCCCTCCCCCCTCCCTCCCCCTTCCCTCCACCTCCTCCCTCTCTACCCCCCCCGCTCCCCGACCATTTGAAACGCATTCCCCCTTCCGAGTCAACAA